>JAEQBH010004749.1:0-251809 GCA_016808115.1 Tetrastigma voinierianum
CAATGAAAGTCAGCATAAGTGATTTTAATGTGTCTGTATGTACTCTGTACATGTGCAGCTCCGGAGAAGAGACAGAGAGTCCCGTCTGCCTACAACCGATTCATCAAGTGAGTAATTATATGTAGAAAGCCCTATAATAATAATAACAATAATATATAAGTCTTCTCTCTCTACTATTTCTATAGATGAATGGTCATGACTTTCTTGATATACATCAATCTGCAGGGACGAGATCAACGCATTAAGGCAGAAACCAGATATAACACACAGAAGCCTTCAGTGCAGCTGCAAGAATATAAGATCAAGAAAAGTTGTTAGGGTTTTTCATTTGTTACTGATAGAGTTACATATTTGGTGAGTTGAGCTTTGAAATTTGAGATAATATTAATATATATGAATATGTTTGTTTTATCTTGGTTCCAGTGGGCCCATTTCCCTCACATTCACTTTGGACTCATGCCCTGATCGAATGATGAAGAAAGATAACGATGCATAACAGGTACTTTTGGCACCCTCTCTCTCTATGTCTTACCTGTGACTTCCTTCTCTGAGTTTTTTTTTTTTTTTTTTTTTGTATTTTGAACATTTGCAGAGGAAGGAGAGGACGTGCACTCATGAGAAAGATGGCTTCTTTGCTTCTGCCAATGTCAGATTGTCTCCCTTACTAGAAGTGAGACTGCTTGGGTTGGTCTTTCTTTCTTCCTCTCTTTCCATCTGTTGTTAGCTCCTTCTCTCTCTCTTCTCTTCTCTTCTCTTCTCTACTGTAGAGAAGACTTTTAACAGTTGTCTTTATTGCACGGCTTCTAATTAAAAATGGGGAAGAAAGGTTCTCAAGTTCGGATGCTTGTCAAGTGTAACAACTTCAATATCTACGCAAACCCGACCCGTTCTCCAATCAGGATCTTTCGGTATTTGCTACTTCTCTATCCACGTGAACTTTTCAGACCTTATGTCTAATTTTGTTTCCAAGACTCATCCTTTATGCTTCAATAGTTATGCTAAATCAACTAGCTTCTTCCCTTTCGTGTTTCCATTCCCTCTGTATTTCTACTTATTTTATGTTAATCTACTTTTTTTTATTCACCCATTACTGATATGCCAATTAATCATTTATAGTTCTAAAATAATAAGCCACTAAATTAATGACATTTCACTCACTATGTGCATCTTTAGGCTTGGAGCTCATTTAATTCCTTGTGGGTTCATTGTCCTGGGGGATTAGTGTTTGGGTTGGGGTGTAATCATGTGGCAGATTTCTACAGAAATGCCAGTAGACCGTGGTGATTAGAAATAAGGATGAATAGGAGAAAGTTCATGATATTATATAAGTATGTACTCTTCTTAACCTAACTAGTTAATTGATGCATTTTAAAGCTATAAGGGCCCATAGATCCAAACCGAACCAAAACAGAAAACAACTACCTGGTTGAGTGCAAATACTTATAAGAAAACTTATCAAGTAGTGAAACTTAGACCTAGTTAATTTCTTTGGATCATGAAAGTCCAATAGATACATTTCAATGGTTCAAACATTTTTGCTTCACTAGCTTGGGAAGTTATATTCAGGTATAAAATCCCTCTTGTCAATTTCCATGATGCCATATTCATTCATAAATGAAAAAGAAAAAGCCTTAATTGAGTGTTCAAATAAGGCAAGTGAATTTGGAAAGTGATATGGAGAATCAAAGGACGGTAGGGTTTGAAATAATCTAAATACGAAGGTATAAGTGAAGAGAACAATGATCCCTGATGATGGTGAATTATGCATGTTTGAAATGATTGTTCCCCAAGAGGAGTACCGGATGTGTAAAAGCATCATAATTCGGCATAATGATGGCGCCATGAATTGTTGCTCTACACAAACAAATACAGTTGGCATATGCTTTTATATTTGTGATAGATAATTCTGAAACATAGAACAAATTGCAAATAAAATTGTGTTGCTATATTGGTGTATGGTTGCATTAACTAACTTGTTGACTGATCCTACCTTGTAGTAAAAGGGAAATTTGTTTCCGGGCTGCAAATTCCTCCATGGCCGATAACATCCAGATTCAACATTTATGGATGACCTAAAAAGTGCATAGTGTTCCACATAAATTTGATAATTTTAAAAATGCATAAACGAAATCTTGAAAAGAAACTACTGAAGAATCGAGTTTGGAACCAAGTTCATCCCCTCTCTTGCCCTCGCTATTAAAAACCGTTAAACTACCAACTATCCTAAAAACTAAAACTAATAGAATTTGAGTTTAATATAAATATCATACTTCACACCCTCCCTAGTATGTGGTCTTATACCAATATATGAAGAGTCAAATAAGCCAAACATAATTCTTTGACTTTCAAATAAACAAATAAGGATCAAATATTTAAATCATAAAAAAAGGTCTTGAACTCATGATTTCCTATAAGACTAAACTTTGATACCATGTTAAACAATCAACTCTTTTAAAAATGTAAGCTTCCAAAATTTGAGTTTAATATTAATATCATGCTTCACAAACAATGATAAACATTTGATGGCTAGATGAGAATTCAAACCCTCCAATAATTCTCTCCCAATCCCTTGATTTCCATCACAATCCACAAAATGATTAGTGCAAGAACAAGCTAGTTACTGGTCTCTGATTGACTTTGATCTTCTCTACCATTCAAAACTATATGTAAAAAGGCAGTCTACAGTAGTTGACAGAAATGTGTGCCTAACCCAAAGGAAAACTAAAGTATTTCAGACAAAAATGCCTACCCTATGTCTTGTTTGTTTAATTTCTTTCGTAAATATTTTAAATTTTATTTTAGAAAATAAATATTTTAAAAATAATTTTTATGTATTAATTAGGTTGTATAAGCATTAGAACTGTTTTCAAAAAAGAGAAAATAATATTAAAAAATATTATTTGAAATCACCCACAAAGAAGCAGAAAACGGTTATGTATTAAGCATGTTTATTTAATTTTGTTTTAAACTGTTCTCATAATATTAAGAATAACTTTTCTGATTTTTTGTTTTAAATTCTTAACAAGTTTTTTTAACAACCGTTGATGCCATTCACGTTGAACTTTTTTTTACCACGTTTTCCACCTCTACTTAGAGACTATTCCATCTTAGTCAACCAGGTGCAGTTGTCTGATCACTGTGTTTGATACAGTGGGAGTTCATCTGGGTGCAATTCATCCAGCCTCCCTATTATTTTTCCGGAATTTATTGGGCGGTCTACTGAATTAGCAGGTCGTGGTTGTTTGAATGAAATATTGAATGCTTGTTACACTTTCGTTATCTATACCGTATTTATACCACATTTAGGACTGAAAAATAAATTATGAACAGTGCCACATAACATTTTCATAAAATGATCATTTGATATATGGTACAGTATTATCTTTTTAAATTAATCTTTGTGCCTTTTTTTTTTTACAACGAATATTTTTACTGAAATCCCCTAATTCTTTGAGTTTGACATTGTTAAATATTGTACAGTTATTTTCTTCTTCTTTTATTTCATTTATGTATTATGGGTCCCACGAGCATGTATATTTATATAAATAAGTCTAATATGTAAGATAGTTAGTTTTTTGAAGATAATAAATTAAGGATTCTTCTTTTTTCTCTTTTCTAATGGTATTAGAGTCAAAGGGAAAAACCTAATTTTTTCCGGAGATTGTGTTTCCTTCCAGTCTTTTCTCCTTCCAGCCGCCCGAATCTTCGTCGATCTCCTCATCGCATTGCTAAGCGGGAGCACTGACTAACTTTTATGGCAAGCTCTTCTTCTTGACAACCTCAAATTCCAAGGCGCCGCAGTAGATCTACCGTCGAAGAAAACCCCTTCGGCAAACAATGAATCCAGCCTTGATCACTTCTCGATGGACTAAGTTTCATGTAGACGCGTGTGGGCGAGTAACCGCTCGGCGCGCGATTCCATCTCCAAGCTCCTCGTGCGTCTTCTTTGATTCATCCCTCAAGCGATCCTCCTCGAGCCTTCCTTCTCCTTTTTTTGGCAATTTACGCAACACCCGAAATATACCTAGTTGTTTTTCAACATGTTTAGGGTATTTTGTAGGCATAAATTAAAATTTTAAATAAATTAAATACGAAAAATGGAAAAGTTAGAAGCAGAAAATTGTACAAGACTTAAGAATAACGTAATTTGTCCCAAGAGGCATCAGACATGGATTAATAGATTAAAGGCTAAAATACAATTATGAGAAATTAGAATACAAATAGTCAAAGTGGAAGGACTAAAAGCTAAATAACCAAAAACCTTCACTATAAATAGGAGGGAGCCAAAAATAATTCATTTTGGTCTCCAAACAAAACTTACGGGAAGAAGGAGGAGGAAAGGAGAAGAAGAGGAAGAAGGAGAAGAGAAATCAAGCCAAGAGTATGGATTCTTGTATGGATACATGACTTTGGTATGGAATTGCAAGGGATTTTAATTTATGATTTTTGTACATTAATTACTTGGGTATGATTGCTAAGGTTTTCCTTGAAGATTAAATTGGTTCCCTTTTCACAGGGTTTTGTTAGTAAAGACATCTATCTAGATTTAAGGGAAGTTTGGTTGAAAATCCTAGTTGATAATGTTTAGATATGGGAATCCTTCACAATTCAAGGTTTGTAGAATTGGGTGAACTTGAGTATGAATCCTTGGATTCTTTGTCTAAGTAAAAATTGTGGAGTTGTTTGGAGGGATTTCATGTTGATTTTGATGAGGAGTGAAATAGAAGAGAATTATGGAAGAAAAGTGCATGAAAAATGGTGAAATTACCATTTCTAGGCAAATTTCGGAGACCTATCGGTACACCTTTGAACCTATGCGGTGCAATTGATGCGATAAGCAAAGCTGTCTTAGGGTACAACCTAAACTGTACTGTACATCCCTCGAGGCCGAACTGTCTGAAGTGCAGTCGATAAGCCGTCTGAAGTAGTCCGTGCGACCCTGTTTTTCTTTGTTTTGCGTATTTAAGCTAAAATACGCATTCGGAGGAAAGTATAGAAAATGATGAAATTAAGTGAAATGTATCATACCTACGCCGCGGCGAAGCCGATGGGGTAAAGTTCTTCCAGATAATAAGATAGGAAGTTTACGAACACATCTGATCGTAAAGATTCCACAAAATTTAAGTATTTAATGACCGCAGCCTTACGTCACGACATGGGCGAGACACATCACTGGTGTGCTGGTACTCTTGATTAGTGCTCGGCACTCTGATTAATGCCGGTACTCTGTCGGTGCTCGGCACTCTGATTAGTGCCGGTACTCGATTAGTGATGGCGCCACGATTAGTGCCGGTACTCACGGTAGTGCTCTTTGACACTCCTGTCTTGTAGTGCTCGACACTCTGTCTGATAGTGCTACGGCACTCTGTCTGTTAGTGCTACGGCCTCTGTCTGATAGTGCTACGGCACTCTGTGTATTAGTGCTCTGACTTACGTCTGATTAGTGCTACGACATCACGATTAAAATTACTCAGGCAATCCTGCTGTCTTCTGGCTTCCATGCTAATAATTACTTGATACTTATTGTCTTTGTGTCTTACACTTTTATTAACTGCTTGATGCAGATATTCCATAGTTATATGATAACTTTGGATAATGAATAGAGGAAACAAATGTATATCTTTCGATCTGTAATACCTTGAATTGTTCGAATAAATAAGCTCTGTAACTCCTACGGAGACCCCGAATAAAAATAAATGCATTTATAAGCATAAGTCCAGGAATACAAATAAATACATAACTCCTACGGGAGATCAGAATAAACATAAGTCAGTTATAAGCATAAGTTAGAATAGAGAATAAGCTGCGGGACTCCCTACGGGAGAATCAGAATAAGTATAAAGCTGTTATAAACATAAGTACGCATAAGTCTATGATATGAATGCATCACGATTTCGATATGCATTTATTTGTTATATCTTTGAACATAAATGTGTACATGCATGTGCATGTGTTCCCTTCAAAGCGTAAAGCAGCACGGGTTTTGTCCCAGTGTGAGTCTGAGGAGAGGCGTCTGGGAATAGCATCCCTACGGGGCGGCCTACAGTAGGGGTTCATCAGCTGTGGGATTAGGTGCTACGATCGAGTAATTGTAAATGTATAGTTTTTGAATATGTAAATGGGACTCAGTACTGTACATATGACACTGTAAACACCACTATGGTGGTAGTTTTATTTTGGACTTTTGTATATGATATGTTGATATATTATAAGACTTGGATATACGCGTGTGCGATTAAAGCGAGTAAGAGTCGGTATATGTTCTTGCACCGAACTCGGTTTGGATCATTGTCGGGTCGGGCCAAGGGGCTCGGGTGTGACAATTTCAAGCTCCACGGCACCTCGTCAGTCTCCTTTTGCTTCCGTGACAGTCTCCTTTCTTGAGGTTTGTGTGTGCCTTGGGAAGCCCTCATCTCCGTCTCCGATCCTTTTCTCCACTTTGTTTGAGGTGTTTTTCTTCATCTCGAAGTTCCACAGTTGCTGATTCCCTCTTATTCAGTGTCTTGATCAGCGTGATTGATCTCAGGTTAAGTGGCTATGGCGACTAAAAATCCTATTTTTACATCTGTTATCTCTAGATCTCCTACTATCACAGCAGAAAATTGATTAATAGTGAGAATTATCTTTCCTAGTCAGCTTTTGTGGAACTCTGGTTTATGGGATAAGGTTATGAGGATCATCTTATTACATCGGAGGAAGTATACATAATGTTGACAAGGTGCAATGGAAGAAAATAGATGCACAACTATGTAGCATATTATGACAGTTGGTCGATCCAAAAAATTTTCTTCATCTTCTGGCCTACAAAACATGTTTTAAGTTTTGGACTTAGGCAAAAGGCCTATACACGAATGATATCCAGCTCCTTTATAAGGTGGCTTCTGCTATTGTCAATATCCGACAATAAGACATGATTTTATCTAATTATATTGTTCAGATTGCCTCTCTTAAGGAGGAGTTCTTGACATTGATGCCTTTTACTAGTGATGTTGGGGCTCAACAAATGTAGATTGACAAGTTTTTCATGGTCCTTACTCTTATTAGCCTCCGTCCAGATCTTGAGACCGTCCGAGATCAGATTCTTGGCAGTCCATCAGTCCCATCCTTGGATGATGTGTTTGCTCGCCTCTTATGTATCTCCTCCACTCAGACTTTGCCATCTGATAACACTTCAGATTCTTTTGTGTTAGTTTCTCGAACTAACCCTCGAGGAGGAGGCAGTGGTAACCGGGGTAGAGGACAACGTCCTCACTACACCTATTGCAATAAGCTTGACCACACTCATGATTATTGTTATCAGTTACATGGAAGGCCCAGCCCCTCCACACTACCCACATGGAACAGTCATCTGATTCACAGCGCTGACCTCCGAGCTCTTCCCATCTGGGGTATTCTCTCCCACGCTTGACCAGTGAGTATATTGACTACCTTCGCTATCGACCGACCAAGTCGGCTTTTGTTGCTTGTTGCCCCGAGACAGTGTCACCTCTACTGCCTTACTCATACATCTTCTCTTGGACCTTGGATTCTAAACTCTGGTGCTTCTATTACTACTACCTCTGCTTTACCTACCGTTACCTTAGCTAATGGTTCTCCAATGTGGCCCAAAGAGTATTGGTTGCTTTATCCTCTCCCTTCCCTACTCACTTCTATTCTTTATACTTGAAATTAATCATGAATCTGCTATTTCCATCGGCCAAAATCCACTCCTTACCTTAGCGCTCTATTACTTTTTCTGATAAATTTGTGACCTTGTAGGACCAGAGAACGGGGAAGCCAATTGGCATCGGACGTGAGTCTCAAGGCCTCTATCACCTCACCTCGCATTCATCTCTTGTAGTTTGCGTTTCCACTGATGCTCCTCTCCTCATTCACAGTCATTTAGGCCACCCTAGTCTTTCCAAGTTCCAGAAGATGGTCACTCGTTTTTCCACTTTGTCGTCACTTGCATGTGAGTCATGTCAACTTGGGAAACATACTCGTGTCTCGTTCCCAAAGCGTTTGAATAATCGAGCAAAGTCTCCTTTTGAACTTGTCCACACTGATGTTTGGGGTCCTTGTCGGACTGTGTCTACTTTAAGATTTCAGTATTTTGTTACTTTCATTGATGACTATTCTCGATGTACTTGGTTATTTTTAATGAAAAATCGAGCTGAGTTTTATTCTATTTTCCGAAAAAATTTTATCTTGAAATTGGATCCGGTTCAATTTTATTCGTATTATTCACGTGTAATGATAATGAGAGAGCTCTACACCCTTTATTTCATTTATGTCGATATGGGATCCTTCGTCAATCTTCTTGTGCTCATCTCGCCGACCAAAATGGGGTAGGCCCGAGCGTAGAATCGTCATGTCTGATTTGAGGCGACTCATTACTCTCCTCCATTATCATGTTCCTTTTCGTTTTAGGGGGACGTTGTTGCTAACTTGTTATTTGATTAATCGTATGCCCTCATCGTATTTACATGATCGATTCACCATTCACTTCTTTTCCACGACCAACCACTTTTTTCCTTCCTCCTCGTGTCTTTGGTTGTCTTTTGCTTTGTTCATATTCTTTGTAACACCGCAAGAAATTATACCATGATAGTTTTTATAACATATTTAAGGTATAATATAAGTTAATTTGAATTTGTCGAAGTGTACAAAGTGAGTGATTAAAATATCAATTAATCAAGTCAAAGGGTTAATTGTGTTACCAATCCATGACCTAAAGTCATATGATAATAAGTTTATATGTCAATATATAAATATTGATAAGTTGAAGTCTGAATGAAAGAGAAATGAAAAGGACTTTAAATGCAAAAATGGAGTTTACTTAAACATATTTAGTGAAGGATGAGGGATAAGCCCAAATGTTAATTCTTGTAAATGAGACATTTCTCATTTGGGTTTTTGAGAGCTAGGGCATACGGGAGTGAGAGGGAAGACAACTTTGGTTTGAATTACTCCATGTGTCGAGGTTTGTGTGATCGAAAGAAGAAGGGAGAAGAAATAAGAGATTGCGAGAGATTTAAGGTATGAAACTAAACCTAAAACCCTTTTGATGATGTTTGGGTTTAGGAAAAACTAACTTTCTTGTAATAATTATGGTTGTTGGACTTAAGCTTAGTTTTATGGTTGTTTGAGTTAGTTATCGTCCTCAATTGAGGAATGTTTGTATAAAGAAAATGTCGAGGTTTTAGGAGAGATCATCGATTTTTCCAAAACCCATGATTTTGGTCAGCGGTCATCACTCATCGATGTGATGCCCCAAATCCTGAAGTCCGTGACTACCGTCGGCCGCGGAAACACTCGTGAATGTCGGGTGACCCGACATCTCTCACGAAAATCGGGCAGAGTCTCCTTTGTACGGGGAGCTCTACCCTTAATTACATAACCTATCCCAACACATCCACATGACCACATAAGGTCCAAATGAGAGTAAATAATGGCCGCAGGCCCCTGCATCATCACTTTCAGCCAATATATCCCAACCAAATACATATCTCATGGTTGAGTTATAATTCACTCTTATCTGAAACATATATCAAAATTCTGAATTCTATTGCATGTATACATAATAAAACTAAAGCCTGACCCGACTTTCTTCAAAGCGGCCTCTATGATGGCCGAGATCTCATAGTAAGCTCCACTGTACTGAAAATAATATCCCTCGACAGGGGTGAGCTAATCTTCGGTAGTGGAATCGTATGATTGGCTCTTTCTCCACCTAAGTGCATATCTGATATAGATGAAAACATACATTAGTAAATCGTGATCACCTTGAATGTCTCATGATCGACTTCATGTAAGAGTCACTCCTTAGAGGCTCACTCACACTTGCCTAAGCCACGTATGAGGAAACCTTATTTTCAACAAAGATGTTTGTTTTTATTTATGGACAACCTCAGATATAAATGGTGGATGACTCAGATATTCTATTTTAGTGGACAACCCTCGGAGTGTATATCAATTGAAATGACTCAGACGATTGATATTTTATATGGACTACCCTCGGAGTAATTATTATTATTTAGTCATTACTCAGAAACCATTCTCTCGAGAATCCTTATCATGCCTTTCCTCATTGTTACAGGGTACCCACGGTGCATATGGAATGCATGATGTCAATTCGATACAATTATATAACCCGTATAAATATATAATAATGCATATATTCGCATAATTTAAATCACACAAACATGTCATTTAATTTCATAATTCATTACACCAAAAATTAGCTCATTTTGGCTAATTATCAAATACGAGCAATTCAACTTGAATTACTCAACCAACACATTATTTCACAAAAAATATTTTGTGAACACTATTTATATGAACAGTGAAACCCTCGGGTTCTTGTTCAAACAATCACCAATCAGCGGTTCACTTAGTAAACCCGAATTTCGGCCATTCCGTCTTTATACACATCCACAGCCACAATTTATTCAACAATTTCCAACTCGAAACACCCAAAAAGTCAAGTGTGAGTGTCACGAATTTCATCCAAATGATTTCTAAAAAAATTCCATTTCGATTTGAAGTTTGGGAATGATCAAGCGGCTAGTTCAAAGGCCTCAAATAACCAAAAACATTATAAAACACTTAAATAAAGTGTAAAACCCAAGTAGAATGAAACCCCTACCTCAAGGAGTTTGACGAAACTCCTTAAAACCAGAGTCCACGCATAGGCCTCGTCGCGTAGAACAACTTTCTTTCTTGCTCTGAAGAATTTCGACGGTCGAATTGCTAGAAAATGCAGAAAAGCAGCCTCGCAAAATCAAAAATTTGCCCTCTTGCATCTCCTGTATCATTTCACGTTTTTTCTCCTTTTCAATTGTAGGGGCACGTCCTTCATTGAGTATTTTGTCTTTTCACCGTTTAAAATTTAAGAAATAATGACCATTATGTCCACTAAGCTTGGATTTTCGACATTTTGGCACTACCTCGGCCATCCCGTTTCCATCATTTCTCTATTCATGCAACATGTATAACGTAATACGATGTTATATGTGACTTTATCATTTGTCTCAGTCGTTTTACGGCACCCGAAACTCGATGCCTCGAAAAACTGTAAATTAGACGTCTCGAGTCAGAAATGAGAATCGACGTGCTAGTAGATTTAATGAGACGGTCCAACGGTGTCCGTTTCGTCGTCAGAGATCTGAAATAATTTAAGATTTTGATCGAAATTACGATTTTGCCATTTTTCCATAAATTGGAAATTTCTCGGGTTTTACATTCTCCCCTCCTTAAAAGGAATTTCATCCCGAAATTCTGGACAATCAAAACACTCACATGCATATGCAACGTGCACTATACCATGCATGTAAATTCGACTAAACCACGTACCTTCATCCCTAAACAAGAATGGATTGGTGGCACACATCGTGTCATAGCCCTCCCACATTGACTCACTCCTCCGTAGATGCGCCATAGCACCCTCACTAGCCTCACGGTCTTGCGACCGCAAGAGCACGATCACGGTATCAAAATGCATCTTGGTCCCTCCTCGAAGGTCCCGTCGGTGTCAACCTCGTCATCCCCGATCCTGCATGAAATTTGGATGCAGGTATACTTCAGGAGCATGGAGGCATTAAAAATACCTCGTGGACACTTGACATCTTGAGGCGATATAGCAAGTGCAACGACAATGCCTATCCTCTCTCGAGTATCTCGAAAGGCAAATAAACCTCGGCGATGGCTTTAGCGCTTCTTAGAATCGACCACTCTTCACTTAGGCATCACCTTCCAAAACATGATCACATTACGAACTACAGGGTCGACGTCGAACATCTGCATAATTCTTAATCGGCTCGGCGAGTGAAGACATTAATAGTATCAAGCTCACCTTCTCGAGTGTCTCCTAATCGAATCGGAGACCCGATTGATGGAACTCTCTCCGCCTCGATTGACCTGCGATGACTTTGCACTTGGCCTCCCGGCTGATACCTCATATGGTGCCATTTGTACTCGTTTGTCTTGTTGTTGTAATGACGGAATTCACTTTAAGGGCAAATGCTCCTCATGACTACCCTTATGATCCGGGCGCATGCTCACGGCATGTCCACTAACACTGTATAGTCCTCTCATGAGCCATGCGTACGAGGGGTGGAAAGTTGTACTCATCGTCAGCCGTGTGCCGATAGCCTTTTGGAAACTCTTCCAAAGTGACCATTAAACCTCGGGTCCACTGTCGGAGCACTATGGATCTTTGGTACTTCATGTAGTGGGACTATCTCTCGAATACTCTGACCGTGAGTCTCGGAGTGTGAGGTCATCCGCCTTGACTAGAAAATGTCTTGGAGCTTATTGGGCGATCCTTTATCGCCCATTACCACGTCATGCCTGCGTCCATGGCATGGGTCCATAGTCGTCGTGACGTGCTCCACTTCCACTCGACTACTGATGGTAGACTGACCTGGCGGCTTACGATGCTCGGCCTTTACCTGGCGACACGTGAGACATCGTCGCCTGAGGGTCCCCCTGATGTCTCTTCATCCGGGCTCCGGTGAATGCGCGGCGAAGATCCTGGTACATCTTCGTGCCACTGGATGCCACGGCAAATCGGCGGTGAAACTCCACGAGAATCTCCTCTCGAATCGGTCATTGGGAACCACTACGTCCTCTATACCGAAGACTACCATCGGAGTGTGGATGAATTCCATTATATCCTGTACGTGGCTTGTACCGATCCACGATGGACCTTATCTCACGATCCTGCCCGTAGGACTCAATCACTCTGCTCCACTTGAGGCGGTGTAGCCACTAAACTCCCGGCGTGCCTGATGCGCTCAATGTCTTGTATTATTGTCCCACAGTCTCGAGCATTGCCACTCTCGAGAAGCTATACTAGCCAACGCTCCTCGTGACTTCCGACTGAGTGCATCAGCCACCACATTTGCCTTACCGGGATGGTAATGCAAAGTGAAATCATAATCCTCCTAGGAACTCCATCCATCTGCATTGCCTCATGTGAGATCATTTGCGTGAAAATATGCTAAACTTTGTGGTCAAAGTACACCTCGAGCGCCTCGCCATATAAGTAGTGGCGCGAATCTTGAGGCGAAGACTACAGCGCCAACTCCATGTTGTGTGTGGGGTAATTCTTCTCATGATTCTTCGATTGACGGGAACCATAAGCCCTTGCCACCGGATTGCATCAAAACACATCCCGGTCCAGGCCCTCGGTATCACAATACACGTAGCCCTTTTGTCCCTTGTCAAGGGACTATCGAAGATAGAGGCTGAAGTAAGTCTCCTCTTCAGCTCTGGAATGCCTCCTCACGCCGGTCTCGATCAAACTGACCTCCTTAGGGTCGACCTTGTCATAGGTGCTGTATCAGGGAGAAATCCTGTCAGATCTCTGTAATACCCGGCCCGATCGAAACTCATTATCTCGGTAACTGGTCTCTCGACTCATCACGGCCTCGACCTTTTACGGGTCCGCGACACCTAATGCGACCTGTATTACCCGAAAATCTCACCTCGGTAAGCCCAGAAGCTTCGCATGCTGAACTTGGCGTACAGTTGATGGTCTCTCAACAACTGTAACACGATCCACAAGTGATACATGCTCCACGCTCGTGGGAGTAGATCAAATGTCATCCACAAAGACCACGACAAGCGTCTAGATAGGGTTGGAACACCTATGCATGAGATCCATGAATCTTTAACTAGCGCGTTAGTCGATATAAGGGCATCACGGCCAGCTCAAGTGCCCATCTTGGCGTCATGTTGTCTTGGGGATATCCCCATCTCCTAACTTTCGAGTTGATTGTAACCCGGTCACGAAGGTCTATCTTGAGTGAACTCTCGCGCTCCTCTCAATGATCAAACGGATCGTCAATCCTTGGTAATGGAGTGCAGATTCTTGATCGTAACCTTTATTCAGCTGTCTACGTAGTCAATGCACGGTCGAAGAAATTAGCATCCTTCTTTAATAGCCATAAATAAAGCGAGGCTGTGTAGCCCATGGTGAAGTGTTGATCCCAATGAACCCCTTGTCCAGTAGCTCACAGCCAACTGGGCTACGAGTTCACACCTTTATTTGGTGCCATCTATCTTAGTCATAGAATGGAGTGGGGGGAAATATCGGGAGTGTAACCTTCGATCACAGAAGTACATCCATCTGAAGGCAATCCAGGTTGCTCATCAGGAAAAACATCCACATACTATAAACTACGAGAATTTAGGTCTAAGTCGGAATTACTACCTCATCCTCTAAGATGGGCTTGCTTGACAGCCGGCTATCCCGACACCTTGGACTGTTATCTTATGCAGGGCGAAATATCATGCTTGTCCCCGAAATACCACGAGTAGCGATCTGCGTGTAGGCGGTAACTCTCCCTACGCTCTGTCGATAACAACCTTGTAAGGCGTCAACCCAATCCATCCCGGGGATGACATCGAACTGACATGTCGATCCTCAGATCTCGTGTGACCGGGTCCCCGAGATCTCGACTCGCAACCTCGACATATCATCCTTATTCTTTCCCCAATCCCTAGGGGAGAACTCACATACAATGGCTCCTCCAAGGTCTCAACCTCTAAATGACTATCTGGCTTGATGCGTGATGAATGAGATCTGGCCTTGCGGAATCAAATAACACTCTTGCCCATAGGTGAGATAGCAAAAACGTACCCTACATATCCGGCTGCTCTGTATGCTCAGCCTGTAGTACCATGAGACCTCTGCCTTCTAGGACAATTGTAACACCCATTTTAAAACAAATTAATTCCAACCATTTCAAATATGCGGAAGCGTTTTCGTTCACTACGGTAGGCCCATAAACATTTAAACAATTCATTTACAAAATGGCATACCATGCCTTTCAAAATATTATACAACATTGTTTCGTAATTTACTATTTTAAAATACAAGATAAATTCATGCTCAAAATGATATTAATCCATATGACGGAGCATACTCCTCAATTCTTTCTCAGTGACTCTGCGCTTCTCGATCTTGCCCCTTTCCTGTTCACTATCTATCCCTCGGTACAACGCATTGGTAAAACAATACGCCAAAGCATTTCATGCTTAGTGGTTCTATACAAATCCATCCTTCAGTTTCATTTAAAATAAATCGCTACAATTTAACAATTCAAAACTTTCAAACCTTTATGGATGATCAATGTAAATACAATACATATACTTGTTATATATATATATATATATACAATCAGGTACAGTTCATTGATCATCTAAAAAAATACACTTTCATATTCAATATTTCACAATCTCAAATCAATTCAAATATGATCCACAAATTGATTCGATTATGATTGATTTAGTTATCTGGAATCCCGATTAGGTTAATACCCTTAACGAATTTGCTCCTATGTCTTCGCCATACGAGGATATTAGAGTCGTAAACACCCAGTCCATTGAGGCTGGCCAGGAGTATAAAAGCGGTTTTATAGCGGTCTGATCCGTTGACGTGGCGATTATAACAATCAAATAGTGAACACTACGGAATCTGGTCCATTGGGCTCTTGTCGGAGTGACACATCAATACAATCATTCATAGTATTGCTAATTTAACCCTTATTGGTATACCAATCATCATATCTGAACTAAGCAGTTAACCTTCTATTAAGGAGTTCAATCTTTATAACAGAAATGCGAGTACAATATGTACATTTGTATAAATAGTTCACTTTCAATGGTCATACAATTTTCATATGCAAACATTTTTCAATCAATTAAATCATTTTAAGCAATTCAATATACATTTCTTATGTATTTAGAACAAGCATTTCAAATATTGAAACGAGAATATGAAATATAGAACAAATATGCAAAATTTTGAAACGAGGAATAAAAGTTGGTAGAACAAACCCAAAAAGCTTTGTCATCCTTTAATTCCTGTCCTCGGAATCTCGACCTCAACTCGGGCTTTTCTCCTCGTTAACCCCTAATCCATCACACATAATTCACAATCAAGAATAACCAAAGAAAAATCATTTATTGCATTTCTAGGATTTTTTTTTTTTTTTGATTTTTAGGGTTGATGTCTACCCAATACACCTTCACTTGCCAAATTTTATGGGGATAATTGAGCCATATTTTGCTCATACATCCTTCACAAAAATTATAGATCTATGAGTCTATTTTTATTAGGAATTTGAATCATCTCATTTGGATCACCCAAACACAAGTTATGACATCTTTATACTTCGCTGGTCAGTATGCCCAACTCACTCCGTTTTACTGTTTTCTCAATTTCAGGGGTCTTAACCATAAATTGTAATGATATCTTCTAATCATTTGAAGCTATGGTTCTAAGGTTTATTCTCAAGTGGAATCATCAATTTGGATCAATATAACTCAAGTTTATGGAATTTTACATTCCAGACTACTCTAAGCTTTGCAAAACAGAAGCAAATTTTTGTGCACATAGTTTTCCCTTTGGAAAGGATTTCTGGGCACTTTGGGGTTACAATTTGTATACCCTTCCTTCAAGTAAATTATTCTCCTAAGTCTAGTTTACCCAGAAATTTGAATCACTCAGATGGGATGGTGAGCTCCAGCTTATGGTCGAAATACCAAAGCTACTCAAAACACATAACTGTTTCAAAATTAATTGAAATTTATCCGAAACAGAGCATCACTTCAACAAATTTCTGGGTCCAATTGGGTCCCAATTAGGGTACCCTTACTTCATGAAGTTTGTTCTAATATAAGTCTAGTGTACTTAGCAATTTGAATCACTCAATTAGGATAAGAAATGACCAAGTTATGGCCAAAACAAAAACATTGGTTTGGAAAAAATTTGGCAGCATCTCCTTTGAAACACTATAATTTCCTCTTCGTGATTTTCTTCCAAAACACCTCAAAACTCAAAATAAATCATGTCAATCACTCCTAATAACATCTTAATATCATCCTAAACCAATCACAAGCAAATCCCATGGATGATTTAGGATTTTCCTCCTTCAAACATCATTAAAAGAAAATTCTAGGGTTTTGTGTTCTTACCTTGAATCACTTGTTCTCCAAGCCTTAGCTCCTTTCTTCTCATACCTTGCTAGAACTTGAGCAAGCAGAAGAGATTCTAATCTCAATTTCTCTTCTTCTCTCTAAAGCCCTAGTTTTCCCCTCCCGAAGCACTCAAATACGGTTTGCAAATGTGCTCTTCTATGCTCAAATGTGACTTAAGTCACTTAATCCCATAAGGCCTTGTTTGGCTCCAATTCATTTTTGGTCTTTTAATCCATTTTTTGACTTAAGTCCCTTTATTTGCACTATCACTTCCCATTATTCACACTTAAACATTTATTCTTTATTACTTATGACTCTTAGGTCCTGATTTTGTAAAATTCCTATTTTGCCCTTTTTCACTTGGGTTAATTTCTAGGGTTCTATCTTAACATTTAATTCCCTTTGACATTTAAAACTCATTCTATTTTTGATCCTTAGGTCCTCATTTTACAAATTTTGGTTGCCCTTGACACTTAGGTAAATTTCGGTTAATTCTTTTAAATCACTTATCAAATAACAATCCCAATATTCATTTAACAATTTCAGGAAATACCCCAGGAGTTTATTTCAGTTATACCGAATATAAAATCGAATAATTATAAAAATATTTAAGTTATTTTTAGGCGTTACAACAATCCGCCTCATATGCATTTGTCGACATAAATAACATATCGTCACGCCTGCACGACCTAGAAGTCCGACCTTTGGAGTCTTGTACTGACCTGGAAACCCACACTCACGACCCCTCTGGCCCACGTCTTTGCCAGAAGGTACTTATATAGCACCAGCTGGCGGATTCCTCGGCCGTACTAGGGTGTGGAGGAATGAAGCTGTATACTCTGGCGTAATTTATGATACTAAGCGGGAATCTTGTCCCGAAGTCTAGGATCCACGTCTCTGGGGCTGATCAGATCTCACATGCCAGTTGTTGGCGAAGTAACATATCCTACGCCACTGGCGAGCTAGATGCCTGATGCGACCACGGTCTGAAACTCGTGAAAGCGAAGTCTGCCTCTTCACGAAGCCCCAGAAGAAGGTTGATCCTCCCCTCTTGCTGCAACACCCACATCGAGTGCTCAGGCATCCTCGATCTCTCACATGGCGGGGCCGTCCCGATATGGAGTCCATGTCCTATAGGAGAAGTCACATCCTGGCTGAGATGGACAGCCCCGGCTTGATTCTCGGATCGCCACCTTGGCCATGTACGTGGCCACGTGAGTCGATAGCAAACGAGCTACCTCCATGAATCTATCCACGTGCTCCATCCGCAGTCGTCATCTACTGCTTGACTCTAGGAACTCTGAGCCTTAGCATGTCTCGCGTGTCACGGAAAATACTTACCCATGAAAGATCATGGAACTACCTAAGTAATTGCCTCTGAGTCTCACAGGGTCTTTGCCCATTCCACCATGCCAGGTCTCGCCCTCTAGTTGGAGCAGCGGCCTAGTCTGAAAATCACAGTCGTATCGGTATCTTCGCAGCCTCCTAACACCTTCTCGTCTGCATGAACTGATTATCACCACCATGAATCTCCTCCCCATTGAATGTCGAAGATGATGCGCGAAGTAAACCTCACGGAGGTTACTAGGACCTCCACGACTACTTGTACTAAGCATGCGATAGCGTCATCTTAGCCTCACAGCCTCTACGAGGCACCGCTGTCAAATGCGGTGTTTGGTCGGCGAATACCGGTGGTGCCTAACCGGTACCTCGTGGGCGCCGCTCTATGTCTCGTCCTCGGTAGCCGTCTACACAATTGATGGCAAGTTAAATCTCAATGCTGTATCTACAAGGCATAAACACAGCCGAGACACTATATACAGAATCGGTGTATATATCAAGTCCTGCATTCATAAGCAATGCGAAGACCATTTATCAATATATTAAATCATATTTATCAGCAAGAATTTTATTTTTCGAAAATTTCATTTTCCAAAAATTTTGTCTCATTTTAGTTGGAGATTTATTTTCTTTTTATTCCCAATAATTTTTTTTTGAAAAATTTTGTGATGAACAGTGTTCATGAACAGTGCCCAAAAAGTGACTCAGAAACAGTACTGAGTCAAAAATTGGCCAAGTGCACCATGTGCAGCCACAACTTCGGCCCTGTCTTGCGGCTGGCGCCGTCGTCGTGCGAGGCCCCTCGGCGGGTGTTGCGACCAGTGCAGCAGTGTCATGACCATTGTGCGGCCTTTGCACTGCGTCTTGCGCTCCTGCGCCGCAGGTGCCACGCACCTCGCCCAGCGTGCCACACGCTCCTTGAGCGCCTCGCCCTGCGCTGCATGTGGAGTGCCTCCGCTGCGTGCCCACTGCGCGCTCGGCGCCTACGCGCCCACTTTCCTTCACTTTCAACCTTTGCTCCCACTGTTTCACACAATACACTCTGATGTATTGCAACCCTAACCGACCATCCAGCCACCCAATCCTGATACAGCTGTATTGCAATATAGTTTCCCAGGCCATATTCCTTTCCTAACCTGGCCCACACTATGTGTATTCTGACACACTCCCTTGCCCGAGTCAACTTTGCATGTCTGTATTGCAATACACCTTAGTATACTTTTATCTGATCCCTTAGCCTCCTTCTACGCAATACAAACCATACTACTTGCAATACAATTTTTTTTTCATTTCTTCATTTATTGAAACACTAAAAAATATATCACCTTTTTTCTCCATTTTCCAGAATATTCAAATAAATTTATAAATTTATTTTATTCAATTATTTCTTCGATTTACAAATTGTAAAAACCTTAGAAAATAATTTTCTTCACCTCTAAACCCAAATAAATTTATAAAATTTATTTTCTTTATTTTCTTTTTCGATTTTACCGCTGTAAAACTCTAAAAATTTATATATATGTTGCTACCTACTAAGCACACAAACCATCCATCATACATAAAACATGGCATACACACACCATCACATGACAATTCATCAAATCACCTGAAAACACACAACCACATGCATCTGATGTCTTTAGGTTTACTCTTTATTGATTTCTAGGTAATCTCATACCTAGCAACATGGAAACCATCAGTGGTGATGGATACACGACCAGAAACCACTAGTGTCGTTTGCAGAAACTACGATGCTAATTGTGGCCCCAGATCACGAGGTGGGTTGACTATCCTTTCAACATGGAAACACTCGTGAATGTCGGGTGACGTGCTCTCCGCGGAAATCGGCGAGTCTCGCTTTGTACGGGAGCTGCCTTAGTACATAACTTTGTCCCGACACATCCACTTGACCACATGGGGTCGAATGAGGAGTAAATAATAGCGCCCAGACTGCATCATCACTTCAGCCAATATATCTGACAAATACATATCTCATGGTTTAGAGTTGATAATTCCTCTTATACAAACATATATCAAAATTCTAGAATTCCTAATACATGTATACATAATAAAACCAAGCCCCTGCCCGACTTTCTTCTAAAGTGCTCTATGATGACGAATCTCTCGTGCGCTCCTGTACCTAAAATAATATCCCTCGACGGGGGTGAAATTTAATGCTTTCGATGGTGGAATCCTGCAGTTGGAAATACTGCCCTAAGTGCGTATCTTGATACTTGATGGCTGTATTCAGTAAATCGTGATCTGCTTGAATGTCTGCATGATCAACTCATATCCAGAGTCCTCATGACTCCCTCATACACTCAGCCACATTATGAGAAACTTATTTTCAACAAAAAGATGTTTGTTTTTATTTATGGACAACCCTCAGAGTGTATATCAATTAGGAGTCGACTCAGACGATTGATATTTTATATGGACTACCCTCGATAATTATTATTATTTAGTGGCCCTCAAAACCATTCTCTCGAGAATCCTCATGCACTCCTACTTATTATTACAGGGTCTTAAGTCGTATGGAAATCGTGATGTGCGAATTCGATACAATTATATAACGCATGTAAATATATAATAATGCGTATATTCGCGTAATTTAAATCACGCCCAAACATGTAGTAATTTCACAATTCATTACACCAGAATTAGCTCACTTAGGCTAATTATCAAACACGAGCAACTCGACTTGAATTACTCGACCAGCACATTGTTCACTAAATTGTTTGTGACACTATTTATGAGCAGTGAAACCTCGGGTTCTTGTTCCGTGATCACGATCATCGGTTCACTTACATTGAACACGAATTTCACGGTCATTTTTCGGCCTATACACATCACAATACAATTTATTCCAACAATTTCCAACTCGAACACCCAAAGCTTGATGCGTGCGGTGTCACGGAGCTGTTCAAACTGATTTCTAAAAAAATTCCACATTTCGGTCGAGTTTTGGGACCCGATCAAGCTCCCACCATTCAAGGCGCCAGGCAATTAGAAACATTATAAACCTTTTAAATAAAGTGTAAAACTGAAGTAGGATAAGCCTCGCCAGGAGTTTGACAGCTCACTTAGCGATCGATGTTTGAAGGCCTCACCACATAGAATAGCTTTTCTTCTTGCTCGGAAGAATTTATTGGTCGGATTACTGAAATCTAGAGAAGAAGCGTACTCTCTCACCTAAATCACAAAATTACCCTCTTTGCATCTCCTGTATCATTTCCGTTTTTTTCTCCCTTTTTCGATTGTAGGAGGCAATTTATTAAGTATTTTATCTTATCATTTAGAATTTAAATAATGACCATTATGTCCCTAAGCAGTTCGACACGTTTGGCACTACCTCGTAGTCCGTTTTCATAAAATTTCTCTATTCATACAACATATTGTATAACATGTACATGTTATATGTGACTTTGTCACATCTCAGAATCATTTTTCAGGCATCGGCTTCGATGCCTCAGCGTGTAAATTAGACTATCTTGGAATCAAATGAGAATTAGACGTGCTAGCTAGATTTGTGAGATGATTCAACGATTAATCTGTTTAGATCATCTGAAGTTTAGAGAATAAATTTCGGATTTTTGACCGAAATTACGATTTTGCCCTTTTTTCCATAAATTGGAAATTTCTCGGGTCTTACATCCAAATTGAGTGATTCAAATTTCTTGGTAAACTAGGCTTCTAGGAAAACAAATCTCCTTGAAATAAGCGTATTCAAATTTGGAATGCAGGTGGATTCGAGAGAAAGTCGTCAGTGAAGCTTTGTTTGAGCAGTTCGGGTCTATTTTGAAAGTCTGACTTTGGGGTTTAGACCATAACTTGGTCATCACTTATCCAAATTGAGTGATTCAAATTTCTAGGTAAATTAGATTTCTAGGAGAACAAATATCCTTGAAATAAGTGTATTAATTTAGACACTCATTGTACCCGTAAATTTGTCTAAAGGAACTCTGTTTTGAAAAAAATATTTGTTATAACGAGATTCAAGTGAATAAATGAAATTGTAAAATTATAAAAGTGATTGCTATGAAATGATTACATGAACAAAAATGTAAATCTTGAGAACATGATCATACAGGTTATGATAAAAGTAACAGTTATAGTATATGTATAAAGGAATATTGTCTGAAAGCATCTCATGTGGATAAATGTGATTGACATTATCCATGTATATGAGATGTGCATAGCTTGAACATGAATGAAAATGTAATAAGATTGATTGTCTGCATATGTCACCAGGTAGAGGGATAGATAGGTTTGCCTATAGGGATACAGTTGTTGCATCATACAGTATATAGATATCAAGACCCCATTTGAATCGATGACATAGATCCCGTTTGGATCATTATTTGGTCATACAGATAGAGATCATTGTCTCATATAGTGATAGTACTTTCGGGTACATACAAATTATACCTGTTATCCACTTCTTGGAATATGCAAGCAAGACATAAAGATGCAATAAAACAAAAAATGATTGAAACGGTTATAAGAATCGGCATAACATGAAGCGGTTATAAGAAGCATGGAACATGGAAACAATGATTCGAAATGAAAAAAAATATGATAGAGCTATAATGATATGAAAAGTACTATGTATTATGACGATTGAGAGTGAGAACTTTATTAAATGGTATAATGTACAAGTATAATGATATATGAATAGATATTGTGCAAATGGACAATTTTGTAAATTATATATCGTCTTTGAGGACCACTACAGGTGGTCATATATGTTATATGTGTTTTCATGGCTAAAGTATAAGCTTAGTACGGGTGTTTCATCAGGTGTAGATACGAAGAGGACATCCTAGTCGTTCGGCACACGAGGAGGGCGACAACCAAATAAGGAGTTAACATCATAGGTCACTACCTACGATTTTGAATATATTACATAAAGTTTTTTTTTTTTTGTATATGTATAAGTCAGTGGGCCTCAAATATTTGTACAGGACATTATGAACACCACTACGTTGGTTGTTTTTTATGTATTTGTGATTATGAATTAATTACATGTTATGGGCTCACCAAGTCAAAAAAACGGGTTAAAGAGTCCTAATCCCGTGCCCCGTCCCCTTCTTCCACCTAGGCGGAGGTTAAGGTGCAACATTCTCACTCGAACAAGATAACCTTTCTGCCAAAGCCACGAAATGCATATTTTTTGGTTACTCTAGACTTCATAAGGGTTATCGTTGTTATTCCCCTGAGACTCATCGATACTTTCTCTCTGCTAATGTCACCTTCTTTGAGGACTCACCCTTCTTCTCTTCCTCTGAGTCTCTTCCTGTTTCTAAAGTCTTACCCCTTCCCATTATCTCCTCACCTATATTTGATGTTGTGCGTTCTTGACCACTTGGGTTTATCGCCAGTCAGTGCCATTGTTCCTCCCTTGCATTTGAGGTCCTTCTTTGACTCACTTCCCTATCCCTTGACCTCCTACCCCGGCTCTTGCCTCCTGTGATCCTTACCCATTGCTCTTCGGAAAGGTAGTGTCCCACTTGTAATCTTCATCTGTTACAATTTTTAGTTACCATCGATTATCTTCACCATACTCTACATTTGTTTATACTATATCTTATGTTTCTCTTCCTAAGAACACCAATGAGGCTCTTTCCCATCCGGCCTGGCGATAGGAAATGGTAGATGAAATTGTTGCTCTACACTCAACTGGCACTTGGGATCTTGTTGTTTTACCCTCTGGTAAGTCTCCAGTTGCTTGTTGTTGGGTTTACACCGTTAAGTTTGGTCCTGATGGTTAGGTTGATCGCGCTTAAAGTGACAGTTCTTCAAGGATGCCTCGAGTTTATAGTTATGATTATGGTGACACATTCTCCCCTGTTGCCAAAATTGCTTCTATCTGTCTCCTTCTTTCCATGGCTACTATGTGTTCTTGGCCTCTTTATCAGTTAGATATTAAAAATATCTTCCTTCATGGTGATCTTGCCGAGGAAGTTTATATGGAGTAACCACCTGGTTTTGTTGCTGAGGAGGAGTCTGGTTTAGTGTGCAGGTTATGTCGTTCTCTATATGGCTTGAAACAATCTCCTCGAGCAAGGTTTGGCCATTTTAATTCCTTCGTTTAAGAATTTGGCATGCCATATCTGTGAAACCATGGTTTTTCTATCATCACTCTTGAGAGTAGTGTATTTATTTGGTTGTTTATGTGGACGACATCGTCATTACAAGCAATGATTGTAACACCCTAAATTATACCATGACAGTTTTATCACATGTTTTGGTTATAATAAAAGTAAATGTATATTTTTTTGGAATAAAATAATGCTAAAAATAAAATAAGTAAAATCCGAGTGTCTGAGGTAAAGGGTAAATTAGTAATTTACCAATCTAGGACCTAAGGGTCATAATTTATGAAGATTATATGTTAAAGTAAAAAAAAATGACAAGTTGGAATTGCAAATAGAATGGAATAGAAGGACCAAATGGCAAAAAAAAAAAAAAAAGGAAATTGACCCAAAAATAGGATAAGGCCAAACATGGCCTTGAAAAAATCCATTTGGCGAGAGTTAGAGCGATTCGATTGGGAGAAGGAGAAAGGGAAAAATAAGAAGAGAAGAAGAAGAAGGAAGAAGGAAGAAGGAAGAAGGAAGAAGAGAAGAGAAGAGTCCAGGTTTGGAACACTTGTTTGGATATTTGTAAGGAAACTATAGTAAGGATGCTAGTTTGGAATTATTTGGAAACTTTGGTATTGGAAATACTTTTTTAAGTTGGGTTAGGAAAACCCTAACTTTTCAATACATGTGTTTTTGGTTGGTTTAAGTAAGTTTTATGGTTTTATTTCGAAATTATGTGTTTTGATTGAAAGAGTTCCAACGAAAATGGCAAAAACTAGTCATTTCTATTTCAGCCCGACACCCCTACGCTTAGGCGTAGAGCTCCGCCTAGGCGGAGGTCCCTATGCCTAGGCGAACCCAAGGCCAAGTTTGCTAAACTTTCTGGTCCGCCTAGGCGTAGCAGTTCTCCGCCTAGGCGAACCTCTCCGCCTAGGCGTAGTATTGCTTCGCCTAGGCATACCTGTTAGTCCTGTTTTGGTTCCTCTTTTCCGTTAATTCTAACAATCTTCCATTGGACTAATGAGGATCCTAATAAGTGAATCAAAGGGTTCTTACAAATTATAAAAAATTATATGAAAGCGTTCGGTATTCTTGCCTCGACGAAACAAATGGGCAAAACCTTTGTTTCTGCCCTCGTTGCTAATGTGTTTAAATGTAGTGTTATTCCTTGGTTAAAAGGTGACTTATTAAATGATAATTCGTACACCCATACATATGGGATTGACTTAAATGTCCAAATAATGCATAAGTAAACATATACAAATGTCTAAATGATTCATGGGTAAATATGCATGCTGAAATAATAAGAAAATATCGCATATGATTATCGGATAACAATAATTATTCGGGGATATGGGATATATATTGTAAATGAAATAAAAGAAACATATTGTCTGCTTAGAACCTAGTAGATGGATAGATGGGCATGCCTATTAAGGAGAAAAGACTGCAGCATTATTGATCGGTTGACCCCGTTTGGGTCATTACAGTACCTTCGGGCCCTTATAGATGCTCATTGTCTCGTACAATGATAACAGCGCCTACGGGCCCTTATAGATGCTCATTATCTGGTACAATGATAACAGCGCCTTCGGGCCCTTATAGATGCTCATTGTCTCGTACAATGATAACAACACCTTCGAATCCTTATAGTTCATTGTCTTGTCTGATGATTGCCTCTAGCACTAACCGGGTCCTTATAGTTCAGTGTATCCATAAGGTATTGCGGGCGCAGAAACATAAGATAATGACAAGAATATGCAAATGACATGACATAATATGATAAGCATAGCATTGTTATGTGATGATACGTATACAGTGATAAGTACAAGAAGCAAAAATGTAAATGAAAGATGATATGGAATAAAACATGATAAGACGAATAAGTATGATATATGTAGAAGCATATCTATAAATGATATGTTCAAAACATGAATAAGTATGTGTATATGTAAATGAATGTTAAAGTTATACGCAGTTGTCTAAAGTGTGATGACACTTATTAGAGGTCGTCCACATGTATTATTTCTTATTAAGCTATAAGCTTAGCACGGGTGTTTTACCATAGTGTAGGTACACAGAAGAAGCCGGGCCCAGAAGCCGGACAATCCACGTGACAACCAAGGCCGGTACACTACTAGGTGCACGTTAGTGCCCGAATAGTCTTTAATTTTGAACCTTTATTTATTGCAGGTTTTGATCACTTTTTGTGTATTAATCAGCGTAATTAACCCAATTGGCACATTAAGGTCCCGGCTATACTACCGATCGCATTTTGTGGCTATTTTTGTAGTTTTTACAAGATAATCAGGCCAAAATTATCGAGTTAATTCAAACACGAAGAACCTGAGTTGAACTCATCGTTGCAGATCAGATCCTAGAAGGAAAGAAGAAGCCCAAGTGAAGAAAAAATGGAGCCTTGCCAAGGAACTGCGGGGTTGCTAAAATTCATGGCACCAAATTTCGTAGGTTGAGAATTTTCGCAGGTTGCGGATTTTCGCACCTGCGAAATTTCGCAGTGTTCTTGGCGCGCTCATTGCCCTTTGTTCAGTTTCACACCTTTGTTCGCTTCTTGCGCCTTTTTACTTTTGACACTTTTGTCACTTTTTTTGTTTTTCTTCTATTTTTCTGCTTGTAATAGTGTTTAGATTTGTAGTTTTGGTAATTTTGTATCACGGGTTTGGCCTCACAGCCCCCCCGAGACCAGAGACCTTTGTGAGGGAACTCTCTTGATCATTAATAAAGTTTCTTTTTGGGAGGGAAGCTATCGGCTCTTCAGCTCTTTTCCGACCTTCTCTCATTTTCCTCGCTGCAGTAACACAGAAATTATTACAATAGCCAAATATTATTTTTAAGAAAATAAAGCAGCGATGGGCAGGGTTTAATCTTAGAGCCAAGGGTAAATTGTAAATTTACCACTTGAGGACCCTTGGGTCATTAATGAGGAAGTCTAGTGGTCAATGTATAAGATTGGGAATGTGATATGCAAATAAAAGAGTTAATGGCTTAAGTGCTATTAGTGAAACTTTAAAGTCAAAAAAAAAAAAAGGGTATAAAACTAAGAGCTGGTCTAGAGAAAAAGGGATAGTTCTCATTTTTGCTCAAATAGAGTTAGGGCAAAATGTGAAAGAGGAGAAAGAGGAAGAAGAAGAAGAAGAAGAAGAAGGAAGAAGGAAGAGAAGGAAAGGAGATTTGGCAAGGTAAGGGTTTTGGTTTTGATTCTTGTAAAATGGTTTCTTTTTCTAGGGTTTGGTTGGGAGACTTCTCCTAACCTAGATTTGAAGGATATGGGGTGATAAATGCCTAATCCTTGGATTTATTTATTGTAAGGATTTGAGGGATTTTGTATAAATTATAGATTAATGAATTCTACTCTTTTTTGAAAATTTGGGGTTTCATCCCAACCTTAGATTGGTTAGTGATGGGTTGACAAAACCCTAAATTCTTATTTAAGATGTGTTTTGGAAGATGTTTTGGGTTGAATAAAGTGGCTTTGATGTGTGTTTAGTGTTAGGAGGTTGATTAAGGTTGAAACTTATGGAAAAAAGTTAGGAAAATCATAGAAATTGGCATTTTCGAAATTTGGATTCTATTTTGACCAAAGTGTTAGTATTTGGCCATAACTTGCTCATTTCTTATCGATTTAGTGATTGAAGTTGCTGTTTAAACTAGACCCAGGAGCACCAAACATCCCGAAATAGAGTACCCTCAAATTCTGACTCTATAGCCCAAAAATTCACTCAAGAGGTATGTTCGAAACAAAATTTAAGCCGGTTTTAATCATAGAGTAGTCCGGGTTGTTTAGAACATAACTCGAATTTCGGTGTTCCGATTTGGGTGATTCAGTTGGGAGAGAACCTTTAGCACCTTATCTTCAAATGAGTAATATGTTGAGTGTGTTGTTTGTGTAACCCTAATGAGGGGTGTTAAATGTTGATCCTAGTAAGTGTAAGAGAGAGTGCACTTAGGGGATCAAGGTTTATGTTGGAAGGTATAAGAATATATGTGAGTCGAGTGGTGATAAAGTAATAGACCACTTGAGTAATTTTTATGTGACCTGCAGTTGTGAGAGGCTAAGGAGATCTTATGACTTATTTATTTGCGAATCCTTTGGGGTGCTCTCGGGTTTTGACTTCCTTGGAAGACTTGCGGATTTTTTAATCCAAGGAAGGTAGGGGATCTTATAACCTTCTCACCTTTATGCGCGTTTGATGTTGTGAGGAATTTTTGTACCATTAGGTGCTTTGACTTTGTGATTTTCTAGTGATATATAATGTATATTTTTTATATATATGGAAATCTTTGAATTAAGCTGGTACCCCTTGATGTTTTTAAATATCCGTGTGGTTGAATGCTTTGTGAAATTGTTTTAAAGCATGGCATGGGTATGAGGCGTGTGAGAGTCGGATTTATGTAGTGGACACGGGACGATGACTAGTCCACAGGTTGTAGTCCCGGAAAGGTCACGAGATATCACGGGATGTGGGCATATCCACAGGTGGTAAGTCCCGGCAATTTGTCGTTGTTGGGATTGATCGAGTACAGTCACTGGGTGGAAGCCCAGAAAGAGTCATTGATGAGGGGTTGAGATGGTGGTAGTATTGCATTCATGTATGTTTCCATCACCAACCTATGATTTAATAAAATGCTCACGTTTTGAGATATTTTGAATTATGTATAGTGAGTATTTTATGAGCATGGCTTGACATGGGATTCACCTGCGGGTTGTCAGTCCACCCCCATTATTTCCCTTCACCTTAGATGCGGGTGGGACCAATTTGCATGACATGGAAAGTTGGACTGTGGGTTTTTTGAGGATGGGAAGTTTGTATGCCAACCTTAGCTTGTTGGTGGTTGAGCATACCTTAATTGTGTATTTAGGGTTATGTGGATGTCGCGCTATATTTTTAGACCCGATTGGTATCTTTGTGGATCATTGTATATTTGGCTTGTGTAGCCACTAGTTTTGGAACTTTGTGTAAATGTTGTTTTGATCAAGTGTAAGTGTATAGTTTTGGGTACATTGAGAATTCTTTCTGTCTGCGATATGTGTGTATGTTTGGAGACCTGGAGTAGTGTTTTATTTACGTTTCCAGGTGATTACTCTAAGTGGGGTTTAGACTCGAGTTGTGAAAAAAAAAAAAAATCAGGTGGTAAAATAGTAACATAAATCACCCAGAATTGGAAATTCGGGGTGTGGCCTTTCTCACATCTCTCGCTAATATCGCCGAGGATGACAACTAGGAGGATGAGTCATTTAGAACCCCTTTCTCCTTGAAGAGAGGGGCTCTTGGAGTCTGCGGGGATCACGAGGGGCGGTGAGGTTCCATGTTTTTCACGCGGTATCATATCGTTACTATTTTTCCTTTTTAACTTTAGGTTTGATCCTTTTGAGTCACCTTGAATGGTTATTACTTGAAGTAGCTTTTGGGCTCATTGGATGCTTAATGTTAGATCCATTGATGTTTGTAAGTTATCATTTATGATCCATTGTAAAGGTGAGTCAGAAGTGACTTGTGTTTTAATGGCCAAAGGAGCACTAATGGCGGTGAATGCCATTTTTTCAAGAATAGTTATTTAGGAGTTCCCGAGTTTTTATAGCCACCTTGAAGATCCAGTTCGGGGAAATGACTATAGTGTCTCTCCCGATCTGAGGAAAATGGACTTCGAAAAGGGACCCCTCGGTGACCTTTAAAACCCAATTGATGGCACGACATGAGAGACTTCTTTTACATTTTATTTTATTTTGTTTCGGTTCAAACATTAAACCCCCCCTGTTTTTACCAAAACCTTAAAATCCAAATTGAATTCACATTTTAAACCAACTGTAAATCATTTTCATAAAGAAAACTCATCCCTATGTTCAACCTAGAGCCTTTATCTTGTGTGCTTCTCTGATCGGAAGTTTAAGTTTATAAATATTTTTTATTAAGAACTGCCAAATCTCTACCACATTGCATGCTACGATTTTAGCAAATCGGTGTCTCACGAACCTTTTGGTCTATTTTTGTATATGTTTGCTTTTTTTGTAAGCCATGTAAAAATTTGTATATATTGAACACTCCCATTTATGGAGTTTGAATATGTGCATAATCCACTACTACAGAAATATATTTTAAAGTTAAATGTTTAACGATTACATGAACCAAACGAGTTAATGGTAGTAAAAAGTAAAAATGATTACAAGTTTAAGTATAGTATCCAAGCACCCGACATAGGGCGCTCTGAGATTAAGTGGTATCAAAGCACCTGTGTTGGGAGCGTCCACCAGAGTTAGATGGTAATAGGCGTGGCAATCCCCGAGTCTTCTGATTTAAGTAGTAGTTGGCGTGGTGGTCGAGATGGCGTTCGAGTAATCAGCGTCTTTTCACCTTTCGGACTAAAGACTTAGGGGCTGAGTGCTGCAGGAATTGAGATAACTAAATTCAGTTTTGGTGTAGTCCTTTTCCAAAGGAAGTATGCTTTAGACATCTTGGAAGAAACTAGTATGTTAGACTGTAAACCAGTAAACACTCATTTGGATCCTAATGTCAAAAACTTATGCGGGACAATTAGGAGTCTTTAGGAGATTACGGGAGAAATCGACCTCATTAGGTAAAGCGAGATTTCTGCCATGTTGCGCCATTGAAACATTTCTTTTCTGTAAGTGTTGTTGGTCAGTTCCCTCTGGTCGCCCATGTGATAAGGTTGTGATGTTGTAATCTGCATTCTTCAATATATCAAAAGTACACTAGGTCAAGGTGTGTTGTATGAGAATAGAGGTCATACCCAGGTTATTGGTTACATAGATGCAGATTGGGCTGGCTCACCCACAAATAGACATTCCACTTCAGGGTATTGTGTTTTCATTGGTGGTAACCTAATATATTGGGAGAGTAAGAAACAAGATGTAGTGGCCAGATCTAGCGCTGAAGTCAAGTATCAAGCTATGGCTCTGGCAACATGTGAACTCACATGGCTAAGACACCTTCTCCAAGAGTTGAGATTTGGAAATGATTAATAATTGAAGTAAGTGCCGCGATACTTAGAGGCTGGCTTTTCATATTCACGTGCGAATCTAGTCTTTGTGGAAAGAGACCAAGCGCGTGAGTTGATTGTCCTTCATTAGGAGGAAGATCGCATCAAGATGTGAAATTTCTTAGTTTTGTCCCGATTGAATGATCATTATGGGCGTTTTTGTTAAATCTACCGAGGTCTAGAATTAAATCATTTGTAACAAGTTTTGTGCATATGGCGTCATCTTTCCAGGAGCAGAGGGATTGTTAAATATTGTATAGTTATTTTAACCTTTCTTTTATTTCATTTATGTATTGTGGGTCCCTAAGCATATATATATACCACTATATATATATATATATATATATATATATATATATATATATATATATATATGCTCTCTCTCTCTAAGTCAATATGTAAGATAGGTAGTTTTTTTGAAGATAATAAATTAAGGATTTTTCTTTTTTCTCTTTTCTCAAACATATTATATATTTGGTAGAAATCTGACTCAATTTTATTACACTTCACTTAGTATGTTGGGGGAATTAAGTTTTTCCCTTCTTATAATTCATGAAAATATTCTATATATAGTATTAAGTTATTAACAAGAGGGAAAAGAGTTAAGGATTTACTTGGTATGAGAGATATCATATTATTCGTAGAAATCTTAAAGGATCATCAATAAGGATGTTCTAGTACATTTAAATTCTTATCAAGACTTTTATCATTTGATGACACTGTATGAATAGCTAGAAATATATGTAGTGCATAATAAGCTAATATAACACAAGTTTTATATGATGAAGTTGTTCGATTTTCTTGCTAGGATTAAAGGGACAACATACTTACAAAAATTCTTTGTGTGATGAATGATTAGGTTAGTCACAAGATGTATTTTAACCTTATTATATTTTAGGGTTTTGTTTTAAATAATATGATCGTAATTGAGAGTTTTTTTTAAAGTTCTATCATTGTACTCAATACTTTTTTGTTTGACTGGCAGATTACTAAATATTGGTGCATGTCATAAACGTATAAATCACATTTATTTTATGTTCGTGTGTGCTACTGTGTGAAAATAATGACTAAGCTAACGTGGCTTAGTATATGCCAAAGCCATTTTTATTGAGTAGGAAAGCAACAGTATGACACCCAACACTAGTTAAGATCAAAACTATAGTCAAAAAAGCATTTGTATATAGGTCATGTGGTGTGCGCACCACCAAAAAAACAAAAGCACCTTGCACCAACACTTTTAAATCTAGTTGTGCGTTTTAAATAAATTGTTGTTGTGTTTGGTGCAATAAAATAGTGATAATTTAAAAAAAAAGAAGAAAAAAAAAAAGAGAAGAACACACAAATTTAAGTTGTTGTCCTCTCTATTAATGGAAATAACAATTAAAACTTTCATTATCTCAAAATAGGGTTATATAAGGGTATTTATAATAACCTTATATATAATCAAGTTGCAAAAATATCCCTATATTCTATATTATACTGCACCATACCGTGGTCCTTCACTTATTATTTTGTCTCCTTAACAAAAAATGATATGTCTAAAAGGCAAATGTCATTGCGTCGATTCATGTTGCTATGATATTTACCCCTTTTTCTTTATAAATATAAGTTGCATGCTATAACAATTAATAGGTAACTCCAAGCCATAATTCTTATATATATCTTAAGCAGGCCTTTAGAAACCTAAAATTATTTACCCATATGAAATCAAGATCATTCCAAAGCACTTAGAGAATAAATTAATTGGTTTAGTTGAATAACAACCATTCAATGTTCCAAAGTTGGGATTCATCTCAAAAAATATATGGGCCAGTTGTATATCGTGGAGTGAGAATGAATGTGATTTCACGATCATACCTGCTGGAAGCATCGATCTTGGTGCTGGATCCCTCTACAGTAGCGGTATCCACGCTTGCTGCTGAAGTGGGGCAGTCTAGTCTTCAACTGTCAAACATTTCTCCCTCAATGAAAAAATGAATGCCGTGTACTGAATATGGTTTGGCATGGCAGAAAACCTCCATTTCAAGTAAACAAAATCCGTGAGCATGCAACCTCTTCCTCTGCCTCTGTCTGGGGCAGCTTGGTACCTTGTCTTACATGCATGTCTCAAGAAAAACACCACAACTTCACAAAAAAAAAAACACAATTCCTTTAGTCACTTTCGTTTTAGTTTGGTGATATTATTTTTTAATTATTAATTACAAGGGAAAATTATGTTATAGGTTTTTCTTTAAATTTATTTATAAAATTATAATCAGAAGCTTAAGCTAGGTCGTATTTGTGATTTAAAAATATTTAATTGGAAATGATAAATATTTAATAAAATGTTGATAAATCTTATATATATATGACTAGTAAAGAAACTGGATCTTACCATTTTTTATTAGATTATGATTTTAGATGCTTATGTATATATATTAGGTAAGACTTTTTGTCTAAGGTTTATCGAGTTCATACCTAAGATTTGTTGGATCTTTTTATAAAATATTTTGAACATATGAATATTTTTTAAATGCGAGAGAGCATGGCCTTGAAACATTCGGGTGCTTAAATGTAATTTTTCAAATAAATTAAATTGAGTAACATAACATAATTTTTCCAAATTAATGCTTAGTTTGTGTGTGTTGGGAGTGATTTGAAATAAATGGAGTGAACGGTGCCTTGAATTAATAAGCCGGGGGCCAACAATACCCCACTTCATGTGCGGCCATTAATGTAACTCATAAGGAGTTGGAAAAAACTGAAAAGGTAACAATTTGTGGGCCCAAAATGATGCAAGAATAGTACGTGTATTTCTAATAACAGAGAAGGCCTTGGTGACAGAGATGAGTTGTCCGAGTCACAGAGATCCAGGTGGGGAAGACTGAGGAGGAAGCAAAGCAAATAGAAGAATAAGCTTTTTGTTAGATTATTGTTGTGATTGTGAATTCTCCAGTACTGTAGCACAGGAGAGGTAAGCGTAAGCCTTAAAAGTTGAAGGTGTGGTATTGCATAGGATGCTGCTATCAAAAGGCTATTTTATCTTGCTCTTCTACCAGTTGTATGTATCAGTAAAGGGATTGAAGAAAAAGGCCCCCCACAGCTGTTTAAGTCCACTGTAAAGTTGTTTCTTCTTCTGTTGTCTCTCTCACCGTTTCAGCTCCAAAAGCCTCATGTCATGGAAGATGGAACACATGCTAAGCACTTCCAACTATATCCTGCTTTTCAGAAAGCATGTTAGGTATCAAAATTAAGAAGAATCTGTAACAATAACTTCCACTTGTATTGGATGATGTTTGGAATAGAAATGGCGAATATGGCTGCAATTAATGGGATTTAGTCCTCAAGTCGGCCGACAAGGGCCGTTTATGAAGATAGAAATTGGATTCTCTATAAGCCTTTGTTATTAGGCAGTGGGAGGTATTCTCTGTTATTCTGATGCTGTTTTGCCTGCATTCAGTGCAACCATGATCATAGCCTATCCTGAACTTCCAAACAGCTCCCATTCTGATGCTGTTTGTCCAGTGCAACCATGATCATAGCCTATTTTCTGAACTTCCAAACAGCTCCCAAGATTGAAGTCCATGATAAATATGTGGGTAATTAAATAGACAACAAAGATTGCTTCTCTAATATGAAGAAATCACACTGCAGAAAGCCTGGCTGACAGGAAAAAATCAAGCTATTGTCACAGGATGCATGCTTTTACTGTATGGCATAGGTTATGTTCATGCTTAGTAGACAATGAGGTAATTGTCTTTCCACTGGCACGGATCAGATTCACCCCTAGGCCCTAACATTTAGTTCTTTTGAGCCACAGCCACAGGAAACTTACAGAAAGGAGTTCCAACAAATTCCATGCAAACCTCAATTTCAGTTAAAGATTAAAATTTTAATTCTGAAACAATTCTAAAATCATCTTGCAGAAGAGAAGAGATCATATTTGCCGCCTCTAGTTCCATCACTTGATCAGTACAATTCGAAAAAGGAAATAAAAACACTACTGTGGCTGGACAACAAAGGAAAAAGAAATAATCACCAATATCACCTCTGTTTACTGCAAACCTACTCGAACAAACACACTAAGTAATAAGTATTGAAATCATCATTGAACTGTTGTGTGTTTAATCCATCTGCCTGGCAGAACCAAAAAGATCAAAACAGCAAATTAAGAACTTTAAGGAGCCATGGATCCAGCTAGACCCACAGCTTCTGTCATGGTGGGTCAGGCGCCTCTGTTAGTTTACTATTGTGAGGCTCATGATTTCCTTGTTGGTTTTCACAATCATCTCCTATTTTTGTTGCACGATCAACATGCTCAGCAGGGTTATAACTCCAAAAAGTTACAATAAACAAACTAAACTAAGACGTGGGAAGTTAATTGTATTGAAAATTGATGAATTGTCATCAGTACATAAGGTTGGGGTAATAAAAGAATGATAAATCCCAATAACCCAGGGAGCACATTAGACACCATAAAAAAAAAAAAAAAAAAAAAAACCAAAATCTTCGAATATTCATATCAACAAGACTAGAATTACACACACCTAACACTCACAATGACAAACCTCACTACGCAAGCATGGCTCCCTCAAAGAAACTTAAAGTGAAGAGGTTTAGTGGAAACTGGAGATTGCGGCATAGATCATCAACAGAGTGAAGAACATACTCAATCTACTGCTACCAATTGACGTTGCCGAAGAAGTGATGTCTTGTGGCCTGAAAATGAAAAGGAAATGTAGAACCAAAGTTGGTTAAAAGAGTTTTAAAATGAAGAAAAGAATATAAGAATAAGTTTAATACATACTTCTGCATTTTGCTGAGGGCACCACAAAAAAGGGCATTATCTGGCATTGGCAACTCAGTCTTGTTTGTGGCCTCTGGATTGACAACCCTAACATATGTTTCTTGCCCAAGATACCATGAATCAAGGTTTTCAGCTCTTAGGTTCCAAACTCCAACATTGTCAAGAGAGATTAGGATCGCCGTCCATGCACCAGGGAAAACCTGCATAACACAGAAATGGTAATGTTCTCCTCAGTCAGCAACCAATGGGAGTGAGAAAGAAAAGTGCTTTATCAGTTTGGTGAAATAAGCCTGGCTGTTCGGATCATTGCTATGGGCACTGCACAGTGTAAATTATACAGAACCAGGCAACATGAACCAAATAGTTTACAGCTGAAATGCTCTAATTTAATTGGAGTCCATAGAGAGCCGGATGAATATTTACATTTGTGCATTCTCCCCAATGATGATCTATCTTTCATACAGCATAAGGTAAGCAAATTTTACGTAATGCCAGCCTTTCAAAGTCTCTCTAGAGAGGTTGATAGGAAAATATGAAATAATAAAATAAACTGAAGTGGTGAAATCAAGTTTCCTGAGCATCAAATGGCCCCTTGTTAAGTTATGATTGTGCTTCTTGAATCTACTACACCAGGAAATTTGTTATCCTTTTAGCTTGATAACGCTAGTGCTATGTGACACAGGTTTAGGGATGTATAATGGATTCCACAACTAAGAATCCTGAATCCATCATCTCAATAGGCACATGTAGAAGAGCACATGTTCCTATTCATTCTATTAAGTCAGAAGTAAAAAGAACAGGCTAAAAAAATAACACCATGTTACCAGAAGGGCTTTCCGAGGAATCAACTTAGACAAAGAGCACATTCCTGTCCAGACATACCTGTGTAGTGCAGCGGGCAATTCCATCCCATTTATTATACGTCCCCCTGCTATTCTCAGTCCACTCACCATAATCCATCCTGCAGTTAGTTGACCAATGTTGAGAAAAATCATCTAGTCAACATATACATGTTGATAAAACAAAGCCTAGAGGGAGGAAACAAATCCCTACCCAACAACAAAGAACGCATATCCATCCATGTGATAGCTCTGCATCTTGGTGTCATTGTTCTGTAGAATTACCTCCATAAATCCCCTATATGTACCATTAATTACAGATGTGTCCATTCGAGGTGCTCCAGTAAGTGGGGTATTGGGGAAATCAAGCTTATACACTCCCTTCACTTTGAACTGATCTGCTAGCCTGATTGGTGTAGTGGGATTGACAAATGATATCCCACTAAGTGTGGTCCTCATTTTCCCATTGATTGTCACAGGTGGCTTGCTTTTCAACACATAAATATCAGTCACATTGATTGAACCATACCGAAAAGATCCCTGTGGATTAGGACGAGCACCACTAGCAGACACATTCCACCTGCACATAGAGATAAAAATGAAGAACCAGTGCCAAAGAAATCAGAAACCTCTTGTATTATATAGAAATCTAGAAAGGCGCTATTTTCAGTTGAAAATACAATGCCCAATTTCATTAGAAATGATTATCTGTAAATTGATCATAGCATGTGAATGTATTCAAACCACATAATGAACAAACCTGATGGATCTAGCTTGGTTCATTGAGAAAGTTTTGTCATATTCATCATTTGGTGGGTCTGGAAGGGGACCAGATGCCTTTCCTTTGGAGTTTGAATAACGCAAAATGGCAACACCAGTAACTCGTTTCCAAAGTGACTCATTCACAAACCTAGCACTAGCTACAATGTAGTAATCAGTACTTGCATTCTGATCCATGGTTACCAAAAATGAATAAGATTGCCCAACATGAATATCTAAGCTAGTATAATTCTGTTGCACTGTGTATGATCCTTCTGTCTCTGACAAAAGCAGATTATGGTTCTGGATCCTGAAATTCAAACTAGTCGATACTCCAACATTGTGTACTCGAATACGATAAGTCTTGCCTGTTCAAATACAACTTTGTCAATCCACAGTTCAAATAGTTCTTTGACAAGTAATAAGGCAATATCCACATTTAAATAAAATATTTGGTATAGTAAGAAATTATGCATTAGCATGTGTCTGAATGCAAGCATGTATTTTCGTTATCAAGAATTATGTGATGCAAGGTTCTATACATCCATAACCCCCTCAAAAGAGCCCCTCTTTATTTTCCTCAGAACTGTTGAAGGTCTCAGAATCATTAATTTGTCTCCCAATAATGCCAGTGGGCAGATGAAAGGCTAATCTTGGTTTCAGAAACATCTGGAAGAAAACTATTATATTCGTCTAGGTCCAGGACCCTAGTTCCATGACTACCTTTGTTGCATCCACAATTTATCATATCTCACATATGATTTATCTCACAACAAGATGCACCTGATATAACTGAGCAAACAAAATCAGAAACAGAAAAAACAAGAAAAGGAAAAAAGAAAGAGAAAAAACAGAATTCCTACTGTAGATATCAGTTCCCGGGACACAGATGGAATAATATACATTTTACAGAAACTGGCATTCAAACATCCCCTAATAGTTAAGCCTCTACCAGTCTAACTAGTTGTCACTCTCAAATCCAGTTCAAAGCCCTATTAAACAAGCATCCCTGGATAGTATATGAGTAAAACAGACAGAACCATCACATGAAAATGCAGAACTGTAAACAAATTCTTCCTTCACAATGTGCTATGAAGATTAATCACCTGGCTGGACATCAATTGTTTCATAGTCGATGCCCTCAGGGACAAGCGTAGTGTTATACCTATACGGACCTTTCCCATTAATGAGAACCCCATTTGGCATACCAAGTTCTTTTCCTCCATTAAGGGTCTTCCTCAAATCCTACATTTCAAAGAAAATAACAAAAATAAAAATAAATAAAGAGCCGAAGAGAAACAAAGGACCAGCATTGCATACATAACATCCTAAATCCCAACATCAACATAAGGAGAGTAATTCTGATAATGTAACAAATACTTACCGTGTGATTTTTGGTGTACCAATCACCAATCATAAGGGTGATATCTCCATCTGGGGTTGCGAAGGAATCATAATTATGGCGGTTGTTAATAATATGCCGCCATACCCGCCTGCTGCTCTCTGAAAATTGAGAGACGGGAAGTAAAAGAAGCTCCCAATCTGATCCTTGACCTGAAACTGGTAGGTCCAGTTCCATTTTGGTGGAATCGGACAATTTGTGCCCAGAACACCATCTTGCCATGAGCTACGCCGCTGTTGAATCCCTGCCCTGTTGCAAACATCAAAACATCACATTCCAAAACTTCAACTACTTCCAAATCAAATTAGCTGGAAAATCACTACAAATCTCACCAGGTAATGAGTAGATTCTCGTCCAATTTGTTCCTTACATTGACCACCACATTGTTGTTAGTAGTGACATTAACTACAGGACCCGGGAACTTCCCATTTATAGCAATAACCTGCGAAGTAATGCAGATGGAAAAGGGAAAGCTATTTCAGTATCATTTCAAAGCCCATCATCTCGTTTCACTTGATGTCACAACCACCAAGCTCAAAACACACAAATAAATAATAACATTTTTCAGATCTGAAACCCAGGACTGAAATTTCAAAATCTAAGACCAACCATCAACCATTCGTGAAAATAAAGCGGGCCCAGTGAGAAGATCTGTAAGTGAAACTGGAGGAAAGTAGAAAACAGAAAGATCCAAGGAACAAACCTGCTGGGGAACACCCAGAGGAGAAGCAGTGATGTAGGAGATCTCAAAATCGTAGTGAACAAAGGGATCTTCAGCAAACAGCAGCTCAAAGTAATGCAATGTGGATAAGTAACAGTCGAAAACCCGAAGAAGCCATGTATAGGACTTTTGGTTGTTAGAGATTCAGAGAGCCGATTTTGAAGCCTTTGCTTACTCACATTTCAGAAAGAGGGAGAGAGAGAGAGAGAGAAAGCAGCAGCAGAGCAGAGATGTAGAGAGAGAGAGAGAGTGAACGGCTATATTTACTTTTGTACAATATTTTTGGGGGAGGGTACAGCAAAGCGCTTTGGTTGGCTTTTGAGTGAGTTGATCGCAAGCTTTTGTCGGTCATCAGCCTCGTATTACTCATCAAACATCATTCATATCCGTTGAGAGAGAAGAAAATTAGAAAAAAAAAATAAAGAAAGAAAGAAAAAGGCAAAGGCTGAGAAAGGGCAGAAAAAGTTTAATTCTCCTCCAATCTCCTCTCATCCGGTTCTTCCGTTTTTTACAGTAGCAGATGACAAAATCATGGATATTAGAACAAATCAACGGAGTTAGGTAGAACCGTAGAAGTAGAACCAAAAATAAATTAATAATAAGAGAAGAGATGAAGATAAAGAGAGTGTGGGGGTGGGGAGAGGGTGAGGGTGAGTGACAGCTGATAGCCAGGTCAGAAGCTAAGGGGGAAGATGTAGAAAAAGGAAGCACACGCGTATTGGGAGGAAAGGGAAGGCACAATTACAAAAACCAGTATCGTCCAAGCCCGACATTTAATCCAACGTTCGGATCTTCTGAAAGCGCCACATGATTGCCAGCCCACCCACCTGCCCCTCTCCTCTCTCTCTCTCTCTCTCTCTCTCTCTCTCTCCTGGTCCCCCCCTTCTTCCCTTCTTCCCTTTTTCCCTCCCCTCTCAATTCTCATCTCTCCCCACCATCCATTTTTAACAAACATATCCCCCCAACTCTTTTTCTTTTTTCCTTTTTTCCAAATATTTTCTCCCCCGTTTAAAAGAATTTCAACCGTATGTAATTGCAGAGTCAGTGGCGCTGACACTCAGCCTCCTCGATATCCCAAAATGTTACATATTTTAGCTGCACTACTTTTCAGGCAAATAGGTCAAAATATGGTTGTGGTCCCACCACTACCAACTGTAATTTTAAGGGTCTTAAATCATTTTTATTTAAATCCTACGGTGATGAATGGGCTGTGATGTTTACTATTGAGACTGCCTGTCATCCCGCTCCGCCACCTGGATCATACGAGGATGCCACCCATAAATAAACTTTCAGGCTCAGGCAAAAACATGATCCATGTCCATGGGCTGTGTGATTGGTATATCCTGCTAAAATTATTAACCTAGATATATCCCATACGAGGTTAAATTATTTTCTTAAAATAAATGGGAAGAATGATTACAAAATAAAAATAAAAAATAGTTCGAAAAAACATTAAAGAAAAAGTTAAGAATATTTCAAATTTTCAAGAATATCTTTTTGGGTTTTTTACCTCTTTTTTTCTTTTTTTTCTTTTTCTAACACTTAAGCCCATGACAAAGGCGGCCCTACTCCCTTCATGGGAATATCAATTCTTAAACGTTTTCATAGCTGTTCTTTAAAATATACGTAAGTTCTATTTATTTATAGGAGTCATTCTTATATTTTATTTAAAAAATCACATATAAATGCAACTAGATATAATTTTAATTCAACAATATGTTTTAAAATAATGAAAATAAATTTACAAAATGAAGCCATAGGAATTTATGCATGAGGATAACATTTTCAATTATAAATAAAGTATAGAAATCTTCATAATTACAAGGCAGCTCACCCATCGCCCACCAGAAGGTGCAATTAAACATGCAAAGGGTAAAAGTAAAGTAAAAAACCATTGGTGGGTTATTTGTAGGTCCCATCAGATAAGAATATTAAACATTTCATTTTGGAGTACTGTATCCAGACAGTCCTAGATTAGATCTATTAACCATTCTATTTGACAAAAGCTTGGCATCACATACTTGATATATTAATTCTTGCTTTTTTTTACCAATGTGTTTGCTAATATTAAAGGCAACCATTGATTGGGGGTAAGAGCAAGGACGTAATCAATGCCCCCCATTACCTTAACCAACAAGAATCATAAGTAAAGGACATGATGTTTCAAATTTTATTAGATATAGCCATGAGATAAATAATGAGAGACTTATCAATTGTCTCATTCTTGGATGGGAAGTTAGGGTATTTTGGGATTTCAGGGTGTTGACGCAGGATCTTCCCAACCAATGCAAGTGGAAACCAGCTCAAAATTGGTATGACAAATTGGCCTTTGGCCACCTATGACTTGGAAAAAAGTCTGGATTGCCTTTGTAATGGAAGACGCTGTCCCTCCATCCACTTGATTGATTCCATGCCCGAGGGATGGGTATGACCCTATGATTTTAGTGGCGGACCTAGCTAATATTGGACATATGTACCCTCTAGAGAAAATTTTTAATTAGTAAAAAAAAATTTCTTTTGTAATGAGATAGACACGGACCCTTATTCTTAATTATGCCTATGAATATATAAAATTATATACCATTAAGCTATAGTTTTAAGTTTATCGATGTATGCCCTTGAACTAAATTTTTGGCTTCAACACTATATAAGTCAAATATGAATATAGAAAAGCTAGTGGTAATTATATGCATTAAAATGTAGACATCACATTCTTTCAAACAAAAAAAATGTAGACATCACATTCTTTCAAACAAAAAAAATGTAGACATCACATGGTGACATCGTGGGATGATACAAAACGTTGAAAAATCCAGGCATGCCAACTCATTGATCGCTAAATCCCGTAAGGCGACATCAATTTCCATGCAATCAATTATATATTATTATAACTTGTAACACAAACCTACCTATCTGCTCTCCTTATATAAGAGAAACATAATGATGTGATTGATACCGTAACCTTATTTTTTTTCTCAATTTTCTTTTCTAGCCTATCGCATTTCTTATGTGAGAAGAGTGTTTTTTTTTTTTTAAGGTTGTTTTTTTACCTTATATAGCTTATCTACACTTCTTTTTATCAATTTATTCATTATAAAAATGGTTATTTTATATAAATCTTAGGTTTTATGCTTATTTTAGATTTCGTGTTTATTACAATATTTGATTTTGTATCATTTTATTACAATGTTTTATTTTTTATTTTTTTATTACAACTTTTTATTTATGTGTAAGCAATTTAAATGGAAAAAATATATTGATTAAATAAAAAAACAAATCATAATTAATATATTATTGAATTATAATCATTATTATATTATCAAATTTTTAGACTTTAAAATATTAATTTATTATTTTATTAATATCTTAAATTTACATTTTGACACTCTGAAAGAAGCGAATTAAAGCAGTCGAATCCGTTTAATTATAATATTGCAAATAAGCAGCGGAATTAAGCCAGATTATTCTGTTTGAGGCTCCTTTCTAAATTTTAAGCGGAATTTGCGGTCGGGTTTTAATTTTATGCGACAGGAAAAATTACATTTACAACGTAAACGACGAATAGAAACTATATTTCCGTTTCTAAATATAAAAAATAGAAAAGAGAATTCCCGGATTTTATTAATATCTTTTAAATAGCAGCGAATAGAAACTCAATTCGTTTCTAAGCGTGAAAAAATAGAAAGAAATTTACATTTCTAATCGGAGTACTAAAATAGCAGCGGAATAGAAACTCTATATTTCCGTTTCCTAAATTAGGCCCAGGCGTTAAGTTTAGCGATCTTAAAATAGACACAAATTGATACAAATTAGAAACGGAACCATTTCTAAAAATAGAAACGAATGATTCGAGTCTCTATTTGTTGGAATCTGAAACCGATTAGAAACAGAAATAATTCCGTTTCTATTAACTAGAAAAATAGAAACGGAATTTCTGTCTCTATTTACACCCCAATTGTTTATAATAATTTATTAAATTGTTTATTTTAGTAGGAACAAATATTTTATTAATTACACCTTTTTGGATAAAATTTTCATTTTAAAAATAAGTTAAATATACCCATCTTAATATTTTTCATATTATATATAAATTCCAATAACATACAACAAGCTTTAACATACATGTGCATATAGATTACATACATAAATTGTAATATCATACAACAAAGTTTAACACAACAAAGTTTAACGCAACAATGTTTTTAATAAAAAAAAAGCCTATCACTCAGAGTCAAGATGAGGCAGTCATCTCCTCGGAGACTGATGATCTTCTACTGGAGTGCTGATAAACAGATGAAGTCCGCTTAACTTACACATAATTCGGCCCATATGTAAAATCTTCTGTTGCATTTCATCCTCTCTTTAGTCTTTTCTTCTTCTTTTTTTTCATCTTCATCTGTTTTTGCATCTCTTTCATTCTTCCTCAATGTATCTCTTCATTTTTCTCAGGCAATTTTCTTGAATTTCGTTAACTCCTCCCGCGAAATCAGCCATCAACAAAGTATTGTAATGGGAAGAGTGCGAGGACGGTACGAGACGCAATCTGATGTAATGTAGATGGCTGGCACAAAGACCATACTGTCAGCTCCACCCAACTACCAAGGTACATGAGCAACATCAATCTTGTTCTTCCAGATTCATCTCACACTGAGTACAATTGCAACCATATTCTCCATAGCTTACAATTATAATACAATAATATATAGTATATTAGTAAAATATATATATATATAAAAACACCACAGATGCATATCCTATAATTTTTATTTAAAGGCAAAATATTTTATAATTCATATAGGAAGACAAATAATATATGTATGGATTGTAAATATTAAAATTCATTTGATAAATAATTACACTAGCCAAACCCCAATAAAGAAATCACATGTTTATATAACAACAATTGACAAAAAAGCTGCAGAATTATCAACTAAATTCCGTATATATAAACCCCAATAAAGAATAAGAATCGTAGCTTCAAATTTGAGCCAAATTATCTACATTAAACAATCAGAATCAAAATAAACAAAAATATATAAAATTGAGAATCTTAATAATACACTAATATAGGAAAATGATACCATATGATACTCTCCACATCTTCCTATAAAATTCAAATATAAAACTTGTAGATATAACAACACATACAAATTCCCATCAACTGGATGCTTTAAAGTTAAAACTCATTAAAAACTCTAAATGCACAAGATTTACACCTCAAATTCAACATTAGCGACACCTCAAACTGCACACACAACCTGGTCAACCACGTGAGACTAGGATGCTCTGCAATCCGACACCACTCATCAGCTCCCCTTTTCCCGTGACCCAAGATTTAGACCATGTAGTCTCCTCAGACGGAGAAATTTCTACCCAAATACAACCTGGTGGTAATTTCAAGAACTCGTCTCAATATTATACAACGACCACATTGTACCACATAAGATTAAAAATGACCACATGTGCCCATTTATCTATATATAAATACAATCTATATTATTAACTCTTCAATCTAACATAATGGTGTAAATACAAATTCCTCAACATAAGGGAAAGAAAATACTAAGCCTTCCAATTCCACAATATTCAATAAATTTAAATGCAATAAGTGATGCTAACACTCAACATACATAATGAAAATAAATATTGAAAACTTACATTAATATCATTTGGACCGCTTGTCTACAAATGACCCATCCTTCTTTCACAAGATGCGCTAAACACCTCAAACTGCTAGTGGGACGCCCTAACTCACTCCTCCTAAAAATAAATAATATTAACATATTATGTACATGACATATTTTGATGATTAGTATTCTTGCATACAATAAAAAGTTAACAACAAAATTAAATTGGAAAGACTTACCAAATCTATAGAATGTTGGATGGTCGCTTTTGAAACAATATGTTTTGGAAGGTCCCGATCTCCTTCACTCGCTTCTCGATCGACGATTTTGGGACGCCTTCTCAGATAAGGCTCAACTCTTCGCTGTTCCAATATTCCTCCCCACCATTTGTTCCAAAACTTCGAGGAACACTATTTGGCTTTGCACTACTGCTACTCTTTCTCCATTTTCCAAGCTTGTCATCAGATTTGACACTGGGCCACATGTTTCCATGTATCCTTCACATAGATCAACAAAGCAGGATTCCATTTATATTTTTTCTGCAACAAAAAAGCAAAAAATAGGCATTATTTTTATTATAATTATTAATAATTCAACACTTAACAACAGGCTAAATGCATTAAATTGTACTTCAAATTCTCTCCCAATAATATTCTTCATATTTAGCGCACTTCATTCCACCTCTAATACTCCTTCTCAACTGGGCTTTCCAAATATCTTCCCGATCTCTAATGCAGGTCAAGGAATAAACTCAGAAATAAATAACATATAAAAGAAAAATGATTTTGTTATCAATTTGATATAATTTTCATTTTTATTATTTTTAAAATAAAGTAATTCAAACATAAATTAGCATGATATTATTTTTTATTCTAATGATAATGATGGTAATAAAAAAGAAAAGGTTAATCACAAATTATACAAGATTATGAACTAAAAACTACATTTACAAGATAACAACAACTATAAAAATAATAATCATGCATGATAATAAATTTTTGTAAAATACGCACTGTTTATTGCCCAGAGTGGTCGAATAAGACGTATCATTGTATGCTGGGACATGGATTGTGAAAATCCCACTCGTAGCCCCATGCCGCAAGAGCATCTGATACCTCCTAAGATAGGTGATGAGCTAACATTACCAAATGGAAAAGTGCACGAGCCGGGAGATGGAATGTCACTAGCGGTGCAATACGTGTGTGTCAAGAGGTGACAACATCTCCGTACATGTAAAGAATCTATAAACATTTGCAGTATTATTCCCACCGAAAAATTTGTCAATTCCTCCTCCACGAACTATTATTTTGACTCTTCACCTCACTGTGATTGAGATCCTCAACACTGAATTCGCTACTCATACCTACAATTTTCATAAACATCCAAACATTCAAAGACAACAATTATAGTTAATCAATAATACATACTAACAAAGATCAATACAAAACACATTAACAAATACATAGTCTTAAACAATTGTTATCTTAATAATCAATACCACATTTAAAAGAAAGAAATATAACATAACATCCAAGTTAATTAAAGTCTAATCATCACTCCTGGAATATTATCAAACAAATCATTCCATCTAACTCTCATCCTCATCCGATTCTACTATTAATTCCTTGACCATTATCTTCTTCAACATGCGCATCATCAATGTCTAAATAGTTCCATCTTCACCAATCAACGCTTTCGAGGTCCATCATCTACTACGTGATTAATTTCGATGAATCTCCACAATATTCTCTTTGAAATGCAAAAGATTTACATACGGTGTGACTATGACACTGCTTTCAGAACTTCACAATTGATCTAGCTTTTATTTTGCATAAATAGCCCACCTACCACTACAGGGATTTCTTCTCAGGGTCGGGATAAGGGTATAACACTTGTCTCCGCTATAATCATAAAGAATGAATGATCGTACCGATAAGATTTCTTATGGTGCACATCCACAAGGTTGTATTGGATGATGAATTCTAGTACCCAAATTTGGAATCCTGATCAAACCATTCACACTTAAGTCGCACTGTCTCTTAATTGGTAAAGCAGATACTCCAATCAGAGAATTCTCAACCAATCGACCATAAAAGTTCATATTAGACGCACTATGTTAGGACCCTCTTAATGACAATCTCATCGCTCATTGTAGCTCTATTTGAACCATGTTTTAAAGTGTGAAATTTGTATCCATTTACATACGTACGGATACGTCTCAGAATCAGAATGGCCCTCTCAGAAGATCCTTTGTCTGTCTATTGTGAGATATTTGACATCGATTATGTGCCTAAAGAAGGAAAAAATATAATCAAACTATAATAATTAGGCAAGTTATTTATTTAAAGGACAAGTCAAAAGTTATTTATCGATAAATTTCAAAACCAAGAAGAAAAATTCTTGGTCAAGCTAAGATCAATCGTAGCATCATCAATATGCTATCACTTGCTTTAATCTAGCATAAATTCTACAAAACAAGATCAATATAATTTAATATTAAAATTGGTATATGACATACCATGAGAAACAAAAAGCTTATGTAAACTAAAATTAAGTCTTACTAATATATGGTTTAACTTCCTTCGCATCAATAAGATATATGTGTGAGCAAGATGATACTCCTGTCATCTCGACAATATCTTGATTTTGCTCACCATATGATCGACCAGATATTGAAAATGGAAAGCATGCCTTCTGTTTTAATCCATCCCCATACCATAATCAAAATTTCTCGCATTTTCGATGCCTAGTATAAACTTCTTCAGGGTTTAAAGAGTGGCAAGATTGAAAAAATGCCGTTTCTTCAACTGGGCACGCATCAGATATCGATCCTTCAACTTTAGCTTATTTAACATTGCTTTTCAATTTTCAAGATATCCGAAAAATACTGCTACAATAATGTTTATTTGTAAGATACATTGGAAATTATAGATGACAAAGCGAAAATATATAATCCTCTCAAATGGATACATCCATCCAGCATTGCATGTGGCCTCGCTATCATTGATTCATAAGCCATGATCTGAAGGATGTCCTGGCTGGAGTCAAAGAAGCTCGAGGAAAATGCGCCTCAAGTCTACATAAAATGATGGGTATATCCTTTTCTAAGTGCTCCATGTCTTCCTTTTTTATGACAAGAGAAGTGAGATTTTTAAAAATGCTTATTTCACACACTACAAATACTGAAGTAATTCACGAAATGCTGGTATTAGCCTTCTCGTGATAAACACATGGCAATCATGACTTTTCATCCCAAATAATATGCTTTCTTCATATCAACATCTTCCCACAAGATGCATATCCGCGTGAACTCCGAAATTTTTCAAACATTTGCACAAAGCTTCTTTGCATCCTTCGATCAGAATAAGCCTTAGGAATTTATTTGTTGTTTCATTCTATGTAACTGACGGAATGTAACTTTTAAACTTTCGATGAATATTGTCTTTGTTTTTCCTTCACATTCATGCGATAGTATTAAAAATATTATCAAAAAGTTCTTCTCAATGTGCATGACATCTAAGTCATGCCTAATTAGGTTTGTTTCAATAAGGCAAATCCCAAAAGATGCTTCTGCTTCTTCCAACCACAAAGGACAATTCTGGAAATTTGCATTTATCCCATCAAGATCACCGTAACTTTTCAAGCCATACTTTCAATGGGCTCTAATATTTTTGCACCTGACCTAATAGGTGGTGCACCTTTTATAACTGTCTGCCATTTCCTAAATACCTTCTTATTCCTCCGAATGGATGTTCCATTAGTAAGAACTTACGATGGTTATCAAACCAAGATGTTTCCACTCGCTGCAGAAAATGCATCACTTCCACAGCAAGACAAGCTAATTCTTCCCGCAGCATTCCATCCTCGACAACATAGAATATGCCGAAAATCAATGAGGCTCATGATAAGTGCCGCCGTATCCGGAAGTTCTCGCTTACTAGATACATCATATGTTTGTACACCCACCTCCCACAAACGTTTTAGGGCCCCGCAATTGTGGGTCAGAGGAAACATCTAACTTCTTTTCGGGTTTCTGATCAAAAGTAATTATAATAGACAGTAAACATGTATTCATCTTTGCGCACATCCATGCATAAGAAATTATAAGGTGTGTTCAACACCGCTTCATGACGAGTATTGTCGCTCTGCTTCATTCAAAATGGTCAAATCCATCTCGTGCAAAGCCCAATTCACATTTGACTTTCAATCGCAAAGACGATGAATTTGATCAAAATGTTTCCAAGCTGGAGAATCGAGCAATGTCGCATGACACCTTCTTCAAGATATGTTCTTTGCGGCCACCTCATGTTTATTACGGTATTTTAGATGCATATAATTCAAGTAATCAGATGAATAAAGTAATACTGTTCTTTATGAGGAACATTTGTTTTTTGCCTATTAGATGCATGATGTCATATACTCGAGGATGGTTACAAAATTTGCAACTAATTAGTTCAATCGTTCACCCCAATATATCATGCACCCATTAATGCAAAGAATGAATTTTTCTGCACAAAGTAAACCCAAACTCGTGATTAATTTCTTTGTATCAGAAAAGCTATCTCACAAGATTATTCTCCGTAATACCCGCATAAGAACTCGGCAAATGTCATCAAACACTTTTCGTAAAAATGATACTGGGCTTCTTTAATTAAATAACCGCCAATTTTATAACTTTCGAGTGGCCATACTAATACCGTGCCAAACTTTGCTCTCATGTTTTGGGCATTTCATAAAGTTCTCAAGTTGCCAGTTCGATATCCTCAAAGGGACATTGGGATCGGCGACTAATTAATAACATCCATTAACATTGCTTTCTGACATGCATTGTCAATAACATATTCTATCATAACATCCATTCAACACTTCTTCAGACATTTTGGCTTGAAGTTGGTTGCACAACCTGCTTCCCCATGTTTATACCAAACATAATAGTCTCTAACAAATCCATTTTTTGCAAGATGGAATCAGACAATGTCTAGTTTGAAATCCTATTCCGCATTTACTACATTATACGGGCATCTTATTTTGATCCATCCATTAATCTTGTGGTGCCTGAGCAAAATCAACAAACCTCAATCCCCCGCTTCAAACTCATCACCAAAAACCCATCTCAATCTAACATTCATCCATAGACGATCAGGGCCTGATCATGTTTTCCATTCCTCAAACCTATTTCCAATGACAACATAGAATTTCCATGAGAACTTAAAGAAAAAACAAACAGGAATTTTCCATTTCAAAGAATCAAATACTAAAACAAAAATAATTTAAAGAAAACTAAAAGCACTTCTCCAATCAAATTCATCATTTCCATGTCCATCAATCCCCACAAAACAAAAGTGCAAAACATAACTAATCCGTAAAATTAAAATTATCTCATCATACTAGACTAATTAAATATGAAATATTACTCTTTGTTTGTAGTCAACCACTGCAGAGAAATAGATGGAGATGACAGTGAAGGTTCTATAACAATCAGAGCAAATAATTACTTACACATTCTCCTATAACCAACCCATATCGTGAAATTATTGCATAAAACCAAACAAATCAAGAAGGGATAACATAAAAGAACTTTGTATTTTCAGATTTCTGCAACTCCATTCACGTTTCTAAGTCATGTAAACACAGCTCGCCCCTCGCTTTTAGGTTTTCTAAATACAAGTCTTTGTCTAATCCAAATTAAATAAATGAATAAATGTGTGCACCAATCTTCACTGTAGCATGGTCTCAATACTTGTCAGCCATGAGTTTTATAGCTTAGTGATATTACTCAAGTAAAGTTATAAACAAAGCATTATAATGGAAGAAGAATATCCACTCAAATGCTTTATATATGTTCTAATTGATACTAGAGAACAAAGAATCATATGAACCTCAGGGGAAAGATGTAAACCATGTTGATAATCTATTGAAATCAAAGCAAAGTCATCTCAACATAACAACATCTATGAATCCAAATGATAAAACTACAAAACACAAGATTGAACTGTGAAAAACTAAAGAGTTAAGGCTTTTGCCAAGATTGTATCATAAATAAACACAAAGAAATATAAAAATTAGGCTTTCAAACTTTTCAAAATGGGGCGAGGAAGAGAAATAAAATTTACCTCATACGATGACTGAGAGAGTGGAACAAACCGTAGTTAGCAAGGGCAGTAGCGATTCAGATCTAACTAAACCCTAGAATTCGCGAACCAGAGATGCAAACCACTCCAGGAGAGGATGTGTTGGATTAAATTTACAAAACCTGTGGTCTGGGGAGACTCGAGAGAGAGGTGGGCAGGGAGAGAATAGAGGACAGAGCGCATGAAACTAAGAGAGAAGCAGAGGCGCTACCAAGATACCCAAGCCGCAATCTTGAAAAAACGAGAGGATTATAAAAGACCCAACTTAGGTTAGCTCGGCATAGTAGCGAGGATGAAACGCGCCACGCCTCCTAAGAGCACTTCGAATAAAGAAAGAAAATAAGATAGGTTAGGCTTCGCTCATATAAGAGCACTCGAATAAAAAATACTATATTTTCTTAAAATTACACCACCTTCCTAATTTTTCTCAAACCTAATCTCGGTTTATACTTTTTTTTTTTTTTTTGTTAAGGAAATATGATAGCAACTTTCTATTCAACTAGTTAAGCAATTTATTTAGTCGTGGCTCACCGGGAGCCCTCGATAGTGGGCGCCGCTCGAGCCTCGCTGAGGGCTCACGGGACGGCCACGGACACCAGCGTGGCGCGCTCGATCTCGCAGGCGCCGCTGACTTAGTGGGCGCCGCCCCGGGACTCTGCAGGGCGCCGCCCTTGATCTCGTGGCGCCGCCCGGGATCTTGCAGGTGGGCGCCGCCCCCCGACCCCGCTTGTCTGTTTTCTACACCCAAGTTGTAACGAGCCTTTCATCTAAAATTCCCCGAACGTAACTCGAAGTCACAGAATGCATTTGCATTAGGAATAGCATTGGGATAGATGTTTGACTCCTAAAACGGCCCAAAATTAAAGCCCAATGTCCTTATCCTTTGTTAATGCATTGCTACTTAATTAGTGATTAGATTTAGTCTTCCAAAAATCATTTTATCGTATAAGACTTGGAGGTTAAGTTAGGTTAAACATTATCTTATCTAATAATAAGATAATGTTAACCTTAACTGCTAGGATGTAAAACACATCTTATCGATAAGATCATGTTGGTTCTTCAGCTTAACGACGCATCTTTTTAGACAAGTTCAAAACCAAAAGGGAGTTTTTCGAGGATCCATTTAAATAGCAAATCCAGTCTCTTACGTAGAACCACCACTTTACCACTTCATTTTGAACAATCAATAAGAAAAGAGGTTCCAAGGTTTGTAATCCAGAGATAAAAAACGAAAATAAAACGACCTAGATCCTGATTTCAGCAGTAAGATGAGTGGGGTCAATGAAGATACGTCATGGGATATCACAGTATACACACTTGACTGCTAGTATTCGATCAACGTTTAATCAAAAATTTTATGTCCTACATGAGGTAACATCCTTGTCCAACGTTTAATTGTATTTACTGATCCTCACACTTATTTCTATTTTTAACTAATTTATTCCTTTCTATTTTTACACGTAACAAATTAATATTTATACTTTATAACAAAATATTGAAATAATTTTAATTTTTTAATATAAACAAATACAGATAATTACTTTATTTGAATATATATATATATATATATATATATATATATATATATATATATATATATATATATATATATAATACATGTTATTACTTACTTGCATGTTTTTTAATATTTAAAATCCATTTTTAAATAATTATATGTAATATTTAAATTGAACATTAATAATTTTTTAATAAATGCCAAATTATTTTTCTCTGTTAAAATAATCAATGTTATTAAAATTGAAATTTTACTTATTTTTACAATTAAAATTAATAACATAATATTATTGGTTAATTTTTACATTTGTACAACATTTATAAAAATATCGTTTTTAAAATATCGGAATTTTGTTTCATAAAATCTAACGAAAATAGAAACGGAATTCGAATTCGCTTCTTAAAAATTAGAAAATTAGAAACGGAATTAATTCCGCTTTCTAAATTAGAATGCACCAGAAACTAATTGAATCGCTTTCAAATAGAAAATTAGAAACGAATTGAATTCCGCTTCAAAATTAGAAAATTAGAAAATAAACCGAATTCACCTGCTTCTGGGTGAAAATTGTAGAAACGGAATTGGAATTCGTTTCTAAAATTGAAATTAGAAACGAATTCACCTGCTTTCTATTTTTACATCTAACAAATTAATATTTATACTTTATTTTTGAAACGAATTTCACGTTAAAGGCAACTCTATTTTACTCCGCCAAATGCCCTCATGAGCAAATTCTGCGACGAAAATGTAATCGCTTCACTGCTTTCCCATCCTGCTCATTCCGTTTCTATCCTCCCGCCATTTACCTCCCAACTCTGAACACCAATGTATCGATTTTTATTCGCTTTCAAATTCAGATACTATTTGCTTCTCGCTTATTCCGTTTTCTAACTTAGAAACGGAAATGGTCAGTTTCTATTCTTTCTCCATTTCTATATGGCTTTTCTTGTAGTGAATCACATATATGTATATATATATAAACTGTATCATATATTATCTGACGGACTGCTTCTGTTCAAAATATATATATATATATATATATATATATATATATATATATATATATATTTTTATCTGATTTGACCTACACTCCAAGTTGCTTAAAACTAGTAATAATCAATGACAGTATGAGGGTGTGGTATGAGTAATTGAATAAGCTAGTGGAGAATACAAGGAACTGAGCAAACGATTTGGCTCCACCGGGGCTTACAGAATAGGAAAAGGTGACATTAGGAGGAACTGCATGGCATGGGTTGCCTCCGCTGGTCAAAACCCAGCATAATCATACACTGGAGATTTAAGAAACTACAGGAGTAGAAGTTTTATTTTATTTACTCATTCTTCATCAAATCTTACATGCAAATAGAGAGGGATGATTTGGAGGGTAGTGAGAGAGAGAGAGAGAGAGAGAGAGAGAGAGAGAGAGAGAGAGAGTCCATTGTGGGTGTGATTGAAAATGGAGGTCTCTTATTGAATAGAACCCCACTCTTGCCCCACTCTCTTATTGAATATAGAGTATGGCAAAATTTGTTGAGAATTTCATCAAGACCATCATAGCGAGGTCTAATCTTTTTCTTTGAGCCATGGTCCCGCTTGGGCTTGACTCTCAGGCCTTATGATTATTGAGCCTCACTCTCATTCTTAGCCCCACGGGCACAAGCCCAATCCATCCCACACCTGAATAGAATATCCCCTCAAGCCCAATCTATCCCACACCTAAATCGAATATCCCCTCACTTAGGTTAGGTTAGACCGAATTTAACATGGCTCCTTAATAATACAATTGAATCCAATCTACTTTTCGTAGGTTTTGTGAGTATCATAATCTTTAGATTCCCAAGATCAGACAGCCTCAAGGTCCTCGTCTGACAACGCGAATGCCCAACCTACTCATGTATTAAAACCAAGGATCTATTCAGACGGAAAAGCCCTCAAACACGTCTACTAGCTGGGCCGGGTGCCTTTCCATAAATCCAGCCTTTCCAAGGCGCCTGCCCAGAATTTTTTTTTTTAGGTCCTCCAAAATACGGCCATCTAGGAATTTTGTAGTCCTCCGGGTTTCTACTGCCTTACTACATATAGATGTCTCATAGCTTAATAAATACACAAAAACAGAAAATAAACAAAAGAGACATTTATCAACGGATTTCCCAGTTTCCAAATCTCTTATTTCTTAAAAGGTTAATCCTTAATATGAAGGAAGATGTTTTATCCCTAAAACTAAGAAGTTTTTTTTTAAATTAAGGAAAGATTAACGAACTGCGTCCTATAAATCGGGAAGATCTCCCATAAGGTAAATGCATTCAGATTATGCTAAAACTCTCTGGTTATTCTTCTCCATTTTTTGCTGACTTAATCATCGAAGAGGCGCCCGACATATCATCGCCGATTCTTTGCTGGCTCATTACGCTGTTGATGCCTCCGAGGTTCGCATTTATCAGGGTATTTTACAATCGACGTCGTCATGGGAAACGAATAGAAAGCCCGCTTCACTGTGCCATAAGGACTTGGCTCCAACGACATGTCTAGCAACCCTTCATCACTCCAGACCTCCGTCGATCTCTTCCACGCCCGATTCGTTTTGAGGCAAACGTGACGCCAACCAATCCGGTTTAGATCCAATCGCTAAAACCAATTCCTCCATCACGCCGTGACATGGAGAAGAACAGAGGAGCAACAAGGCAAATGAAGGAACACAGCAATGAAGGATTGGGCAATAGCATTTAACGCCAGAGCTGAGAATGACCGCTATGCTCCAGATAGAGAAAAGTCACGATCTTGGAAAGACGAGATAGCGCTGGCTTGCTTCCAACCGCCTGCACAAAGGGAAGGAGTCCACTATTCCTGACGATGTTGATACCCCAACAGATGACGAGTTGTCCTCAGGCAATTCCCCATCTTTGAGTCTTTCGTTGACAAAGATGCTCGAGGGAGCACAAAGATTAAATCATGCAAGAGGCCTTCACATCATCCTACCTTCAGTGATGTCGTTAGTGGCTCATCCCACAAGGCAAGGAGAGAGACAGGCATGAGGTAAAACTAGGTAGTTCAAGCCCTTAGGAACATGTCAGTATTACCTGAAGGTACGATGCCACCAGTATTGCCTGCTGGCATGATGCCACCAATGTCGCCAGACATCCTCGCTTCAGTACAGTGGCCAACTGCTCTATATGCGCCCCGCAACCCTCGATTCGCACCCGATGACATGCTCTCTTCGCCCCTATGGCAACACATTATTGATTATGAGCCCCCTCACATGTATGTCATACCAGCTTTCTCCACGTTCGATAGCTTTGCTGACCCTTACGATCATATGCTCCACTATAACCGCATTTGATAATACTAAACGCAGCAACAAGCTCTGCGGTAAAGTATTCCTGGTCCGTTGATACCCGCCAACTCGCGGACATAAGTGGGAGGTCGTTACCCGATGCTACTTAGGGAGTGCACCCGGCAGTAGTCCCTTCAGACGTGGGTAGCCACCCAAATACTTTACTCGTGATAACTCCGTCCCAACATCTAATATATGCAATATAATCCCAACATGAGTAAAATGCTTCTCGGCCATAAACCAATACTCATAAAATCAATTATCATAACTATTCTTCAATTATCTCCCAATAATTCAATAGTTGATAACACTTTTTTTTGTTTTATACAAACATATATTAAAATCTACAATTCTAATACATGTTATGTGTCCAAACCATCAAGCCACAAACCGCTTCTTCAAAATCAACCTCAAATGCAGATGCTCCTTCTAGCCGCTCTCAGACTAAAAATAAAGGGGGTCCTGACGACATAGCTAAAGCTCAAGAGAGCACCGCCCTGCAAGCACTTCACCACCTAAGCAGCTGGCAATGCCCAAAGTAAACACACACCTCAAGAAATACACGATCCCACTCGAACGCTCACGATCACTCCCATGTCACGAGTCCTCATCGACTCAGCCTCACCCGCCAAGTCACGACAGAAAATAATCATTTTCAAAACAAAAACTTTGTTCTGAAATATACTACCGAAATAATATTCTAAGATAAATACGGGATCATTCTCCGAGGTGAATTGCTGGTGAGCTTCCTAAACAGCTTCGTCATTCCCTATCCGAAACGGACCATTGCCCATCTCCAACCCAATTCTCCTAATATCATCCCGCAAGCTCTCGCAAACATATCCGCTTTTGCCAAAATACTACACAAACACTCACACTCTACCTCAGTTACCTAAAGGCATATGAAAATGTTTTATGCCATTTTCAAAATCATTTACACACATACAATACGCATATTTTCAATCAACTATAATTACACGACGTAATTCCAACACATCAAGCATCACCCAATTTAGCCGAATCGAGCAATTCATAATTTTATCTCCAATGGCCTATGCTCACAATTATATCTCCATAATCGAGCAAACTCAACAGGTCTTTCTATACACAATACCATATTCCATATAATCAGGACCTCATGTTAATCCTCATTAAGCATTAACTCATTGATTTCTTTACACCACACCAACTCAAGCCATCTATTTCATACAAGTTCATACCTCAAACACATGGACATTTACGTCTATTTCACAAACCCGGGATCGCATCAGCCCCAGATCTCATTAGGAAGGGTCGGTCCACTGCAACCATCATTCAACTTGCCACTTTGGAACCGAATTTCTACCATTTCTTATAAACACCAAAATAGAAATTTAATGCATAAATTCCATACATCAGCCCATATCAGCTTCTCGGATCACACGACAGCCTAAAATCTCCAAAATTCCAATACCCGGTCCCCATGTTTGGGGATTCCATCCTACTACCATTCTCGCTTCTTTTCCATACAAATACAATGACAAAGCAACATTTTAATACAAAATTCCAACAAATAAATTTGCCACCCCAAGGCCACGATGTAGGAAAATCCCCAAGAATTAACACTGTCCCACTGCCGACCGATCAAACTACCCTCACTACCAAACCACCCGAAACATCCAAAACCCTTAAAATTAGTCAAACGCAGCAGTGAGGCAATCCTACCTCTTTAAATACAAAAACTCGCAAACCCGTGCGTCCACACGCAGCCTCGCTCCGCGTAACGTTTCTCCTTCGTCTGGTCGACCGCCAACTGCCTCTGATCGCCTTACATCTGCAGAAGACTCTCTCTCTCTAAAGTTCTCTCAAAAACCTAAGCTCTACGTGATCAAAAAATTACTTCCCACGTTTCCGTCTTGCCTAATGTAAGAGATGAAGGACTATTAATTATTTTGTCTCAATACTAAACTTCTAAAACGACCATATGTCCTCATTTCCCAGATTTGATTTTCGTGACTAATTTCTACCATCCATTTTCATCATTTCATCATACCAATTTACGGTACATGAGTTCAGTTATTCGCGCTTTCGTCGCAGATCGAATATTGCTATCAAGACCCAACGATGTCTCAAAAACGTGTCGACCGACCGCCTTTAAAATTATGAAATTTTACGTGCCAACTAGATTTCTCGAGACACCTCAACTATCGATCCGCTTCATCGCCCGGGAGATCTAGAGAATTAATTACGATTTAACTCAATTACAATTTGTGAATTAAAATTACGATTTTACTCCTTTATTCCGTAATCAGACTTCTCGGGTCTTACATTCTCCCATCCTTAAAAATATTTCGTCCCGAAATTCCACGCACATACACATCCAAACTACGCAAGATACGTAACTCCATCGACTCAAAGATCGCTGTTTGGGCGATTTAATCTCACACGTCCCAATTACTTATAACCCGATTATTGTCATCTTATCCATGCCAAACCCGACATCAACAACCAATAGTCTACTACCCTAAAGTCCACCACGCTCCGCCGCGCAACTCCTCATCTTTAGAAAAAATCAAATTTCTCCTACATCCCAGTGAAAAATCTTTCCATCACATTACGCTTCTAGCTATCAACCTCAATGCCCAAACAAGCAGTTCGTATCAGACTAAACCATAACTACACCCACTCGGGCTCCTACAATCAAGATTTTATTTCACTCAACTAGCAACGCAGACAGCCGACACAACAGATTCTCGACAACCATGAACTAACTCACCATTTCCTGGTTACGCTAAATTCCCCACTCAATTTATCTATTTCAAGAAGGTTCTACGCCCTCGTCTTTCTCGGGTGATCCAAATCCCTACTGTCATCGATCCAACTTTCAGATTCACCTCTTCTTCTTATACGCATTACACCACGATATAACTTCCCCTTAAAAAATTTTTATTTTAAAATTTTATCAAATTTTATTTGATTTTATTTTATTTGATTTTCAAAAAAAAAAAAATTCAAAATACTGCCTTCACATTTGACCTGGCCAACACATCAAGCCATCGTATTGTTCATAATTACTGCTCCCGGACATCGCTCATAATACTGTTTATAATTACTGGCAGATTTGCCATCGTTTGTTTCATAATACAAAATTGTATTGCAACACAATTTACCTTCTTCACTATTACCTTGCAATACAATTTTCAACTTCCTTTCCAATTACACTTTGTATATTGGTAATACAATTTCTATGTTGTTTGCTTCACTATATTAAAAGGAATATAATGTTGCAATACAATTTCCTTATTCTCTTGCAATACAACTATTAGCCATCATAATAATCCAAGGTTGTATTGCCAATTTTGTATTGCAACTTAACCTGCACTATTCCTGCAATACAATCCAAGCTACTCAAGCCTTCTTCTCTTACATTTCAAAATCAGATTGCAATACAATTTCCTTTACTTTAAGCCTTCCTCGCAATACAACTCAAGAATACAATGGCTAGCTCACTCTCCTGGTCAGAATACAATTTCACCCCATGTCTCCCTTTAAGTCAGTAATAATCTCAACCTTGCAATACAAAAATTTTGTTCTCTACACAATACCTGTTCTTCAAGTTTCTTCCCCCGCAATACAAAAAACTCGTATCAATAAATTTTTTTTTTTTTCAATATATTTGTAAGAAGAGCCCAAAAAACCACTCTTGCCCAAAAAAAAATTAATTTTTATTTTTCATTTATTTAAATTAAAATTTAAAAATCCACTAAAATCAATTTTTTCCATTTTCCATAATACATCAAATAAATTCATGAAAATTTTATTTCTTTTTCATTTCTTTCTTTCACTTATACTATATAAACCTTAAAATTATTTTCTTCCTTCTCCTCCTCTTAACCAAATAAATTTATAAATTTTATTTCTTTTCCACTTTTCACTCGAAAATTTTTATTCACTAAATAAATTTATAAAAATTTCTATTTTCTTCCATTTTCTTCAATCCTTCCAATAAATTTATCAAATTTATTTTCTTCATTCTCATCAAATGTATTCTAGTAAAATTTATTTTTCTTGGCTTTAAAATTTCTTTCACTTCAAAACAATCCAAATAAATTTAGTAAAATTTATTTTATTTAATTTTCTTCAGTTTTACACTGTAAAACCTTAAAAATTTAATTTTTTCACCTCTAAACCAAATAAATTTATAAAATTTATTTTCATTTCTTCTCCTTGTTCCAGTTTTTACACACTGTAAAAATTCCAAAATTTTCCACACTTCATCCTATGCTATCAACCAAGCATATAACTCATAAAATCTCAATCACATAACACCTAACAATTCATGTTATGCACAACCAAGCATGCAAAGCACACTTCATAAAAATCCAATCACACAAAACACACCAATACATGCATCGCGGTGTCCCCAGTGTTGTCGAGTGATTTCACTAGGTAATAAATGCACCATCACATGTCGTGAATACCTAGTGGTGATGGATACCTAACAGAGCTCCTAGGTATTCGTATGCCTAAGCTCGATACCAAACATGGCGCCCAAAACGGTCGGGCAGTTGCAGATCAACCGGATTACAAGTGGAGGTCGGGTTGCAGACGCCACTTTTCATCGACCGATGCTCGCTGTGCGGGGGCTACGCCCCGAATACTTTACACCGCATAACTTTATTGAACGGTCAATATATGCAATATAATCCCGACATGAGTAAATGCCCCTTGGGCTCATGAAATAATACTCATAAATCGAGTATCATAACTATTCTTCAATTATCTCCCAATAATTCAATAGTTGATAACACTTTTTGTTTATCTGAACATATATTAAAATCTACAATTCTATCGTATTGTAATAAAAACCGTAAGCCACAAGCGGCACCTTCAAAATCAACCTCGAAATGAGATGTCTCTCGGCGCTCCTTGTACTGAGAAAAATAAAGGGGGTCCCACGACGGAGATGAGCTAAAGACTCAATGGGAGAATCGCGCACTGGGTAAATTTCACCTCACCACTAAGTGCGGTCTGATGCTCCAAAATGAAAACCTACGCTCCAGTAAATACGTGATCTCTTGAGATGTCTACGCCTACAGTCACCCCATGTCACGAGTCCTCACCGACTCACTCACACTTGCCTAAGTCATGTATGAGAAAATAATCATTTTCAAGCTCGCTTTTGTTGAAAATATCTTCTCCAGAAATAATCGGTACAAATAATAGGACTATAGGGTGAATTGGTTGGTGAGGCTTTAAAGCAGTCGTAGTCCTCATGTCAAAGGAAATGATCTGTTGGCCCATCTCCCGACCAAATTCTAGGAATATCATCCTGGCAAAGTTCCTTTCGCAAACATATCCGTTTTACAAAAATACCTTGTCATGCGGCTCACACACAGCCCAGAAGTTTGCAGGTGCATATGAAAATGTTTATGCCATTTTCAAATCATTTACAATATGTCGATATGCATATTTTCAATCGTATAATTCTGTAAAATGTAATTCGACACATCGTTATCTGATTTAAATTTGAATTGAGCAATTCATAATTTTATCTCAATGGCCTATGCTCACAATTATATTCCATATAATTGAGCAAATCACAATTTTATTCCCGATATCTATACACACAATTATATTCCATATAATTGTGGTATAAATATTAATCCTCATTAAGCATTAACCTATTGATTTCTACACCACACTGACTCAAACCATTCATTTCATCTGAGTTCGTCTCAAAGCTTGCGGGCGTTGCCAGGCCCATTTCACAAACCGGGGTGCAGTCCGAAGTAACGGCGATGGCTGTCACGGGCGGCTCAACATCCCACGATCTCGGTTTCACTTTTTGGGCAGAATTTCTTACCCATTTCCCTTTCTTATAAACACCAAAATAGAAATTTAATGCATAAATTCCATACATCCAGCCCATAACGGTTTACGAATTTGTCACGGACAGCCAATCTCCAAAAATTCCATGGTCGATTCCCATGTTTGGGACCGATCTCTGACCATTCCGGCCTTTTGCCTAAATCACGTGATTTAAAGCAACATTTTAATACAAAATTCCAAGCATAACTTGACCCCACTGGAATTCTGGCGATCACGGATGGTGGGAAAAATCCCACGAGAATTTCTAACAATTCGGTCCCATGTTTTGGGACGATCAAATGGCCTCCACGGCGCCAGTAGCGGCTTGTCGGCAGCCAAAATGGGAATAGCAGTAGGAAGAAAATCACTGCCTCTTTGGGGTTGTCAGCTGCAAACCCGGGGTCCCACAGCGTGGCACAACTCCGCGTGAAACGTTCCTCGCCCACTTGCTCGGTCGGCCATGCACGGCGGTCGGATCGTGGGATCTTAGAGAAGCTTTCTCTCTCTCTCTAAAAACTCTCAAAAACCCTAGGCCCTCTTTGCATCAAAAAATGGCCTCCACGTTTTCTGGTCTTTGCCTATTAAGAGATGAGGCTATTAGGTATTTTGTCTTTTTAGTCAGCTAAACTTATAAAATGGCCGGATTGTAATCTGTTTTAAAATTTGATTTTTCGGCCGATCTGCCAGTAGTAGTTTCGTCGTTTCCTACTTTACATCACGAAACATAGTCGTGAGTTCATGCTATTGTGCCTTTTCGTCGCATCGAAAATCGGTTCTGACTTTTAGACGATGTCTCGAAAAAGCGTCGCAGGCTCAGTATCTCGGAAAATTATGAAATTTTCGTGCCAGCTAGATTTCGAGAGACAATTCAGCAGTGCGATCCGTTTCATCGTCAGAATCTAGAGAATTAATTACGGATTTTTAACGAAATTACAATTTACGTAATTAAAATTGCGATTTGCCCTTATTCAGTGGAATTTACCGGTGCTACCGATGATCCTCCTATGCCCTCCTTAGCCTTCTGTTCATAGTGCTTGGATCTACGCAGCACAGGCCATCTTCAGGCTGGTGCTTGGAAGCGACGGTAAGCATAAGCGTCGCGGCTTCTCAACATCGTCCATCGGGATAGGCTCATATGCTAGCGTACCGTATTGCGGATAACGATGACAGCTGTGAAAGGAAGGCGTTAGAAAACCCGCAGTGTGAGACTCGCGATCGAAGCGATTAGAAGTCTGAACATACCACCTCATCCGTCTCGTTGAAGTCATGGTTGCGAATATGCATCCCATCCTTGGCCACACGTTGGTAGGACTTTTTATCTAAGTAGACGGGGAAGGGAATGGAATATTCTTCAGAGAGAGCCACCATCAGTATTATAAGATTGGTGGGGTAGAGCTACGCTACTGTCTCCGGTGGCCAGGCGTCCCTGCAATTAAAGGGTTCAGCGATTGATGATTGGCTGGGCAACGACCAGACGGGCGGGCGCGTCGGCCGGGAGTGATCCCTTGATTGGTTTATTTGGAAGTTCGGCCTGACACATCAAGACCCTTGGCTGCGGGACACTTGATTACAGGATGAGTTGCCCTAGCGAGAGAAGCGTGATTCTTGTCTCACATAGAAGGAGCCTCGCCTGGCGTTATCAAGGCTAGGAGGTCCTGGTGAAATCCCATCCTCGGCGATGCCTGAAGCCTCCCAGGGGACACCTGGCGACGCCCTCAAAGCCGACGGGGCATTGGGGCTGATGCAGGAGAGTCCCACCGGTAATCACTATCGAATCTTAAGACCTCTCAGTCCTAGACGGTCGTTTGGGTCGCTTGCCATTTAGTCCCTCAGAGCCAGTGGTAGTCTCCCTTTGAGCACTTGCGGCTCAACCCAGCATCCACCGTAGCGAATCGACACGAGGTTAGACATCGACTTTTCTCTCCTGTTTGGCTCCTTTAGAAGTGGATCACCCATTCCCTGAAGCCTTCTATTAGTCCGGCGTGACAACCTTGATATTCAGACCTTTTGCCTTCTTTCTCTTCTTAGCCGCTGGGAAGTAGGTTGAATCTTATTGACGAGGGTGATTAATTCGGCCGAATGGCTGCTTGAGCTCTTTCAGAAATCTCGGCTTGAGGCTCTTACTCTTGAGCAGACCTCGCTTGGGAAGAGCTACTTGGGATCGACTTTAAAAGGTCAACGAGAATGAAATGTTCGCCCCTAACAAGCTCTATTGGCAACGGGCAAGGGAGGATAGGGACAATGTAGGGAAATGGACTAGCTCCCAACTTTTGCAAGTTCCTCACATATAAGAGGAGCTCGTGGTTGCGCTCCCCCTCAGTGATCTTTAGAAGCTGGGTTTGATGCTCTCGGAGCGGCCTTCTGCCTGGGCTAACCCGGTAAGACTCCTTTGTGCTACCTCTGAAATTTCGAAAGGCATGAAACATGCAAAATTCAATAAGGCATGTAAAGCATACGGCTTAGGGAGTAAATTACCAAGGCAGAAACAAACAGGAGCGAGAGGCGGATTTGAATCAAAGGAAGCCACGGAGGCCACGTCATCTCCTTTACCTGAGCCTTTAACGAAACAAACCTTGCAGCTAATCTTAGGGACGGTTACAAATTGCGGTGAGTTTTGTAAGTAGGCATGATGCGCGACCTCGATCCAGAAGCTTGAGGTGTAAATAAAAAAATCTCTACTATGAAATATCAAGCTGGAAGAGAAAGTTGCTTTGCTTTATTATCAAAATCACGAAAAACATTTAAGATATGCAGTGCATGAGGTGCGACAAGTGTAGGAGCTTTGCTTCACTAAAGACGAGGATGGGAAGGCGAATTGAATGATGGCCGCTCTTGGTGAAATAGCGGCATTATCTGCTCCCATGATCGAGGTGCGTGGCGTTTGATGCACTCCAGTGATGCGTGAACTTGTCACGAAGGGCCTCGAGTCTCACATAGACATGCAAACAACTATGTTGCTTATCGTGGACGTTTCCCGAGGGGTTCCCCTCTTACGCCCAGCCTGGTTAGTGGAAGTCTCTTCGTGACCTCTCGCCATTCTACAAACAAACAAGCAGAGATAAGGGATCGACGAAAGACAAGAAATCCCCCTTTGGGAGGTGCAACAGCACTTGACAAAACAGGAACCGTGACGAGATGATGTTTTGCTGACCTCGGGAAGAAGCGAAGACTTTTTGACCCTGAAATCCTCGACAAACGGAGACCATAAAAACCTGAGGAAGGAGATCTGAGCTAGTTTTAAAAAAACTCATCGGAAAGTTGAAAGTTGTGAAGGGATCTCAAACCAGATTTCCTCACAAAAGCATTCATTAGAAACCTGAGAAAGGAATTTGCAGTAGGTAAGGAGTTTTGCGAAGTCGTAAAAAGGGAAAGCCTTGGAGCCCAACCCTTATATATAAGGGCAAAACATCAATGGGCACATTAAATGTGTCGTTAGGACATTATGTGCGCCGACATCAACATGAGGAAACGTGTATTTTGCCCACTCCTTTGTATCCACCACGCACTTCACCTTCTGATTGCATTAAATGTACACATTAATTCTCTAGTCGGCTGACTTCGTGGCTCAGGTTTAGAAACACCGTATTTTCCCTTACCGAAAAAGCACAAGCCTTCAACTGGGGAAAAGGAAGGCATTGTGAGTACTATAATCTTTAGACTCGGTACTAGATGGGGCCAAGGCCCGCTTGGTCCGCAATGTGAAATGGCCTAAGCCCACTTACAACATTAAAACCATACGGGACTATTAAGACAGGAAAGTCTTGAAGCACGTCTGAGAAGGTTGGGGTGTCTTTCCATAGACTAGCTTCAGGGCGACCCGTCTAGAGTTTTAGGTCCCCCAGTCGGTCATTCTACCACATATGGGATGTCCGTTATGGATAAGTACACGGAAACGGAAAATACGCAAAAGATATATTTATCAACGGGTTTTTCAATTTCCAAATCCCTTATTTTTCATAAGGTTAATCCTTAATAGGAAGGAAGGTTTTATCCCTAAAATTAAGAGATTTTATTCCTAAAATTAAGGAAAGATTAATGAATTACACCCTATAAATCGGAAAGATCTCCCATGAGGTAAGGGCATTCAGACTATGCTAAAACTCTATGCTTCTTCTTCTCCATCTTTTTCTTACTTAATCACCGGAGAGGTGGCCGACATACCGCTGTCGGATCACCTTTTTGCATGTTCACATTGCGTGCGATACCCGAGTTCGAGACGATTGTGGTGCCACAGGTTTGAGTTGTAATCAACTCACTCAAATGTAACCTATTTAATAAATAAATAATTTTAAAATCAACTTACATAATACCAATTTGACCAAAATGGATTTGATTTAACAAATATGTTGATTAATTTAATTACAACTCTAAGTTACTTAACCTTTTTATAAACACGTAATAGTGTACACTTGACTTGCCTGCGATGAGCTTAAAAGTCATCTATTTTCGGTCCATTTTACGATTGATTTCTATCTAAAAAGCAACGATTTATGCGAAATATGGAATAACTCACCAAGCGCTATCGACGGGAAATTCAAGAAGAAAGAGGATATTGCGATTAGAAGGAGCGAAAGTGGGCGACGAAATGACCTGACGAGCGAGCGAGCGGTGCAGAACCATTCGGTGACCATAAATTAAAGCCAGAAGAACAAGACATGATGTCGCGACTTCCATTTAGTCGTGACAGAGTGAAGAAATGGCTTGATAGACACGGAGGTCTTGACGCGAATAGAAGTCGCGACCCCAAGATTTTGAGGCGAACATCGAAGTCGTGACATTTAGAAGAATTCGCGACATCAACCTTGCATCGAGATTGTTCCTAGAGTGGAGTATCGAGACAACTTGCAAAGGAATTAAGGTCAGCGGCGTCATTAGAGTCGCGACCAGAAGATGAACCTTCTTTGGGAAGAATGGATGAGTGATTGGAACGGCGATGTCCGCGACGAATAAAAGCCTGCGGCGTATCTTTGAGACAAGCGGTCGCGTGAAAGAATCAAGGTCTCGCGACATAGGAAGAGCGAGGATGCTAAAGGCAAGTCGCGACAAATAAAAGCTTATGCGACAAATGCTTAGATAATTGATGTCGCGACGAAAGAATCGAATTAGCGACATTAACAACGAATGGGCGATTATTACGAAATCCCCTGAGGGCGCATCAAAGTTGAGGCCCAGCGGAACCACATAAAATGCGCGGCCAGCGCTCTTGAAGAAGCATTCTTGGCGGCTCGAGCGAGAGATGCGGGGCGCTTAAGGCTCATGTATTTTAATTTTCTTTTTCTCTGTTTTTATTTTAGATTAGATTGTTATTTCTTTCAAATTTTGGATCACGGGCCGTTAGTTTGTTAAGTAGAAGGCTGAATGCGAATTCTATTTCTTTCAAATTCTTGCACGGATGGTAGTCAGACGGAATTTTGGAATTGGTTCGATGTCAGATCTATAATGGTTCTCTTATTCCAGAAAGCCATTGAGGTGTAATAAGTAATTTAGAAACCCTGACTTCCATTGAATAGACTACATTGTTAGAATTTATCTTTCTGTGAAATTTATCAAAAGCTTTTGAACTTCGAGTTTATAAATCTACTTGTTGGTTACGAATATTACATTATCTGATCAATATAGTGTCCTACTATATTAGGATTGTTTCATGCTACGATTTCCGGGAGGCCCTACGAGTGACACGAGAGGCGTGCAGTAGTGAACTGTTCACCGAAGGTATGAACGATAATGGAGATCTAATGAGCTCACAATGAATGTAGCAACGGTCGATAAATCATCTTCTCACTTGAAATCGAGATTGAGTTGGATAGTTATCAATTCAAGAAGCGGTTCACCTCGGTCGAGCAGTAAGGATTCGATCCGTGTTATGATGATCTAATCCAAGGAAAGGATGATGCTGTTTCAATTTTGAGGAGAGAAACCAATAAAAGTGTAAACCCCGAAGCTATACTACCTATGGTCTTAGGAGCTAAGGTTTACAATGTGTTCGAGGTATGAAGTATTGAAAAGAAAATATCCGAGCAGGAAACCCGGATTAAAAGTAGTTATCTAATCTACGTCTTCGAAAGAATGAGGAAGATTAGATGATGAGCAGTGTTATGGGGAGATCTTTACCTATTCCTTGGACATGTTTTAAATGCATTGGTTCATGACAAGAGATTCTGAGTAGTCTGCTTGAGGAGTGATGTTTCACGATAAGCGGTATTTTCAATGCTCCCTTTAAAAATGGCATTCGATCACGAATTTGTTATTTTAGATTTTCAGTTTTAATTCATTTAGTTATTAAATGCTTTTCTTAGTTTTAAGTAATTTTTAAGGTTCTTCAGAATATTTTCAGGAGTACTATCAAAGTCGAATAGTATAGAGTTCGAGTAGTCAGGGTAGTTGATTGCCCTCGATTAATCTCATGAAACCCTAAAATTAATGTTCGAGATAAAAACTCTAATAACCTTAAGGAGATTCGAATTTGTGATTATTGGAAAGCAAACCTAATGCTGGACCAACTTTGCTTAACCTCAAAATGGTTCTTAACCCTTATTCCTTTTAAATTTGTTTTTGTAATAAATTGATTACTTAAATTATAAATACATAGGTTAAAACATTAAACATAGTTTGTATAAGACTAAAATTAAAACACAAATGCCATTTGGAAATTTTTATCTGCGTGTCTTTTTTTTTAATTCTACTATTTTTTTGACATATATTCTTGTCGTTTTATAATAGAAATTTGTAGCAAGACTGGAGCTCGAACCCGAACCCATTAAGCTACATGTTTGTCATTTCTTACTTAGGCTTGAGTTATGTTTTATTAGCTTAATTCCTAATATTTTACAATACAGTAAAGGAATAATAACTTGAGAATTGCGTGAAAGAGAATGCTGCACTAGTTGAAAATCAAAATGAGCCAAGCCTGAAGATTTATTAATAACAATGCATTTAATTACATGGCTATGAATTTCCTCAAAAAAAAAAAAAAATTACATGGCTATGAATGAAAAACAATGGGGGTTTTACATCAAGCATTCATGGAAGATGTACTTCACTCTCCTGCAAAAAGGGCCTACCTATTTGTCTCTTCCGGAGGGAATATCAAATGGAAAATCTCTTCTCACAATCTGATGATAGACCTAATACAACAGGCGGGATGAGAATTAGGCGATCGGAATGAACACGCAAGAGAAGTTGTTTCAGGAGCTGTAGGATGAGTATGGGCGGATGTATGCAGACTTCATCTCCCAAGTCTTGATTGATGCAGTGATGCTGGATGAGGTAGCATTGTTGAATACATAGAGCTGAGCTGCTCCGTAAATGGCCTTAGTTGGATATACTCGAGATGTTATGCATGTCCTTCCACCTTGAGCAAAGCTTTCTATTATGGAATGATCCACCTGCACCATAGTAACATTCATAGATTCATTATTTCCATCACAATTGAGGACTTTTTCAGCGAAGCCGAAAGGTCGTGTTTCGATTTTACCAGTATCCTCATGGATAACTTTTTCTCCTTCTAGCACTGGAACAGTGCTCCCGTAATTCGCTGTAGACATCATTTGCCAGAAGACCTAGGAGAAACGAAAGTTATTTCATTAAGCAACCACCAACATCCAGTGTTATCCGATGATGGTGGTAGAAAGAGATGACGAATTATGTTGTGTTTAGGAGTTTTAGGTGTTTATAAATTAATAATAGCCACAATACTCCAATCTTGTGTATTATTTGCTTTCTTAGTTTAACATGACGGAGGAGGAAGAATGAAAACCAAACAAAATAAATAACATAAATATCGAACGAAGAAAGTCTTGAGGTAATAATCCGTTGCTGACATATCGATGGGCAGGTCTATACGCGGCAGCCTCTCATCTGAGAAGAACGAAAAACCAAACATTGGATCTCTTTGGGCGAATCATACTTGTACGGCTGTGTTATATCATTCGCATCTCTCGACCTCATCTGATACCGAAGGCTCAGCAGCCGCCAGCTGTTTGGCATCAGGGCTGCTCTGATGACCCCGAAATTGGTTATTATAAGCTTATCGTTGAACTCAACGTTCCATAACGGACACGGTGGCTTTGCGGCGCTAAATTGACAACTGATCTGGGTCCGGCCTCGCGTCGTTTGGCACCGACACTGTAAACTCTTGATCTCCACAGGCCTGGGTAGAATTAATGCCGATCTTTACCGATTAAACCTGTCTTGAGATGCTCTGGACAAAGTCAACTGCCCGCCATATTGTTATCAGCATCAACCGGTTTAAATTGAAGAAAAACGATCAGAGAAAAAGGATGAAGGAATTGTAATCGCCCATGATAATCAGTGGGCTCCCGCATCTTTTATCTCATCACCCACCAAACATCTGCGTTTTGATCGCCGTCTGGAAGCGTAGACTTACCACGCCAATGTATCGCGATTAATACCAACATCGTATTGGGTTCATCAAAAGGTCAGTGCCTGGTCACGGACAAGGTCTAATGGCATAGTCATTCTGTGTCATCGCTGCTGCCTTGGTATAACTGCATCCAGTGTAAAGTATGTCCCGTGTCTTCTGTCGATGACAGGTGAAATCACACTCCACATTTTGGTGCAGGACGAATGCACCAACGCCACATCGTCTGTATGAAGTCAATCATTGTCATAAAACAATGTACCAGTTTGTTCTTTTGGCCGTCAACAATCTCATTTCATCAGGCCGTGCCAAACTAGTGTTGAGTCACAAAGATCCTTGAACAACCACTGGTGGAGGAACGAACCTCAGTTGCCTGGTATGACCGTCACACGAGTGAGATCGGACAGTCATGGGTGAGCCAGTTCTGGACCTGGTTTACTCATCAGATGCGGCGCCGATATTTACAGTGTGATTATTGCCCATCAGGGAGGAGGGTTTGCTGAGCCGATTGATTACCAGTGTCATACCAGTGAATAACCACCGTATTTACAGAAGTGAACCACTCGTAAGGATCTTTGTTGTACCATTTACCACTGTTTACCACTGTAACTGAGTTATATGTTGGAAAGAGTAGTAATCTTATAGGCGGTGAACTGCAAAAAAACAAAGTAAAAAATATTAGTTAGTTCGTATGTTGAGTTTGATATTCTATCAATTACCAGTTCGTTTAACGTTCATTGGGACGTAAATAAACTTTTCTATTGCGTGATTAGTGATACGAACAGATGGATTCGAACCTAAGATGATCAATGGATCTAATTTAAAAGTGATTCAATGGCGTTGGCAGAGAAAAGGATTAAGTTTGATGTCAGTGAGAAGCCAAATGATAACAAGTGATGATATAAAAAAAATAATTCTTATGATCATTGCTAATCCAGTTCAAGAATCGTGACATCATAATCTGGAAATAATTGACGAAAGAATATTCAGTGAAATCTTATGGCAACATGTGTTTTTTATGTTATTTTAAAAACAAGAATAATTCAAACCTCAGTTTCATGATCAAGATTCAAAAATAATGTATTAAATAAACAGGGAAAATGCATTATGTGTGGATCTATAAAGTAAGTGATCAAGGTCCCACCATAGTGACATTAATGCCATTAGAAATAGTGGATTGTTACAAAGAATCTAAACTTTGAAATTCTAATCAGATCTCCCAGTGTTTATTCATAATATTTCATTCTGGAAAGGAATTTGAAAAGAGAATCATCCATTATCAGAAAATCTACGACTGAATAATCCATTTTCAAAAGTGATTTGTCTGTTTTTAAATTTCTTGAAAGTTAATTTTATTATTTTAAAAGATTATTGCTACAGTTATTGTTTTTTGGTGATTTACGAAAGGAAGAAGTAAGCCATGAGATATTTATATCATCTAATTTTATATTTTACTCTTGTCCTTTTCTATTTTAAAAATGAAATTAGTATAAATATTTTTCATACCAAAAATATTATCATAAAAAGAGTGTTCTTAATATTGAATCATAATAAATATAATAATATGAAAATATTAACAGTTGTTAAAGATGTTACCATAATACTTTAAAGTGCCTGGCTAATATTGAAAGAGTTGTTATACTCTTGTTTTGCTTTACCATTTAAAATCCTTAAGACCAGTGGTTTCTCTAATCATTAGCATAGTTTGTTTCTTAAAATAAAATAATAAGGAAGGGAGTGGATTAATTCTAGTTTGGAAAAGAAATTAGATTTCTATTGGAACTGGATTAATCAATTATTAAATTCATGATCATTTTCAAAGACAGGTTCTGGATTTTATTCCTGATATTAAATATATTTTCAATCTTCCGCATTTGTTTTGGGCAACGACCGACGGCGCCAGCATAAAATGCCAACTGCCGTTAAGTAATTCTTTTGATTGAAAACCATTCAGCCATCTTGCCGAGCCGGCGTGGTATTTTCCCGGAAGCAGAGGCTTTCTCGCCGAATCCCATTGTTGATGGTGGCTTTATCGACCGCCGCCAAACCGGCCTCGCGGCGCGCCGCTCCGGAACTGACGAAGATCATATTGTCAACTCCGCCGCTTTGTTCCGGAGTCAATCGTTGAGTTCTGATCCGCCGGTCCGGTCACCAGTGGGTCATCAGCAGCTGGCAGAAACGCTGCGAATCGTGACCAAAGAAGACGCCAGAAGAGTCCATGCGGGCTCTCGGCTGAAGGTCATCCAATAGTGCCGGAAGCCAGAACGGTGGCGATGATAAGGATCTCGGATCGACGAATGACGTTGAGATCGTATCGTTGCTTTACTATTAAAAAGATAATCTGAAAAACGCCAAGATAGTTAATGCAGACAATTGCTGATGTTGCCGAAGGCTGGATTGAATAAGTTGGATGACGAAAATGTGTATCTCATACGAAGAGAGAGAAGTTGTAGTTGGAATCATTAAGAAGTTAAACCTTAGCGGTTTTCAGGTGAGGGCTTTTGAAGGATGTTGAGTTGAATGATTGATGGATCATTTGATTGAATAGTTTGTTTGCAAATATCTCAGAATGAGAGAGAGAGAGAAGGAACTGGTATCATCAAATAAAGTGTTTATCTGAGTTCAGCTACCAAACCAGAGACCAGACTTCAGTCAGTAGTCTAACCTGTAACAATTACCTCTCTGTCACAGAGTGAGTGATTAAAAACTCATTATGTTTGTGAGTTGATGTTTTTAATGTGTTAATGTTTTTCGCATCTCAGTTCTGAACTATTGTCTCTTAGAGTTAATTAATACGGAATCACACCAATTGAGACGATTTTAATTTTAAATTCAAGTAAACATATAAGTCATTAATGGAGAAGTGGCAGAGTGGGAAATAGATAAATAGTTTATCATCAGAAGCCAGACTTGATCCTGTTGCCATTGAATGTGTAGTTGAACCAGATTACTCTAGTTTAAGATCAGAAAATTGTTTATCATACCATTACCCCAGTTTTGTTTTAGGGAAAAACAGTACAGTGTTCTACAAGGCAATAGTCGATTCAAGATCACATCTATTACTTTTTCTTTGGCGTTTGCAATCATTCATACATATATTGGTGGCTGGGATATACTGGCCTTTCGTATGTTATATCATATCTGGTGCGTGCCGTACCCGCCTCTTCATTCAAGAACACAATAGTACAATACAGCATATATCACATGAAATCACGATCCGTCTTATTTCGCCAGTTGAAGTTTAATACAATAAGTTGAACTCCACCCAGTCACTATTAATAAATCAATCTTACAGGCCAGAGATTGACTAATCAATTCTCATACCCTTTGATCTTTGCATGCTTTTACTTGCAGAGCCTTCCAGTTGTTAATCAGTTAGTGATGATGGACCTAGTCCAGAACATATATATCTCTCATTTTTTTTAAAAAATTATGTTAACCATTACCATATTTGCCCCTCCTTGAATAATCAGTAAATCTCTTCCAAATGTTTCTTTATTAAACCCTATCAATATGCATCCATATTCAAGTGGATGATGTTTTTTTTTTTTTTTAGTGCTAATCAGTTGAGTTCTGTCAGTGAGAGATGAGAAACTTGTTTTTGGATCTTGTTTCTAAAGTGTTCTAAGGCTGATTGCACAACACTGAAAGTATGATCTTTGAAATTGTTCCTAATTTTTCAAATTTATTTTTATCATTCTTTATAAGAAATTAGAAAACCATATCATATATTTTCATGTTTTCTTATGTTTCATATTTTAGACAAGATAACATTTCAAGAAGAGGCAAGCCATTCACTTCTCTGCTGTTTCAATTATTCCAGGATCCATGGTTTCAGTTCATTATATTTTCATGGTTGAATATTGGAAAATGGATCATATGTTAAAACAAAGCAGACTTCAATCAGTTTATGAGATAAACTGAAATTAACAGTGTTATTGTCAAGACAGAAAAGAGACAGACTTAATTGAAATCCCACCATTTAATGAAAAAACAGATTATTATCTCAACAGTGGGGGGTGTGGATCTTTTGATAACTCTTCCATAACTGGCTTTGGTAACCTTGCATTACAAGTCCGGCGGCCAGAAGCTCCACAGCCTAAGGCCCATGGATGATGCAAAGCTCAACTGGTCCCACTTCTGGCTGAAAAATCAAGGTGGATCAGTTAGTCCAACTGGGTTGGGTGGGGGTATTCTAAGAAATCAGAAAGGATCAGTAGTTGCCAGTGATTCCGAATTCTGATAAGTAACCGGTATACAATTCTTTTGCAGTAAGGATGATTTCACCCTAAATGTTGCTTAAGAAAGTAAAACATATATATGTTGACCGACATGTTTTGAATGTGCTTTTGCTTGGTAAACAATTCTTTGGCGACAACATTTTCTAAATAGTCTATTTAAAATAGATTTGTATGTTATCAGGTGTTTTGAATGTGCTTTTGCTTGGTAAACAAAGCAACATGTTTCTTTTATGTGTACCTTTTCGCACATCCAAAAAGTCAAATTCATTTCCAACTTTGTAAAACAAAAAATTATAATAATAAAGGAGAATCAACTGACTGACCAACCAACAAGAAAAACAAACATATATCTGACACGTAACTAGAGGAACCGTGCACATTGCTCACAAGTATAATGCTGAACAAGAGCTGGCATCAAACTGATGACCACAGACACAGATGGAATTCAGAATCCAATAGAAAATGGCAGCAACTAAGAGGAGCAGTAATTGGAGTGATAATCATTAAGAGTTTGTTGTGATGGCATCATTAGTGGTGCAAGCAACAGGGAAGATAACAGTAGGTGTAATAGTAATTGTAGGCCCATTTACAAGATATATGTGTCTGATGCATGCTCGGTCCCGCATCAAAGTGTGGAGTGGTCTTGGATTTGAGAGGTTTCGTCAGCCGGGCCGTCTTGGGTTGGGCTCGTATATATATATATATATATATATATATATGGTTATGGACTAGGTAATCACATCCACGATGGTAATTGGTAGTGAAAGGTATTTCACCAAGTCTAGACCAAACATTGAATTTTATTTTCTTATTTCAGCCTAGCCCCACACATTGAAGAAATTCTTCTGAAATGCTATAAGCATCCTCATAAAATAATAATAATAATAATAATAATCATAATATATGAATTCTCAAATTCAAACCCAGGCAGCCAAAGAGGAAGCAGTAAAGCCTCGGTAGGAAAGGGATAGTCCATCAGAAAGATAAACATTGGCACAAATAATCCATCAGTGAGTCATCAAATTAGTGACACCAACCTAATGACTAGGAAGATTTAGTCCTTTCCTGCAATTCAATGCAGACGTGTATCAAAAACATATATGCATCCAGAATCACAAATCATCTTCAGGTCTATAAGTAGTCTTATTGAGCACCAGTGTGCTCATGTGCGCTTGTCATAATGGGTGGCACATGGAATGAGTGGCTAAGTTTTCTGTTCTATGTTGATCATGCCATTAAATCAGCATAAGAACATGCATTACGAATTATATGTAAAGGGTAGGATATCAGTGGTCCCGCACTTTATGATCTTTAGGGCATGTTGTTTATTTTGGTACCGGCCTTGGCTAATAGTTTTTTTGAGAAAATTCCATTCATCAGAGTTTCTTTTTTCCTTTTCAATGGACAAATTTCCTACTGTTTTGATTGATTTTACTGGGAGAATACTGTGGTACCTGGTACATCCAGAATCTCAATTATCAGATGTTTGAAAACCAATCTTAAACTGTTAGAATTTCAACAGCCAGAATTATTTCAAACATCCTACCATTGAATGCTCATGTCTAAGAGGGAAAGAAAATGATACTGTGTAAAGAAAACAGACCTCTTCTTCACTGAAATTGTAAGATGCAGCAGAATTTGGAGATAGCCTCCTCACAAAAGAGTACTTCTCATTTGGGGAAGTTACAGATTCTTTGAGGGATTCCAGTACCTTCAATGGTGCAATGATGTAGTCAACCCTGAAGAATGAGGCAATTCACAAGCAAAAACAATCATTCCTAGAGCCAATCCAGTCAAAAATCCCCAGCGGAGTTCAACCAAATGGATTCAAACATTTACCCCAGAAGACTGAACAAATCCTGCTTGTTCCGAATCGCTGCTGCCATTAACTTTGATTTGTGTGTGCTGCAAGATGTAGTTATAAGCTGTAGTCACCTGGAATATTTGAGAAATGGGCTGAACTCATAAGCATTTTTTGGTTGTTAGTGCTAATGACTAGAAACACAATACATAAGAATCAAGTAAAATCCACGTGTACTGTATTGGACTTTGAATGGACAGAGGAAACATTCTTTAGGTTTATGTGTTTAAGAGTGCAGGTGTGAGTGCCAATACTTTGTAGGGCATTCAGAAAGGAATTGGAATCTCAACCACCTAGACTGAAAGCAGATGGCTTTTCACTTTATTGTTTAAAAGTCTAGTTAAAAAGAATTTTTGAATCATGAGATTGAAACTTGATTCAATACAATGCAGCTTTTAACACACTTAACTCGTAGAGAATTTATATTGAGATACAAGGATAAAGAAATAAATCACTAAGAACTTGAAGTCATATCAACCATAGTTACAAAAAAGGAGAAATGTTATGTGCTGCATATGCTCATGTGCGCAGGACACCAGTAACAGCACCATAGTAGATGCTAGGAGTTAAGGAACATGATCCAAGTTAAAGGTGCTATGAAATGATGTCAGTTTAGTGCATGAGGTGGTCTCATAAAAATTACCTCGGTCACAAAAAGAACATATAAAGATTTCGTAACCTCAAAATGGAATGAAACCCCTCCCATTGTTATTTAATCTGATGGTAGATACACTTAACATCAACTCAGTTGAGTGACATTCAATGGAATAACTTTTAAAAGCGTAATTATAAGAGGCCCAAAAAGTAGATAAATGAAGTAAATTCCGCAACATCTCTAACATCCTCCATTATCGTCAAAGATTCTAGTATTTCTCTCTTGCCACACAATCCAAATCAAAGTAAGACAATCAATCTTCCAAAAGGCCTTGCCTCTAGTGGAGGTCACAAAACAGATAAGAAATAATCATCAATGTCACATAAACTCCTAAGCTCAACCCACAACCATAGCCTGTCCAAATAGCTTGTGCCATAACCTTGAATTGATCGGACAATGTACAAAGAGATGGCCAGTCGTCTTTCCACTTCCCCTGTATAGGGTGCACCAGTAAGGACAAATGGCTTTGAAAGGTCTTCTCAACTGAACCATATTACTGATATTTACCTTTTTGTATGGCACTAACTAGGAAAAGACTTTGACCTTAGATGGGACTTTTGACTTCCAAAACCATTGGGTTGGATGGAAAGCAACTTAATATTATAGTGTCCATGCTCTACTATTTGGAATGGATGGAGACAAGCATACACAAGTAAGAGAGGCCAATACTCTTCTGAGATCCTCAATCTCCAGTCAGTTAGGTTGTGACCATATATTCTCCTTTGTAAACAACTTCATGTTTTTTAAATTTTAACAGGAAGTATCAACAACTTGAAATTAGTCCTAAAAAAATTTTTGTTCTAAAACCATATTAAATCATAATAACATTACTTAAAACAAGACCTGAGGAACTGATAACACATGTAGTAAGTTGCAGAATGTATTAGCCACTTATGGAGTACTTAAAAGACCAAACATCAATGATCTGCGACTAACCAAAGCCAAACCAGGATCTTCCCCTCTTTTAAGAGCAGCTTCTATCTGAGGGTCACCAGAATGATTGCGCGCCCAATCCTGAACAGCAAAGTATAAGCTATCAATACCACAACACAAAATTCCCAACAGCATATTACTTTCTAGAGGTGGGAAATTACCCGAATGCGACCAACAAAAATCTGAATAACAGAAGCACCAGCTTCAGCAGCAGCAGCAGCTTGAGCAAAACTGAAGAACAATCAAAATATCAAATGATCAGCCATAGAGTTTTAAGATGAGATCCACTGTACATGTACACACATGAAACAGCAACAAAAATAAAGTCATTTTTTGTTCAAAGTTGATCAAAATAAGAGTGAAACTTATAACAAGGAAAAAGGCAAAAAAATATTAATTGTAGCCCTTAACTCCTGATGAATGGTGAATAAAACTTCAGCAACTATCAACCTCGTTTCTTCCATCTAACCAAACTCTTTCACTCAACATTATGAAGAGATGTTTAAAAATTATCAATATAGAGAACAAAGAGGTAATCCACCCAGATCCTTTAAAAGCCCTAACCAAGACATCAATGATAATAGCACAGATGCTAAAGATTCAGCAAACTAACAGTGCCAAATCAATGCAGGAGAATGCTGAGAAAAGAGAGAAGAAAAGAATACTTTTCTTTATTGAATGGATGAATTACATGGTATAAAGCATAGTTGTGAAAGGCGCAAAGGTCTCCTAGAGCCTTAAGGTGCAAGGCGCACTTAAGGCGCGGGCTTTTTTATCTAAGGAGCACCTATGTTACATATATTTTTTTCTAAAATATAATCAAATATAATAATCATTTAGCATCAAATACTAGCTTGAGATGTGCTTGTTTCCTATTTTATGCTATTTTACGCAATTGTCTTGTGGCCCTTTTTGTGTTTTTTTCTTCTTCTTATCTTCTGTGTTGAAAACAAGGGTTAGGATAAGCTAGGGTTTTCTATTGGGATTGAGAAACACAAGAAATGGGTGGTTGGAGGGTTCAAAGCAGAGTTAAATCGGGCGCCTCTTGATCCTGATGATCCACGTATGTTCTTAACTATACTTCTTCTTTTCTTTCTTCTTCTTCTTTGTGTCGAGGGACGGGGCATAGAAAGTAGCGTAGTTTTTCGTGAGATAGACCAAACGACATCGTTTGGTCTTAATTTTTTTTTTCTTTTAAAGCAGATTGAAACAGTGTTGTTTCGGTCCATCTTGGACCAAAATGGCGTCATTTTGCTTAGTGATTTAAAACACATAAGTGATTTAAAACCCAGCATAACAACGTCGTTTTCTTTGGGTTACGTAAATCGCCATGAAAGCGGCGTCGTTTTGGTCCATGATGGACATAAACGACGTTGTTTCAATCTGCTTTACAAGAAAAACAAAAATCAAGACCAAATGAAGTCATTTGGTCTATCTCCCAAAGAATGGGGCTGCTGGCGGCCCAAGTCCCGACTTGAGTGACGAGGAAGAAGGAGAAGAAGAAGAAGAAGAAGAAGAAGAAGAAGAAGAAGAAAGAAGAAGAAGAAGAAGAAGAAAATACCTGGATTCAAGAGGCGTGCCTGATTGGAGCCATGTGCTTCTCGTGAGGCACGCACCTTCTACGCCTGAGGATCATCGTGCTGAAGGGGCGTCGCTTGGTCTCAAGCGAGGCGCCAACAGCTCACATCGCGTCGCTTGGCGCCTAGGTGCGCCTTAAGCGCGCTTTTCACAACTATGGTATAGAGACACCTATTATACAAAATAAAATGTAAAAAGGAGGATAATGTACAAAAAAAAGTAGGAAATAAACCAAAGAATACCTAAGGAATATTCTTTGATTCTCAACACTCCTCCTTAAGTGGGCATATAGGTGAATCTTCCAAGCTTGTGACAAATATCTTAATTAGGGCTGTGAGAGATTTGGTGAGCAGCGTCACACTAGTCGAGTCCTTAAGTTGAGCCATTAATAGTCGTAAATCGATGCGATCTTCTCTCTTATTAAGTGACAGTCCACTTCAATATGCTTGGTCCTCTCATGAAAGACCAAGTTGGATTCGATGTGGAGAGCAGCTTGATTATCACATATTAGCTTCATTTGTTTATTCTTTCCAAATCTTAGCTCCCGAAGAAGATGTCTTAGTCATATGAGCTCTCATGTTGCCAAAGCCATAGCTCGGTATTATGCTTCAGAACTTGATCTGGTTACAAACATTATGTTTCTTACTCTTACAGGATACTAGGTTTCCACGATATTACATGATACCGAGTGGGCGCTATGCGCAAATGAACACACTTGATGCATCACAATATCTAACAATTTGGGTGTGACATTTGTTTTCATATAACACCCCTTGGCCTGGTGTTCCCAATATAATAGAGGATATGAATCACAACATCCCAATGGCTATCACATAGTGATTGCAAGAACTGGCTAACAACACTTTCGATAGAAGGAAATGTCTGATCGGGTGATGATGAGATAGATTTAGTTCCTGATCGTGGATATCTCCTGGATCACGTAGAGGCTCCCCTATCTGTCTGAGCTTGACATTCGGATCCATAGGAGTGTCTCTGGTTACTGTTATACCTATCTCTTCAATATTTCCAGTATACTTTCTACGATTCACTTAACCACGGGGTTAGATTGGTATCTCAATCCCGAAAATATGAGTTTCCCGAGTCATAGTGCGAAAGTGTTTGAAAGAGTTGTTGTTTCAACCTCTGAATACCATCCTAATCATTGCCCGTGATAACAATAGCATCCACATAAACAATCAAATAAATGCACTGCCTTGAACTCGTATGATGATAGAAAACCGAGTGCTCTATTATACTCCAAGTCATACCAAACTCCTCAACCACGGAACTAAACCGGCCAAACTAAGCTCGAAGGGACCGCTTCAGGCCATATAATGAGCGGCGTAGCCTACATACCAATCCAGACCCCTCCTAAGCAACAAACCTAGGTAGTGACTCCATATAGACCTTTGCCAAGTTGCTAAGTAAGGAGCATTTTTGATGTTCAACTGATATAAAGGCCAAGATTGCATAGTAGCCATAGATAGGAGAAGACGAACAAAGGCAATCTTGGTGACAGGGGAAAGGTACCATAATAGTAAAAGCGTAAACGCAGTGTACCCCTTTTACCTTCATAGAGCCTTAAGATGATCCATCAGACCATCGGGGCCAATATTCATTATACACCCAGCGACATCCAGCGGGTGTTTTACTTGACAAGTAAAGTAACTAGGTCCCAAGTGCCACTAGAATGTAGAGCATCAATTTCCTCAACCGCCTTTAGCTACAGTGGGATGGGATGGGAGCCTCGTGCCGCAGGTTGTGGAGCAACCAGTGATGTGAAACAAAGGCAGAGCATAGGGAAGATAAATGATGATAAGTCAAGAAATTATAAATAGGATACGAGTTACGAGAGGAACAAGTACCTTTTCAAATGGCAATGGGAAATCAACGACGGGCAGCCAGGCGGCGTTGTGGAGGAGAGTCTTATAGGAGATGAGTTAGTGGAGGCCGAGTGTCGTCTGTGGGAGGCAGTATAAACATGATGGTAGAGGTGGAGTAATGGGTGCAGTGAGAGTATCGAAGAATGGGATAGAGAATGGGTAGAGATATAACATCAGAACTCGGAGGGTGGTTGATAGGGAACATAAAAGAGTTCTCAAAAAATGTTCGACAGAGACAAAATATCGATGCGTATCAGGAGAAAAGCAACAATAACCTCATTGAAACTGGGAATAACCGAGGAAGACATACTTCATGGCTTTAGCTGAAAGCTTGTCTTGTCCAAGAGTAAGAATATGGACAAAACAAACACAACCAAGACTACGAGGGGCGGAAGAGAGGGTTGGTTTGGAAAAATATGGAATGAGGATTTTGTCATGTAAGAAAGTTAATGAATCTACGATTGATCAAATAACAGCGGCTAGAGTAGCATCCTCAACGTTGAAACCTTATGATGAAGTAGGAGAGTGGCCGGTTCCAGTAAATGACGGTTTTTTGCACTTATACTCCGATACATTGAGGAGTGTAAGCGCAAGAGGACTAATGAAGAATCCCATGTGAGGACAAAAAATAGGAGAATGGTCCAGAAAGATATCCCTTGGCATTAGAATACGAATTTAAGTATTAAATTGAGTTCGGACTTCAGCATGGAACTTCTGGAAAATAGAGAATAACTTAACTCGACTTTTCATTAAAAATAGCCAAGTACAACAAGAATAATCATCTATAAAAGTAACAAAATCACAGGAACCGAGTGGGCTTCGGTCGGGAAGGACCACGGCTTGTCAGTGTGGAGCGAGCCGAGAAATGAGGCTTTTATTCGGATTGTCTAGCGCTTAGGGAATGGGACATGAGCATGTTTCCCAAGCTGACATGACTCACACTCAATTGATGATAAACTAGAAAAACGAGGAATCATTACTCGAAACTTGGAAATATTCGGATAACCAAGGCGATTATGAATAAGGAGAGGAGTATCAAAGGAAGTGCAAGCAGTGGAAGATGAAAGCGAGCTGAGATGTAAAAAGGCCACAGAAACTCCGTCTTATGCGATTGTCCTCCCAGGTACTCGATCTTGCAATCTTGACGAAATTATCAGAAAAGGTAATCAAACAATTAAGACCACGAGTCAACTTGCGATGAAACAAGTGCAAGGAGAACCCCGGGACATAAAGACATAGAAGTAAGAGGGTATGGAAGGAAGGACATGTCGAATAATTCCAGCTAGCCATGGTTTTGAGATCCATTAGCTAAAGTAATCATGGGTAAGGTGATGTAGTGAGGGAAGAAAAGATCATACTACGGAAATATATGATCGGAGGCTCATGGTCGGGATTCGGAGGTCAGGATGCATGTGAAGGCAAGCGAGAGGCATTAAAAGTGCGGGCAGCGGATGAATTGATGCAGTTGGCGCTGAGTGAGGTGGAGGTACTTCTTATACTTGTTGGGCATAAGAATAACTCCTAGAGGTGTGGATGAGCTTCCTTTGACAACCATAGAGACGAGAAATTAGCATAAAATTGACTGAATTAGTAAACCGATACTTCCAAAACTAACAAACAACTCCCAAGGGCCTGAATGTGTCATAGGGTGTTGGAAAACACAAAAGGAAGAAGATTCAGTTGACATAAAAGCCCTAGAACTAGTTTCCGGAGAGCAAAATGGGAAAAAATGGCATTTTTCGACACCAAAGTGAAGAAGCAAGGTGACAAGGAGAGAGATTGGTGGCGTGAGAAGGCTGTAGGTGGGCTGATATAGCAGGGAAGTCGACCGCACCCTCATGTGCCACAGTGCGTGGGAGATCTTCTTGAAGAAATGACGTGTGGAGTGCGTGGATAGCCTTACGTCGGAGATGTTTTCATGAAGCGGATAGATCGAATGAGGCTATTCCCGAGATTGGTGTCGCCGGTCGGAAGCGTGTCGTGAAAATTTTCGACAATAGGGTGACTGATGATGACAAAGGATGCCAATGATGAAAGTGGGGTAGCCAGAGTGCGATACGATCACTAGATGGGTTGTCGGAGCCTTCCATGGCTCTAATATCATAAGAAAAAAGAGAAGAAAAGAATACTTTTCTTTATTGAATGAATGAATTACATAGTATAGAGACAGACACCTATATATATACAAAATAATTGAACAAAAAAGGAAACAAAAAAAAATGTAAAAGGAAAAGGATAATGTACAATAAAGGTAGGAGATAAACCAAAGAATATCAAAGGAATATTCTTTGATTCTCAACAAATGCCATGCAGAGAGCATTGTTTTTATAATTACACCATTTCCAATTAATTTCTCAAAATATACAGAAAGCTAACTCGGATTGTTACCCTGAGTAATTTATTTGGCATCATAACACCCTCCAATATATATATATATATATATATATTGATTAAAAGCATAAATATATTCATCATAAAAAAAAAAAAAAGCAACCCTAAGAAACCCGCTAATAAACGAAGTATACGAGTAATAAAAAAAGGAACCCCTGAAGCCCTGTTGTGCATGACCCTCAGTAACACCCCATCGAGTCAAAAAATCAACGAGACCTAGGCACATCAACGACATACAAATTTGTCAGACAATCACAAAGAAGAGGATTTCATATGTTCTTGAAAAATCTTTCTTGTCAAAGCGGAAATGTTAACGTTATTTTCTTACCAGAAGCGTGGTCAAAATTAACTGGGGCTCATCATCACGACTGTTATTATTCTACAGACAGTATTAGAAAGAAGGAGTTTCATCTTCTTGGGAGCCTTGATTCACATTATAAAATCCACAATAGTCAAAATTATAATATTTATTAACAAGAGAAATGATGACGTCTATATCTTGCGAAGAAAACATCTATTAGAAGCTGACTCTTTATGTTTGGTCAGGTTTAAAGTCTACCAGAGAGGCTTCAGGCAAAATAAGCCCACCTTTGAAGTGCCCAATATTTCAAATAAATAGATAAGGAAGACCATGCTCTTGACTCCTCAAAACCTTATAGATTAGCTTTTATTGAAAAATTCCCATCTCTTGCCTCCTTCGAAAGCATCATATCATCTTGGTAAGGGAGAAATCTCTTGTCTTGAAGAGCTTGAAGGAGACTTTTGAGACCTCGTCAGCCTGATCGTTGAAGGTCTAGTAAAGCTAGGGGAAAGAGGGAAATCTGGCTTTACACACAGCTCTTCAAAAAGAGAGGGGAAGGAATTACAAAAAGCCGCCTCCCCACACCAAGCATCCAACCAAAAGCACAACCGTCTACCATTCCTCAAAGAAAAGGCCTCCACAAAAATATAATTTTTTGTTTTATTAATATAATGAAATGATATATATGATACCATCATTTTCCAGTATAGATAAGATTTAATTTGATCTAAACAAAATATCATGTTGAGTTCTGTTTTGTGCACATAAAACAATTACTGTGAAGATATGTTTAAAGAAACTGAGTTTTCCCTTCCTAAATCTATCTCGAGCCTACAAGAATGAAAAGAGGCTGAGTAGTAGAAACATTTTCGATATGAACTCCCAAAACCATGTACTAATGACTAACGAGGTAAATAAATAAATAGGTAAATTGTATCTTAAAAAGTGAAGATTTCAGTAAAATAGCATTATAAGCACCCAAAGCTGTGCATGGCTAGCAGCACATATCATAAAAGTAGACATCTAGTTGGAGGGTTCTTTTTGAAAACAATATAAAGAACTATGCCACAAGAGTCTCTCACCATCTTACCTAGCACAACTCTGATGTATCAGAGTTAATCCCTATATATATCTTAATTTTGCTTCTTCATCTTATATAACTGATCACATTTCAAATCATTACATGGCGAAGGTTTCTGTCATGGCATGTTCACAGTGAACCATTATGGAGTACCACCATTATGCTCTTCATGGCCCATTCAGGACTAAGCAATTCATTGGTTTCTTGGAGTGTCATGGGAGGGACTATGAAGAATCAAGGCATCGAGGTACAAAAGCGCGTAACCAGCAACGCTACCAGAAGTATTAGATGTACTATATATATCAAGAAAGATTTAGAGATTAATGAATAGGAAGACTTTTTGATTTGTCAAATCATGAGAAATGTTTTAACTATCACTTGATTTTTAAAGTGGAATTTCAAACTAGCCTTCATCTTATAAGCAATTACACATTTATAAACCAAGGTTTGGTTAATAGAACAGATAGCTTGTCTTAAAAAACTAACCTGTAAACAAAAGTCAAATGTGTCTGTATGCCCTCAGATTCCAGCAACCTTGAGGCCTCTATTCCCTGAATTGAAAACCAACTATTAAGGAACCGCCATGGGATGAAAGTTATTAGTTTCCTCCTTAAACCTAAATTCAGATAGTATGAACATATTTCTTAGCAGATACTCACTTGCCAAGTTGAAAGGAATTTTAAATAACAAACGCTACGGGAGGGACATCAATTTCATTGTACAGTGTCAAAAGGTGCAGTGCCTGCCAAGTATGATAAACTGAATACATCAGAATACAGAAAAATGTAATTGCTAATAAAAGAAAGGTATGAATGATATTACAAAATGTTCTCAAGTGATCTCTAATGAGGTTGAATGATAGAATTCTCCCTCCCTCCCACACACCTCAAAATCTCACACATTGGACTCTCTCTGACATACACATTGCTCACACATATATATAGTCAAATATATTTTCCACCAATTTAATGTCTAAGGGTATACATCTCAAAGGAGATGGCAGTGGAACTTGATCTCTTTCTCTCACATACACACACACAAAAGCAAATGATCAGGAACAGCCAGTCAAATGGGTTTTTCTAGTTCTTGACCATCATAGTGGAACTTGCTTTCTCTCTCAAACACATGCATTGCTCGTGCACACACAAATAGCTCTCCCTGTTCTTTCTTTTTTTTTAATAGGCAACAAGATCATGTAATAAGAGGCGCCTAAAAGGGGAGACCTCACCTGTATACAGAAAGTATACACAGAAACAACCTAATGGAAATCATAAACAATGGTGATCTACACCAACAAGGCAAAGCTAACCACATTACACAGCATCAAGGAAATTCAACATTGAGGGGTTCTCCAACTCTAAAGAATCCCTAGACCACTCAAAAAGGGTCCAAACGAAGAAATCCTTTAATTTTTTTTAGGAGAATTGTTTATTTTCAAGGTTCATCAGTTGCATTCTTTCCAAATACACTAAAATAAGCAAATAGGAGTCAATCGCTAGACTGATCTTTTCTTCTATTAAAGCCCCTAATCTTTCCATTGTAGGATTTGATTTCTCACAGAGGTTGAAAATAACCAAACCAATCCAAAGGTGCTAATAAAAAGGCTCAAAGCTTTTTTGTCTGGTCACAATGAAACAAAACATGATCAGCTAATTCTTCCTGTCTTTACATAGATTACATCTACTGACCAATCATCATCCCCTCTTCACTAAAGCATTTACAGTTAGGATCTTCCCCTCAGTAGGTTCCTGAGCAAAAAAAAGTAAGTTCTGGCATGAGCACAAGATCCTTAGATCTCACTGCAAGAGAAAAACTAAATTATTATCTGTCCTCAGATTATAATACGATTTGACATTGAAAATTCCCTCATATTATCTTTCCAAAGTAAAGTTTTCTCACTTTCTTTCCAAAATTCTATAATTATATCATTTTTGTGACATGTTATCCTCAAAAGAGTAGGGTAAACATCTTTCAGATTAAAATCTTGGACAGCAACCATTTCCTATTCAGGTAGAAGCACTAATACTTAACTCTTCCCACCATTTTCTAATATTCTTCGAAAGGCTCATCCCAAATCAATCCCTTGTCCCTCTTCTAGTCTAAACCCCTCCATCTCCTTGAATTTTCCACAAATGATCTCCCTCCACAAGTTCTCATGCTCAACAAAAATTTCCATAACCATTTGCCTAGCAAGACTTTTTTTTTTTTTTCAGAATATGCGTAGCAAGACTTGATTGAGACCATCCAGCCTTCTTCTTAAACCCTATCCTCCAAATTTTTAGCCTTACTAACACAACGTGTAGCGCGATTGATCAACACACAATTGATCAACAAAGATAAAATGTCTCAATCCAAAGACCAAAGTAAAGCAAAAGCTTTGAATTTATTGATAAATTGATAAAAGTGATAAAAGTCACTAAAACAAACTCTAAAACATCTATTTATACCCTAGACATAATATAGGTATAATAAGAAATAAAATAATATCCCGAAACAATAATAGGAAAGAAAATAGTACCCCAAAACATAATGGAAAAAGAAATAATATCCCAAAACAATAATAGGAAAGCAAATAATACTCCCAAAACAATAATGGAAAATAAAAATAATATCCCAAAAATAGGAATAATATCTGAAACAAGCAAAATAAGGATTTTGGTTGATTTGATCTAACGCTCTAACCTTACACCTGTTTGTGAATTTGCAAGTGAATTCTTCTCCTTTTTCTTGAATAGCCATTTTACCACCATTTCGGATTACTCTTCCTTTTTTAATAGTTACTCTTTTTTTCTAAGTAGTCAATTTCCTTTTAAACCCTCCTTAATTGAATCTCATGCACCACAATGCTTATAAGGGACCCCAAGGGGTAAAACCTGATAACAAATAGGAGACTTTCGTACTTTGCATCCAAAAAGTGAAGCTGCTCTATTCACATCCTCTGTCTTCCCCATTACAATAATTTCACCTTTTTCAGAATCTATTTTCAAGATCGACACCAATTTGAAACAAGTAACAATTCAGTCCCAATATTTCAACTAATTTACATCATCCTTGCAAAATGGAAGGGTGTCATCAGCAAATAAAAGGTGTGTAACTTGAGTCTCCTCTTCCCCTTTACCATCAATATTGAAGCCTCTAATGAACTTTCTTTGGTTCGGCCTTTGCAATTATGCTGCTGAGGGCTTCCATTACCAACACAAAGACATAGTGAAAGAGGGCTGCCCTGCCTCAATCTTGTAGACATCAGTAAAAAATTTGCGAGACTGCCACTTACAAGAAATATCATTTGCGCAGAGGAAATGCAAAAGTGGCTCCACTATCTCCATTTGGGGCCGAAACCATTTTTGCGAAGGCTGAAAGAAGGAAGATCTAGCTTACATAACTGTGAGCCTTTTCTATATCTAATTTAAAATGTTAAGCTCACACAAGAACTACACTCCCTCAAATTAATTGCCTCATTTGCAATCAAAGGAGCACCCAAGATCTATCTAACCCCTACAAAAGCATTATGTTAGTTACACACCACCTTGTCTACTACTGTTTTCAATCTATTTGCTAAGACTTTTGCTAGAAGTTCATAAAGACTCCCCAGCAAGCTGATTGATATGAAGTTCACATCACACTGCACTCCTTTTTTAGGGATGAGAAATAAGAACATTGCATTAAGGCTAAAAGCCATAGAGTTATGTGAATAACTTATCTCCCTCCCTCCCTCTATCTCACACATGACATGCACATAAGTGGGTAGTCAAAAAGGTTTCTCTTAAGTTTGATATTATCACCCAAAGAAAAGCTAATAGTGGATCTTGCTTTCTCTTCAACCCATTGCATCTGCATGCACACACAAATAATATCTTCTCTTTAATTTTTTCCATTACTACTACTGTAAGCGAAACCATAATACATAATCCTGTGTAAGGTGAAAGAAGATATTACTTATTTTAAAGCTTGGTAAAGAAAGAACACTAGTTATGATGCAATTCTTTTTTAAATAATGCACTTATGTATGTCATGAGAACATCACAAAAATATTAAAGTGAATCAATTATTGGAAACACCAAATTCGATAATATATATCTCACTTAACTAAAAGATGGTTATGAGGCAAATATCAACTAATTTCAAAGTTTGGACAGACAGCTCCTAATGCCAATTTCTAAAATCAGTTGACTATAGATATAGCAGGAAATAAATATGAACCTTCCTAATAATGCCATGAGTGTCATAAGCAAGACGAGCATCCACTTCAGTTGAAACTCTACCAGGAACTAGTTTCACAAGGTCACTGCCAACGTTCACCAAAGCCTACATTTCCATGATCAATTGAGAGCAACAGTATCATTTCAATGGTAACCACATCAATTTCATAACATTATGAAGGAAAAAGAAAAAAGAAACCAACCTTATTAAAGAAACATGACATTCGAGCATCAGGGCTTTCCAATCCATAACACACTGAATCTGCCAATGCAGTCTCCACTGCACTCTGCAGCAATTAAAAGACCAGCAATTTAAGCCAATCCCTTTCAAACAAAAAGTTCAATATTATAATTTCTCTTTATCTTCAATTGCATTGATTACTTACCCTAAAAATTGTATCAGGTAGGCTGCAAATGCCTAGAAGAAGCGAGGAGCTAACAGTAGCAGCGGTGGGTGGGAATCTGAACGTCAAATATTTCATGAAAAAAAAATCATCAAGGAAATCAGTAAAACTTCCCATTTTGGTGGCTAATAAGCGGGCAGAAAAAAGACTCGGCACTTTTAGCCTCGTGATTTTTTTGTTCATTTCCTAAAAAACTCGACCAAAATAAGCTGGATAAGATTAGGCTAGATCCATTGACAGGAGATTTTTGGTTTTCCTGGCTCCACATAAGAAAAATAAAAAATTCAAAAAGTGAGGTCATCAATTCATATTATGTTTTATCAAACGTTCGAGTAATCAAGCAGACCACAAACAAACTCCCAAACCCATTCCAGAGTTACTGCTAGGGTTAACTACAAACTAAACAAACAAATAAAGAATGCCAACCTATCAAAATCATCGAAAATGACGGTGTCTGGAACGATCTCACTGAATTTTGAAATGGCATCAAATTCAGTGCTTAAACCTGAACAGGCGGAGACAAAACGGAATACAAATCAAACAATAGTAGAGGATTAGAAGAGCAAACAAACGAGAGAAGAGAATTCTTACGACCTGAGTCAAGGGAAGAAGAAAAGTTGGCAGAGGCGCGAATTGGAGGAAACGACCTCCGGAAGCTGAGAGCAAATCTGGGTGTAGCAGATCGAACCCAGAACCTTAGTCTCAGCTCCTGCTCCATCAACAAGGAATCAATCAGTCAGTCCATGGATTAAGAAAAAAAAAAGAAAATGTGAGAAATTACCTGACGTGAAGAAGCCGAGAGAGCTGATGAGGGAGGAGATTGAAGTAAAAGAGACATCTGGGTCGTGATTCTGTAATCTATAGAATGAGTAACGAGGGTGGTTTTTACATACAACGAAGTTGTGACTTGAGATTTGATGTCATACATATTATATGGAGGTGTCATCTCTCTCTCTCTCGGTTCTCGGAGTACTGAGTGAAGCTTTGTTGATTTTTTGCATTTTTGCAACAATTATATTTATTTTTCGTTCACAAAGCATGAATAAACTTGAATAATTACTTCTTCTTTTTTTCCAATCAAGCCTGCCTAGGACGTTATCATATTCATGTTTTTATTTTTTAAATAAGTTGCTCACAAACTTGTATCAATTTTCAATTTTCCTATATTTAGATATGTTAGACAGATTCTCATATTTCTATGACGATGAAACCGAGGGCCAGATGGATAAGGACAAAATATAGGATAGATCTCTCGTAGGATAACGGCCTATATTTATTGGTGTCACACCCACTGGAATATACTACAATTTGTCTCGTTTTTGAGTATGTGGTGCTAAATTTAAGTTTCGAATTTAGACAACCTTCCTTCTTATCTCTAAAAGCAGGAGAGATAAATATATTTTACAGGAAACTCTTCCCAAATTTGTATTGCCGTAACTACACAAGATATAAAACTGCAAGTGTGTCTCAACACTTGTTTTTACACAAAAGAACCACAACTATAAATACAACACTCCGCCTTCTTAACACCTCAACATCTGAAGAGGTGTCAGTCAGCCCATGAGCCATGTATGTTCTCTTCTAGACCTGCCTTGGTCCATGCTTGAAGAGTTTATCAACTACTATCTCTCCGATGGAATTTTAAGTACACTGTAAAAAGGACTTCCTCTGGCAAGTAGGCAACCATCAAGTCATTTGGTCCGTATTCTTCAAAGTCTCAGCAATATCAGCTTGATTCAGACAATCAGTCGAGCACTTGGTGTGTCATCCCTGTCTTAGCCCTCTTGAGTATCTTATCCCATTATTGCAAGGCCATGGTGCCTTGCTACTGAACCATACACCACCAACATCCAACCAAGCCATGGCATTGAGCTCATGGCCATGCATCCCATATGTTGCACAGGCTTTGAATTGAAGTGCCCTCGTACCGACACTAAAGGAGAGGTAGACTCGTCTCATCCAATGGATGTCGTGGAGCCCATGCACACCATGACAGACTCATCTCATCCGGTGCATTTTGCAATGCACATGCACACCATGTCGCAGATCAGTATGCTTATCAAGCCTGCCCTAGGGCCTTAGCAAGGTGCACGGTACATCCAAGGCCAGCGCCCTCTAAGTTGAGTATCTACCCCCTTAAAGAGCTTTATAAGCCATGTCCTTATGCCCTGAGAAGACATTCAAGGTATGCTCACATGATCTAATGCTTATACATTTACCATTTTTACCCCTTTTCTGATCGTCCATCTTGGCCAGGTACATGGGGGCTAAGCGTGTGGGGGTGCTGTTGCTTGAGTGGGGATGGCATGAGCGTAGCCTGTCTGGTGCGCGGGGCCTTGTGGAGCGATGCAGGCGACCACTCCTGTGTGTGTGTGTTTGTATTGCCGGCGAGGCCTTCTTGAGCGCGACCTGCAGCTTGCAGCACACTGAGTTTTCACTTATCCCATATTCCCATTTGTTGTCCTCTCATGGTGTAAGCCTAGCTATACCCACGAGGTCTTCAGGTCCCGCTCTCCTCAAGATCCGAGGGCCTGACACTTGGCATGTATGTTATTGAGCAGTAACTGACGCGGATACTTATAACAGAGGATGTGATATTTGAGTTTGTACGGAACTAAAGCTTTTGAAAAAAAAAATCCGAATTCTAATGTTAGTTGCAAAATAATGCCCAAAATAGTGCTGATCGTAAAAGATGGCAAAGTAGGCGTTAGGACAGCGGCTATTGGCTTGATTTAAAGGCGGCGTTAAGCCTTGGTATGGCTAAAATTTTGAGCGGTGTTGGTGGCCCGGTACATTGAACATTTATTCCTCCCGGCTCTTTCCCAGCATTTCTCTGAAGTTTGTCTTGCCCTCCTTATTGCTCGTGACGGCTTTCAGCGTGATCCGATTCAGTCCGTCAGCGGTATTCTGCGAGGTTTTGTTCCTTCGGAGTTAAGCGGTTGGTTTTGGTTATAGTTGTTTGATTAAAATTAGGTTGTTTAGGGAATGTTTGTTTTGGTTTCCGTTTAGGAGTTTAAGCCTTTGGTATATTTTGAGAATCACCGCAGCCGACAGTACTCGCTTGCAGATTAGAAACCTACATCAAGATTCTAGGTTCGATTAGGGTGTTGGAATATAGTTATGTCTTCGAAATGGGTTAGTCGATTCGGTTCATTTTTAATTAATAAGTCAATTTATTTTAGGAATGTCGAATTATTTTCTGTTGTATTTTATTTTGATTAAGTCAACGATCACAATGTGGGCTATGGGCCTAAACGTGTCGATCAAAATGGATCAATGAATTCGGTCTTATTTTAATCATACTTAGTCAATTCGATCCATTTTTATTCGGCTTCCTTTTCCTTTTGATTAGGTCGATCTGATCCTGTGTGGGTCATGAGCCAAAGCGTGTTAAAATAAACGGTATGGCAAATTTGAAATAATGATAACTTGACAATTTTATAAGTTTTTGGTAGTTTGTAAATAAAGTTTTCTTTTAAATACTTATTGGAATGGGATAAATGGTAGCTCATGTAAAAATAAAATGTTTGCGAGGAAATGTTTAGATAATTGAAGAGAGTGAAGATGTAAGAAATACATAATATCACGTTTGTTATTGACTCTGTTGATTAAATTAACTAAATTTATGGTTATTTGATGTCTTTGATGTAAGGTAATTAGCATCAATCAACCAAGTAAAGAATAATATTATGGTGTGGTTGACCCGAGGTCATTGGATGATATTGATAAAGTGTTGGTTGTGTTGATCGACAAATTGTATTTAAGGTGTGACTCCACACAGTGCAAGGGACTACTGCCCAGATTTTCTAAATCATGAGACAGTTAAGGGGACACGATTGGGGCCATTTAATTTATAAACAATGTACCAAGGATAATCAGTTTTCATATTATTTAATTGTGTTTATTTCATTTGAACCAGGTAAATTATGTCTGTTTCCTCTATTCCCGTAATGTGTTACTACGATGGTCATATAGTGAGGACTGATAATGATGTAAATCTGATGGAAACTGATACTTCCATTGTGCCTTTGGAAATCTGCAGGTTATTTGCCACGTTTGATCAATTGAGTGATATCATCTTTTCAAACACACCTATTGACAAGCGAGTTGACTTAGTGCTCGAGTCTGGTATCCTCCCAAAATCTGGAAATAGGTTCAACGCTGTGATATGGAATGATAGATCTTTGCACCAAATGTTGAGCATGGTTAACATAAGCATCATTGAGGAAATTGAGTTGATGATGGTCGTTAGAATAAACCGTGGCGAATGAATCCGTGGCGTTAATAGAAATTGAGAATTTAGGCGAACTTGGCGTAGTTTGTGGGCTAGTAGCGGTCGGTACCGTCTGAGCATATGGAGATGATGATGCTAACGGTTATGAAGAAGGTAATGTCATCGATGAAGATGTTAATGATGAAAATGATGACTTACAAGTTCGAGCCGATAGACATGTTTCATCATTCCGGACTACGAATGGGGTTTTGAGAATGGCCGAGGATATTTGTGTACTGCGCATGCATTATCTTGCGATGTATCAAATATCGCAGATGATGATGACGGACCAGATGAGTCAGCCCCTATCCAGTATCACCTACCACCTTCACCTTGTTTTGAACATGTTGAAAACATAGATATTGCTATTTCAAGCGGTTGGACTCCATGGGGGCAAGGAGCAACTGTTATGCAGTGGTAATTTGTAGTTAGTCGAGTTTTTAATTCTAAATCCAGTGCAAAAAGTTTGCAAAGATTTACACTCCATTCAGACACGGGGAGTTTGTTATTTGTTGCCTCATCAAAAAAAAAAAATTGCTCGTTTTAAGATGTAAGAAGGCCGAAGAATGTCAGTGTCAATGGAAGCTTCGTGCCATGGTTGTAAAGATACTAGCTTATTTGTGATCAAAATGCAGTAGCGTACTTGTGTAAGTCAGGTGTACGAGCAAGGACCATGTATTTGGACTGAAGTTGGTTTCTTAGCTCACATACGATGATAATTAAGAGGCACAATTTACGTTATCCTATTCTTATTGGCAATCGTTATGGAGAAATGGGGTATGAAATTTCTATAAAGCCTTGGATGGGAAGACATAAGGCATTTAGAAACTTATTTAGTTGATTTCACCATGATCGCCTCCTGAATCTCCATCTCTTTTCGCGGGCATGAAACAGCCCGATCTGAATGTCGTCATTTGGGCTTAGTCTCTCATGGTGGTATAACAATGAACCATTCAGTAGCGTGTTAAACATTCAAGTCATCTATTGAAGGGTTCGAGAGGTATTAGTCGATCTGAGTATTGTTTTGTTGTATGGGAAGTATAAGGGACATTGTTGATTCTTGTATGGTGTGCGGAAATAATCAGTTGTTCCCATTGGCATTATTTGTCTGACGAGAACATCGATAGTTAGGGGATGGTTCTGGCATGTATCGAGAAATAAGTAACTCAACGATCGAGGATGTGTGTTATATCGATGAACATCCGGGTATTATAGCGACCGCGGCGATCTCATCTTCGTTGGATCTTCCCATATGCCTATCCACGGAGATGCGCATGCGTCATCTTGCAAGCGATTTTATGACCGGCAGATAAGCGTTGAAGATTTGGGTATCTTGGCGGAAGCGGCTGTTTGCCTTGACACCACGAAAGATGAATAGGCATATGTTCTGATTGGTAGAGTAAGCTTTGGCCTCTGATAGTTGGCGTCCTCGCCGGGTTATGGGCCCTTTCACATGATGGAGGTCGAAGGTAACGGATAATGACAACCAATATGTGGAGGCATTTAACGATGGTGTTCTTAAGAGAACGCGACACGATCCTTTGCATTGATTTGGGTTATTTTCATGACGATTGCCGTTGCGAAAGAGAACAAGGTCGCGCTGAATTGGCATCGTGGCTTGATTCACTCCGCTTATGTTGATGCTCGGTCCGATTAATAGGTGTGGTAAAGGGTGGGTCGGTAATTGTTCTTCTGATCCGCTACAGGCGACTTCCCGCGTAAAGTCGGGAGAATTCGCATTCATCGCGAACTTAAATGAAAGAAATGTACCTGTGGTAAGACAGCGATATATGGATTTCGCAGCCATATCATAGCGACATGTCGGCGCCGATATAGTGATTTTTTTCGGTCATTTGTTTCAGCTACTACCTCATGATCTTAACCCCATGAACGATGACTTGTTTTATCCGTATTCAATGAAGATGAGTGGCCTCTTTAGCGTGATGGTCAACGATCACCAACTCTGGGTCCTTCACAGTAGTCGATGTTGAGTCTAAATAACTTCTAGTTTGCATAATGAAATGGACATTAGGGAGGAAAACCAAGATAAATGTGGGTACGTGCAAACAACGTGGTCCTGTCGGTCTTGTCGGAGTAAATCAAGTTTAATAATAGATGTGTAGAAGAAACGATTTGTTATGTAAGTATATGAGGCTGTGTTTGCTTTGTGGTTGTTACGTAGACTTATGTACTAGCTTTTATTTCTTGTAAAGGAGCCCGAATATTTTTGTTGTTCTCTTGTATCGGACTTATCTTATTAGATGACACAATCTTCATATATACGTGTTTATTGTAAGTGTATATAATTAATATTCATATAACACGTATTTGACAAGTACTGCATTACATATAATAGGCGTAGTTCGAGGGGAGTTATGATGCGGATCCGTCGGATACATATCTGTCTTGCTCTTTGCCAGACGAGGCACCGATCACACATTTAGTGGATACGACGGGTATGTCATTTGTTACTTAGCAATAACTGTGTGGTTGTACCATGTAATTTATACATACCCACTTTAATATTTGGATGTTTCCTTGCTTACGGCAGGAGATATAAGCCCTCGCCCGGCGAGATAAGAGCTTTTCATGTCTATGTGGAGGATGGATATTCGGATCCGATATATCGAACCGATGCAGGTTTACGGTGCCGTTTGGGCGCTATCGCGATCGGTGGCCACTTATCCACCGCACTTTCGTCGGCGATGGCGACGAGACACGTTCCCATGTTCGATTGGGGAATGGCCCGATTACCTTCGGGCGTCGCCATCCTCAGCAGCGCCATTATCCGTAACGGCGATCCGCAGGACACATGTGTGTTCGATGTGGCGGCGTTGTCGCCTTGGGTGCCAAATCATCCCACGCGCGATGCTATCGGAGGCCAACATCTGCGTTGCGATTGGTTATGTTTTGCCAGTTATCCACCCGCCACACAGTGCGGATGATGTCACAATGAAGCGTCGGCGTGGGTTCATCTTACGCGCTGCCGGATCCTTCTTGTTTGCGAGACGAAGGGTGTCATAGTTCATGTGCTATCTACCGCTCTTTGCGAGATTTGGCGGCTTGCTGCGAACTATAGTTGGGGTGGTGCTGATCTTAGCACATGTACCTCGGTTATCGCAGAAACCGACAGATCGTAACCGTGGTATTAGCGGTATTATTACCTTGTCTGGTATGCTTCTTGAAGCGTAGTGTTGTTATTGTGTTGATGGTGGGATGTTCATGCCTTAGTACACATAATTACGACCTATTGAGGTCATTGAACTTGTTGGTCATTTGTTTCTACATGTTGTATTTGGGTTGGCGCCACCGTCTGAAGCTGCGTTCGGTTAAAGTATGGGTCCCGGAAGGAATCGTTCGTACCGCGACAATACGCAACTTTATTATTTTACCCTACTTTCTGTTATTTGTCGGCTATGGTCATGGGAGGAAGCTGCATTGAGGCGACCGGTTTGAGCGAGCACCGCGGTGTAGCGCCCCCACCGCTCATGCCTTGCGCTGATGCCGATCGATGTTGGTGATGGTGACTACGAAGTGTCTGATGGATGCAGCACATCCTCGATTGAGCAGTGAGGTCGCTCTTTCGCTCGGGTGTAGGTGGAGAAGTACTGGCGCGGTGCTGGCCCTTCGGTGTGCTCCTCTATACAGATCGCTAGATGCACGAACTCGATCGGGTAATGTTTATGTAAACTTTGCCGTTATGCAGATATATTCATATTATTGTCAAACTGCCGACATAAAGTCTTCCGCATGTAGTCATAGCGGCCGTATGTGGGAGAAGTTACTTGTCGGCTCCATATATCTGCCAAGGCGATCGGAGATACGGCGGTGATGTCGCAGCTCATATGTTTGGTGTTGAGTGGCATCGTCCGGGAGAGTCTGCGGTTGGGATGCGGCGGAGATACCTCCGAGCTTACTTTCTGTTGCGGCGACGGTTATATGGTTGATGCGTGGAGCGATGCAACGGTAGATTAAACGACGTATCATGCACCATACATAGCATTATGGGGTCGCGGCGCTGGGATCATCAGGCACCACATCTTTGGGTTTTATGGACTATCGCCAGTCCCCACATCTTGTAGTATCGTCGTATTACCGCAGTAGTTTTATGACACCACGGCGCCAAGGGATGGCATGAGGTTCATTTTCGGCCGATAGTATTGATTTGTTGATAAGTTAGATCACGTGTTTCCTAAAAATATTTTACCTTATTTTTAATTAATAGATTATGTAATTATAATTCTTTCTTTGGTTCCTCGGATCGCCGCCATGGTAGCCACTGCATCATTCGCTCATCGCAGTACCTAGTGCTTTATCACGACCTCCCACGTCTATATTACCGTCGGTGTTACGAAAATTGGTGAGAGACCATCGCATCGCAGGGTATGCCGAGAACCGACATGCGACCATTTCTTGAATTCTCACGATTATGCGTCACGCCATCGCATTAATACGACTGACCGAGGGGAGTAGAAGAGGAGGGAGGGAGAGGGAGTTGATCGCGGTCGTGCACCGAGATGATGAGAGCGGTGTAGGTACACATGAGCCGACTATGCCTACTTCGATACCCTCCTATACTTACCACTCACCCGAGCCGTTTATACCCCCACACACCTACACATCACCTACCATACCCATTCACATTGACACATCTTCGCGCATTACCATGCGCCTTCCGTACCACGGGACTTACACGTCACGTATTTTTGTGGGTGTACTGTGAGCCGACCTCCATAGCGTGAATGCTCCCATTATCTTCACCATTTTACCATCCCATATTTACATCCCACCGGATAATCTGTCAGTGACCTTTTACAGGTAGGTGGGTTAGGGTGGCGACATAGGTACTCGCGTGTACATCGACCTCTCCGTCAGTGATCATCGGCTCCAAATACCTCCCTACGCCTCCTGTCTCCTCGGCTCGTCTAGACTCACGGACCTATTGGTTAGCGGGTTGTTTTATTTTAGTGGCAAATCTAGAAATATAAGCGCCATCTTATGGACACATTGATACATAATGTTGTATATAAATTTTGTATACATTGTATTAATATATTAAATTGTTTGGTATGCCATAAATTGGTACATAAATGTCTTTGCATCCTTTAGGGTACATACATGTATAATACTTCCTCGATTTTTATTATGGTTCAAAATAATACACTCAAAATTATTTTATAGAGATAATCATTTTTATACACCACACATACTTCAAATACTTAAAATAATAAATTATATTTTTATTTAAATTGGTTAATTTTTCAATAAAATAAATATTACAAGTTAATCTTATACCCTTGAGAAAGCATGGACAATGAAGTTTTTAAAAACTTTACAGAATGAATATTTAATTAATTGAGGGTCTGATTAGAACTTTAATTTAATTAAGATATTTTTTCTCAACTTAGGTTCATTAGTATTCAACATGTTTTATAATTAAATGAGGTGGTTGTGTTATTTAGATGTTATTCAAAGGTATGAGAGGAATATAAAAGAAACGATCGATAGCCGCGTTGGAAAGCGCCAGTCTGTAAAGTCAATAGCAAATCGTCCGAATGCGGGATTTGAATTGTAATAATGGCGTCCAGCGGCACTGCATCAAAACCGCGGGTGAATCACGGCAATTGAAACTAACTCAATAACGTAGCGTCGGGGCGTATTAGCTACCACCTTACAATCGGCGCTATTTTGGCGTTATTTTGCAAGCGCGTTTGAATTAGTTTTTATTTAAAGGCACAGTTAGGTACAAAGAACTACGTAAATATTCTTATAAGTTATTGGAATCACGAAGGCGGCCACCGTGGAATAGTAGATTCTGAACAGTAAAACATTAATAAAGGCCCATTTATTAATGGGCCTCACCCAATCAGGATTCTCCTCACACAATCCAAGAGAATCCTTTTCATTTAGATTTATTCTAGTTTAAAGCTCTTCCTCGAGGTGCGAAATTTTCCTTTCTCCCCTTTTCTTTTCACGCATGCAAATATAATATCAGCTTTCTAGCAGGAAAAAAAAAAAACCAACAACACTTCAACCACAAGAAGATGATGGGCGATTTGGTGCGATAAAAATCATGGTGCTATTACAAATGGATTTTCAAGAATTCGAATACACCTGAATACATCAGTACACAATACACATGTAAATAGATGCAATAACCACGGTACCCTCCCAAGGTAGAGAGCTGCCGAAAAGAAATTAAATAATCAACTCCTTTGGAGGGGTTAACAAGATTACAAATAATGAAGAAACTGACCCACCACCGCCTTTATTTAAGACCCGACTTTGAACTCAAATAATATATCTATACTATATATATAGAAGTCAGTCTACTCCTCTTCATTCTCCATTAATAAAATCAACTCTTTCCATCTTACAGAAATTCAAGAATTCCACGAGAAAGCCTACATAATAAGATTTTACCATTTTTTATCAATCAAACGTTAGAAAGATGCCAAAATTCAAAATAAAATGGAATTAGGAAAAATACATAATTCAAAACAAATTTTGCACCTCTGACGGGTCCTTGAGGGAGTAGAGTGCATTGGTTTCTTTTGGCACTGGAGACAGCAGTATACCATAACCCCGATTCCCTTTTCGCAACACACAACAGTCAAAAAATAAAAATAGAGAGTGAAATCAAATTACGTAATTGTCCCTTAGCAGCTCAAAATGTAACCAAGAACCAACTCCTTAGCAATAGTCGTCAGTTGCAGAGGTAATACCTTAGATACGTCTTCATCAGATTCTATCATCCCCGATGAAAATTGGGAGCACATCCTCGCTATTGGTTAGTCCTGCGCAGCACATACAAAGAATAATACAATTCAAAACACAAAAGTTAAAGAGTGGTGTCATATCAGACAGAGGCCCGGATTATATACAAGTGATTCGAGAAAATTCAACTGCTTTCCCCTTGTCCCAGTCAATCACCGGACAGATCCTCTAAAACCTGAGCAAAGAACATATAGAATTCAATGAGATTTATTAACAACCAACGCCTAACATCTCCTTATCTTTGGAGAAACACGAGTTTCAGGGAAAATATTACCTTCCGCCCATGGGTTAGACGCGTAAACGAGGATAATCTCTGAGAACATCATGAACATATTGTGCAATAGTAGGTAGCTCTGTTTGAGGAAGTGAATAGTGAATTCATCAAATTAGCCAAAACTCGTAAGCAGTGTATTATTAGCTATCAATAGAGTTAGTTAGCAAAGCAAAGAAAGGTCCATGATCCTTGTTCTCATCTACATTGCAATCAATGTACGGAGGTGCAAAACTTATGGTTTTCAACTTTTGCACCTTCAATTCCTCTAGTGGTTTCAACAAGGGTTCTAAAAACCTGCACAAAGAATTATAAATAATCAGTACTTCATGAATTCCATGACTTCTGATAAATGTTTTCCATATGTATTGTAGGTAAAACTATTTGGCACCTCGTCTATCATAGGTAAAAATTCACTGGCAGGCTGGAAAAGATTCACCTCCTTAACCTACCCGAGCCAAAATTAAAACGGATCAGTATAACATAGAGCAATAGCAAAGGATCCAATTATATCACGGAAGCCTTACATGAATCTAGGCCTTTGTTAGCCAATATCCATATTCATAATCTCTTTGTTGGGAGTTGAGGGAATTAAGGAAGTTCCAACTTTTTCTTATTGCCACTTACCTGATTATCCGAGGATTTAATACAATTTGAATGATTATAGCAGGCTGTATGCCTGGCTGGGCCTATGATGTCCATTCCATGACTGCCCGCATAATAGAGTTCTTTTAGTCCTACCAACTCGTAAACCTGACAAAATGCAGAGATCAGACACAGATCGAATGGCACCCAAAAGATGAACATACGCTTGTGTATCAATGTGCAAAAGGAGGCAACTAAATCCTTCAATGCTTAATTGAAGGAATAAGGATTCTCTCAAATACCTTGTCACGGCTTCTTCCACTAATGATTGCTGTTGGGAAATACTTTGCCAAATTTTTTACAGTTGAGCGCATCTGACAACAAATTATTTAATTGCAATGTCAACATAAGGGAAGGAAAAAAAACCCTTTGCACACACTACTAATGAGCGACAATTTCTTACAGCATCAGACATCAAAGCACGGTCAGGATCATCCCTTAATTGGAGGGTCCCTATCATAATCCGTATTGCTATCTTCTTATTTTTGCATAATTTACGATTTTCACAAAAGGAGTTTAAAAGCGCCGATGGATACTTTGGCTGCCAAACCAGAAAGGAAAGTAAAATTGGATGGGGAAAACAAAGAAAACAACGAAATTATCACAATTGATAATGAAAGCTCAATGTGAAGCAAGATACCATCCAAGAGCTTGTCATATTATCAATGTCATCTGTAGAAACTTCAACATTGAGATCCTTAAGTAACTTCTTGCGAGGAGGAGAGGACGATATCATTGCATCCAGCCAACCATTTGACCGAACATCATCAAGCTTTCCAGGCTTTTTTCTTGGAACTATTGCATACTTTCCTGAGGAGAATCCGTCCTGGTTGCAGGTAAGGCAGCAGGCCAGAAGGCATGCCTAGTCTTGGTTGTTTACAGGTGCAGGATCAGTAAGAACAGGAGAAGCATGGTTTGACTTCAAGTCCATTTGATCCAGATTAATTCGAACAGTTTATAAGTTATACTTTCAGTGTACTATATTGATAATCTTTTAGGCAAAACAGAGACTAATGGATCTTTATCTCAAGTACGCTTCACCCAACCATTTTATCTATGAAAAACCACCTCTTCAATGTTTTCTTGTCACTGCTTGTGGGAAAGCAATCCATCAAAAACAGCCTTCCTGGAAACTGGTAGTGACGGCAACACATCAATGAAAAGTTGAAATAGTTTTTAAATTTAATTTTTACAGAATAACAAACGTTGCAAAGGATTCCGTACCTTCTCATCTCAAAGCTACACAGCATTTATAGAGAGGGCAGAGCATTGATTTGTAAAAGGATCCGAGAAAAGAGGTTATTAGACGGCTCCCAATTACATAGAAAAGTGCAAATTTCTGCATTTGAAAAAAATCAATTTAGACTACTGATTCCGCAAAGATAGATGGAGTCAAGAATTAATTCAGAAAAAAAACAAGTGTCCAGTCAACCAGAGCAGCATTGTCAAAGTAAATCAGATCGATGCACTGCTCAAGGATGAGACATGAACCAGTACGTGAACAAACAAGTCTCCAATTATTTGGAGCTTTGGAGGTATTTAGGTTTTTCTAAGAAAAAATTTTTATTTAAATAGTTTAGAAATGAAAATAATATCTAAATAGTAATACCAAAATTATTGGTTGCATTATTAAAAAAAAAATTTAAGTTAATATCATAGTTATTGACTATGAAATTAACTTAAAAAAAAAAAATCAATATCAAAATTACTGATCGTAGAATTATAAATGTTTTAAAAGAAATTTAAGTTAATATCATAATTATTAAATATCATTATTTATTCACTAGTTTTGATATTATTTTTATTTTTAAATTATTATTATTATTATTTTTTAAAGAAAACTAAATATGTTCGAAACTCAATTATTTGTGACCACATGTCTAATCACTGTCCTCTTCCATTGAGTGACTTTATTCACCAAGCTAATCCAACAGTTTCATCGAAATGAAATGTTTTGTCCTGACATGAACCCATGCCAAGAGACAAATATACTGAGGCATCTTCAATTACTAATGTGAATGACACTTAAAACCAAATTCTTACCTATTAGTATACATTTAGTTAATAAAAAATCACTTTGTTTGTTGCGTAATAATAATAATAATTGTTGTTATTATTATTGTTATTTGAGATAAGCACATCCTCATGAAAGTTTATTTCTTCAAGTTTGTTTACTCAGACAAGCATCAGCTGCCACTAGCTACCATTTCACCCTGCATCAGGTTAATAAGCTTCTCATAACTGTAAACACCCATCTAGACAATTTGGCATTTGTTCGTCAAAGGGAAAGACCTTGAAGTAAGATAATTTTTTAACAATAATAAATGCAGTTGTTTTCAGATTTTATATGATTTAATTTTTAACTTTTGGTTATTATTTATTTTTCAGTTTCTAACGTAAAAAAAATCATATGATTTTTCTAAATTTAAAAAAATTCTGACAATCAAGCGCAATCTGAACATGATACTCGACATGGTAATACTTAATATGATATAAATAAAATAATAAAGCAAACTACTTAATTTTACTATAAATTAAATTTATGTATTCAAAATAATTAAATTATATTTATTTAAATTTAAACGAAACAAAAAACAAAGCCAATCCAAAAATACTTACACAGTAGAAACAATCATTCCATCATCTAAAATCATGTATGTATTTCTCTTATAAACAAAACCCAACCAGTTTTATGGTATGCTAAAATTCCACTAAATAATTTGAGAGGAAAAGGAAAAATTAAAAGAAAAGAATCAGATTAGAAAAGGCCAATCCACATCAAGGCCTACACTTATGCAATTTTAACCATGATCTCATTCTACACATCAAAAGGGCACATTATGGCATATAAACCATTTAAATAGATCTAAATTACCTTCGGACAAACCAATTTCCAATTTCACTGTCAATAAAATTACGTTAAGATATCAATAATATAGACAGAACACAAAAAGCAGGATTAAACTTGTGTATCACATGAAAAGAAAAAAAAAACTTAAGAAAGGCAATGACAAGACAATGCAACCACCAAAACAAACCTAAATTTAGCCACCCCATCAAAAAACCTGAGAGTGAAAAAAGAAAGGTTAAACGAAAAATTTTTAAAAGTAAATATGAAAAATAGAGTTAGGAATCATAAGATATCTCAAACAGTGACTTAATAAGGTTAGTTAGTTCTGAGTGTTGCCATAAAATGAAGCAGAAACGTCCATCAAATTTCTTGTTTGGTACGCATGATTTTTGCAAACATGCAATCCTGGAAAATTACTTTTCGGTAAGATTTAAATTGAAATTGATTAGGACGTGTTGGGATGTTTCAGCATCTTTCCTTGAAAATCACAGCAACCGACAAAAATATAATTTTATAATTACAGGAAGGAGCCAGAAAATGGGCCGTCAAATCACATCTCCTCATATATGTACGACTTCCACACAGGCACAGGCTCAAATATTCAAAACCCATCGGTAAAGCCTCAGAAATTCAAAAACAAGTGTTACAAGTCCGGCGGCAAGAGTCAAAATTAGATCCTATTATGAAACGTGATACCAAGAAACGAAACGTGATACCAGGAGCATACCTTGTTATTTCATCAAAAGAAAGTCTAACCACTTAAGGAATCAGGCACATTAGAACTCATAAACATAAAATGATAAAAAAATAAAAAATCAAACATTACAAATATATGATTTTTCATAAAAGAAAAATTCAGTACACAGACAAAAAACAAAAACAAATCATTTCCACACATAGTTAATTTCAAACAGTATTGCACCAAAACACATGAAAAAAGAAATAGAGAAACATTTCTTTCCAAAGCCAGGTGTTACCTGAGTGGAAAAACCAAACACTAACACCAAAAATCTGAATATGGATGAACAGAGGGATGCAGGAGAACGAAGAAGTAAGAAAAACCTAAGATATAGACCAGAAGAAAGAAGTGAAGAAGGATTTGAAGGAGAAAGGTTTGAGTATTTATAGGTTTGAAACGTGTGTAGAGCAGCAGCCTCAACTTGGTTGTTAGATTAGGAAACCGCATTTTCTTTAATAAAATAGTAACAGAAAATAAGTAAAGAAAAAAACTATTTTTCTTAAAGTTAAATAAAATTTCCCACTCAGGAGATAGGTCCCCCAAGATACTGCCACGTGGAAGACGAGCCGAAGTACGCAGCAGTAAATGACACCTGTAATCCCCAGTATGTCTGACGTATGGCCATGTGTCCAGCCGGGCCCGTCACAAGAAGGTTATGATCAGATTTCACGCTGGAGTCGTTTTCATGAGGAGCTGGCGGGCGACGGTTTTCCTCACTGTCCAGTACTCATATACAATCTTCTTCCAGTACTTTTCCCTGCAACCAAACACCGTTCACTTTCAATCTCACCACCATACCATATAAGATAATAAGACAAGTGGAAAACAGCTTCTCAAGCGGTCTCAACCGCATTTCACTTGCCCCAATTCACACACTGTCGTGGTGAAAAGAAAAGGGGAGGGGGAGGGGGAGGAAAAGAAAATCTCGTGATCTCAAATTTTCCAGTTCAAAGATCAAAAACCTTTGGGAGGTGGTGGTGGAGGAGGAAAAAGGAAAACCAATGGGCGCTGAGAGGGGGTACACGTGGCGGAAGATAGAGGGTGGGATGATGAAATAAAGGGAGGTTCAGCTTTTCTGGGATGTATCGGTCTTAGACTTCGAGACTTGAGAGTCGTGTGAGTAGTCACGTGGGGCACGGAGCTAGAAAGATGGGCAAAAGGAATGATTTAATAAATGGGGTCATTATACAAATTGCAAAACATATGGTTAGGGTTTATTAGGAAATGGTGTGGGTCCATTTCTACACGGTTGGATTTGTTGGTTAGTTGGTTGGTTGAGGTGTTGTTTCTCAGAATCCCAATGGAACCTTCCAGGAAGGAGAAGGAAAGAAAAGGCTCCTTCAAGTTCAAACTAGTTTGATGTGTGTAAAGAGTTGAGGATCATACACACTAGAGGTGCCAAGCGGCCATGCCTCTTGCTCCACCTCCCGGTATCTGGCGACTGGCGACTGGCGCCATCCCATGTGCTGCATTTTCCCTGCGCTTGCGGCTTACTGACCACAGCCCCCAAAGCCATGTACCTCTTTGCTTCGCCCTCTCGCTCACATTATGTTTTTCATCGTTTATTTATTTATTTTACATTTTCTAATGCCCAGAAACATAACAATGTCAATACCATATATTTTTTTTTTTCCAAAATTTCAAAGGACTTTTATTTTAGTGTAATTAAATTTTAAATAAATACTTAAAAGTTAAACTTGACATATAACTCAAGACCTTGTTATCAGGTTCATTATAACAATGGATTTATATAAAAAATATTAATTACAACTTTTATTAAAGTAATACCAAAACTAAAAAGGCAAATATCCTTGAAAACGAAATTCGATTGTGATAAAGGGTAGAATTAGTTTATGAGGGATTTTGAATCCAAGAATAGAATATTAGAACGTTGTAATAGGAAGTGAACAAAAGTTAAAAATAAGTAAAAGTAAATGAAAATAAATTTAAAATTATTTTAAATATACTTTATGTATTTTAATTCATATTACAGATTAAATAATTTATAAATATATGGATGTTAATTATATGCATATCATAAAAAGAAAAGGTACTGGTGTTAGGTGTATCTCAGTAGCACTTAATTGGTGTATTAAACTTAATTGGAGAATTGGAGCAGCCCATAGATAATCGAGCTTGTTTCTCCTTTTCCAATTCTTGAACGAAATTGTTTAGCAAAACAAGAGCATTTCCTTCCAATGACATGCACCATAATTTGGCAAAGACACAATATTTAATTAACATTATTATTGCTAAGTGCGCCATTTGTTTGGTCAAGGGCTCAAAACCCACAATTGATTAATGGGGTACTAGCTAGAGAAACGTGCAATGCATGGAAATGTTTGAGACTTTAGATGTTAATCAAATTTCATTTTTTAAAATTTTTTAGTAGGTGCCTTTTCTAAGACAGTTGAAACTCTCTACCCACTGGATGCCATTTTTAATGTTCATTTGATTTCCATTTATGTGTTCTTGAACTTACTATTTTCTTTGTATTTTTTTTTTTAAAAAAAAATTGGAAACTAAACGTTTTCTCTTGTTTTTTTATTTTTATTCTCCTTGTTTTTTTTTTTTAAATAGAAAACAGTTAAAAATATCAATAAAACATATCATTTTTTTTTTATTTCCTTGAATACTTTTCAAGATTCAAACATAGCATTACCAAACTTAAAAACTAGAAAAAAAAAAGTTTTTAAAAAGCGAATTGGACAATAATATCTAATATTAAATAAAAGAAGCAAATTAAAACTTGTCTTTCTCCTAGATGTGTGAAGTTCTTTTCCACTATTTGAGGCTGATGATACCAGTATTAATAAAACAAAACATCTAGGCATTCACCTAAAATTAGTTAATAGGCTAGGCTGAGTAGCCTTGTAAAGCTGTGCCGGAACTGAAATACCAGATTATTGAGCTTTATTGTAGGTCCAATTTTCACAGAGGCTGGCTACGTACAGATTCATTCACATTTCACACTTCGCCCATCATACTTCCAGAATAAGAGGCCAACTCTTGTGTTTTATTCCATTTTCTTCCTTGTTTTTTACCTTTCGGCCTTTGTTTGGATAGAAAGATTAAGAACAAAACAAATGTGTATGCCAAGAAATTAAAAACAAAATTTGAGATGCCACAGAAACATCAATGTATCTATGATCAAGATTTTTAAACGGGAAAGCATGTTTAATCACATATTCACAGTTAATATAATGCACTCACATTATGATTATATTTGTTTTTGTGGCCCGATTTGTTTTTGATCTCTTGTGCTCCGTCCCAAAGGAAGGCCGCGTGGTGCGATTTTTGTGAAAATGAAACGTTGAGAAAAAAAATAGGGATCTGTTATGCTAGCAGATAGCCCACAACTGACCCCTATAGTTTGGATTTTTCTGATTGGGTATTTTTATTATATAAACACGTGAGGTTCGATTCACTGAACTGATTATACAATTTTATAGTCAAATAGTGTTTCTCTCACTATGTCAGTGGTTTTGCAATTGACTTGAATATGTTTTTGGGTTTATCTTGAAGGCCACGCGATACAACTTTTGTGAAAAGAAAATATTGAAAAAAAAAAAAAAGGATATGTTGTGGTAACAGATAGCGCATGATTGATTCAATGGGGTGGGGCACCTCGAAGTGATATGGACATTTTCTTTAAGGTATTTTAAATTTATATAAACACGTTTAAGGTTCATTCATATGGGCCACGCTGTAATTCTTCTCAAAATTAATAGTGAAGTTTCTCCCCATATTTATGATTTTTTCCCTCAAAGTTTTCACGTAAATCTTGTGTTTTTATTTATTTTTGTATTATTGTAACATTGATCATAACATATTATATGATGGAGGAAGAAATATAGATAAAAATGAAACAAATAAATTTTTTTTATCAATTATTGTTTTTAAATTGTAAAAATTTTCTTTTCATAGCTGAAAGTTCATGATTTTTCATAACTCTTATATCTTTAGGCTTGGAACATGTATTATGAAAAGAAAAAAAATATATTATAGCTTCATTTAGAACCTGAAAATACTAAGAAAAAAAATAAAAAGGAAAATTGAAGAAAAATAAACAATATGTTTAAACTCAATAAATTAATTCTATATATTTATTCAAATTTATTTTATTTGTTTTTCTAGTATATGCGGACTAAGAAAATTAAAATATGTAAAATTTTGAGAATTTAATTATATTTTATTTTATTTTATTTTATGGGTTTCAAATAGAGTATAAGGAAAATAATTTTCTATATTTAGTTTCATTATGCAAATAAAATATAATCAAATATAGTAAAATTTCTTAATTTTTGTCCATTTTTTTAAATTTTTATTGCTTATATAATAGAGAGAAAACAACTAAAATAAATGTGCACAAATATAAATAATTAATATATGTAAGTTTAAACTTATTTTTTAATTTCCTTCAATTTTTCCTTTACTTTCCTTCTATATTTTTTCCTTTCTAACTATTTTTTTCCCTTAGTATTTTACACCGACCCATAAGATTGAATCAATAAAAAGAATTTAAGATCACAAGATGGACCCGTCTAATGCTAGACTATAAAAGAAGGAATAATGTAGGGAAAGCCATTTTTGTGTTCTTTCATTTTCCCACTTTTCAATCTTTAAAGAAAGAAAGGAGTAGTGTTTTTCTAAGAAAGAAAGGAGTAGTGTGTTCGCTCTTTTATGTTGTATTTATTTTTATATTATTTCACGTCATCCTAACCTAGAAAAATAATTATTTTATTTATTTTTTCTTAACCTTTATAAAATCTAAACATAATCTAAAGCGGTTTTCTTATTAACATTTGAATAAAAAAAATAAAATATTTAGTTTTTCATTCTAAAGTAATCCATTCATATTAATTAATATGATGAATTATTAAACTTACTAATAGTAAGTCTACTAGTTGAATAGAAGAAATAAAGATTTTGTTTTCTAACACCTCATTATATATATTTATAAAGCTCGAGCATAAATTTCATGTATACGATTATACTCCCCAATTTAAGCATGAATGTTACATCATTTAAGTTAAATATAACGAACAGTTATTTAAGTATTAATAAAAATATAAATAAATCATTAAATTATTTTCTCCTTGCACAATTTAAAAGATAAAATAAATTTTATTTAATTTTTGAAAATATTTTATAATAAAACCAAATAAAGAAAAACAATTTATCTTACTTGCATTAGTGTTTATAATACTCTAGTCTTATAAAGACTTGATTTTCAGACCTTTTACACCTATCTCTTTACAACTTGAGTAAAGTCTATGGTTATTTTAATAGTTTTTAACTTCTTGTGCTTAGGCATGGCTTTAATAGCATAAAGAAGATGTTATTAGAGTAAGTGCATATGCCAAACTTGATATTTTCTCTCTCTTATAAAAGATTTTCACATTTCATTTCCTATAGGGAGGACTTTGAAAGGAAAATAAGAACAGTACAGAGTAAATATCAGCATTTCTCAAAACCACGCCCTTAACCAACCAAATACTTAGACGTTACCAAACAAATCCTACCTAAATAAATAAATGATATACCTTTCTTGCTAAGTTTGGCTCAAGGCTTAAATCAAAACTGTTTCTCGATGTGACTCTTCAATTGAAAAATTGAGAAGCTTTGTCATGGATGATGAGAAAGAAAAGGAAGAAGAAGACTGTTTCTGTTAGCTAGTTATAGTATTATTACTCTGCATTTGAGAAATAAAATATATATTTAAAAATAATGAACTTAACCTTTTTATGTATTGACTAGATCAAACATAGCACTACTAAAAGACATTAAAAAATAATAAAATATATTTATAGTATATATATATATATATATATATATTTATTTATAAAGGAAGAAATTTTGGAAAATGGCCTAGAAATTATATGCTTGACAAAAGTTTATACATCCAAATATCTATTCTGATATTTTAATAGTTATGTCACAATAAAATATTTTTACATTAAAAATGAAACGTGGTTTCATAGACACACATTTTCCTGCCTACCTACCTCTAATAAAAGTAACATTTTGTCAACATACTTGCCTGTTTCATTTAAACAATAGCAAGTGTAGTTTAGTTGGTGTTACATTGAATTAATGGCCGTGTCTTAAATGATTATATTATTAATCAAATTAATTTAATAAAAAAAACGTTTTATTATGTTTATATTTTTTACATGATGTATTATTGACTTATTACAGCCTGTAAGATAGATTCAGGATCTAAAATTTATTATTAAATTATTAAGGGCTTGTTTGATTAGATTTTTGAAAAATATTTTAATTAAAAGTTATCACAAATAATCTTGAATTTATGAATCTTATTGCCTTTTTGCTTGTTATTTTGAAAGCAGTTGTGTGGCAATAATTTGATTATTATCTAAAGCGCATCATTTTGTTATATGAATTTAGTATTTTTTATATTCTTTATGATTTTCAAAAAAAAAAAAAATCAAATATGTTTTTTATATTTTCCTTGTTATTCTTATTTTTGAAAGAAGAAAACAGTTTTAAAAAACACCAATTAAAAAAAGCATAACATATTTTTATGTTTCTTCTTGAAAAACAATACCACAATGCATTTTTTCATGAAAAACAATGCATTTGTATAAAAATACTCCTCTCCATTTCATTTAATTACACTGTCTCCTAAAAAATGGGTTATTTTTGCAAGAAAATATTTTTATTAATATTAGACCAAAATTGATAGGGAGTGTTTAAATTAGTTTTATGAAGATCTTTTAATTATATCACCTTTTTTGAAAACATTATTTTTTTTAAAGAAAACAATAAGACTAAGGAAAACATACGTTTAGTTTTTTAATTTATTTTTATTTAAAAAAATAGGAAAAAAATTGAAAACATTAAATTTAAAGAAAAATAATAAGTTTTAGAGCGTTTTCAAAAATTATTCTGAAAAAGGGTTTTGAAAAACAAGAGCTTAAGATACCCATTTTAAAATTATTAAGATTAGACAAGTAAATGTATTTGAAGTGAGAACAAAGAAAGAAGTACAGGTAGGTGGTATGCATATATATATATATGGAGTATTGATTTTCGATTTACCGAAGGTGAGAAGAGAAGAAAGGGAAAGGAGAAGGTTCAGAGCCAGCCGTCGGATACACGAGGTGAGGAGTAGTCGTGACTTTTTGTGAGGAGAGAGGAAGAAGACAGAGAGGTGGGTCCACATTTAGGTACAAGTGGCTACATCCTGCCCGATTGGCATCTTTCTCTCCCTCCCCAATCATTGACCACACACCACGATTTTTTATGTTGACGTGGCTACATGCTTTCCGATGGTGACCGCTCCCTCCTCACTCCTCCTCTCCATTTCGTCTTTTTTATTTTTTTGGTGGGGGGGGGGGGAAGGAGGGTCCCCACCTGCACGCCTGGGAGGAAATTTTGGGAGTGACGTCAGCCAGGATACCTAGCTGACTAGGAGCTGACGCGGACGGCGGACTTTCACGGGCCCAAACTGGAAAAGCGTCCGGGGGTTGACCCAAATGGCGTTTCCACGAAGGTGAAGGTGGTGATTTCGATTTCCTTTTCATCATATAAGTAATGACAACTGGTTTCTTTCTTTTCTTTTCTTTTCTAGAATCCCTATTCCCTAACGGCGCCAAACAGGGGCCAGAGAAAGTGTAGGAAACAAAAATTAAAAAGTGGAGAGGAACTCACGTTTCGTTAGTTTAACCAATTCAGTTTTCAATAAGTCAATATATCAAACGAAGCCTGAAGTTTTTTTTTTTGAAGTGACGTAGACTTTTATTTTTCAGGAATCCGTTGGAAAAACAACAACTGACCAAGGATCTATTTGATTACTATTTTAAAAATATTAATTTGCAGAATAGTTTTTGAAAATTAAATAATAATTTTTAAAAATTAATTATTTGATTAGGTATTGATATAAAAAGAAGTGAGTGAGCCATTTACCCCCATTTAATGAATTATTTGTAAGGGTATGCAATGCAGTCAATTCAGTTAACTGGTAAGGCGTCCAAAAGAATAATAAAATATTAAAATTACAATGCCAACCCCGCATACGCGGATGTTTTCCAAAAATAATAAAAAAATTAAAAAACTTTCTTGAAAAAATGTGGTTTGAAAATTAATTTTAAGTATAGTTTTCTCCCGTAAGCTTGATACATGGGATAAAATTTTAAAATGTAAGTTTTGAAAAGTAAAAAAATTTAAGAAAAAAAGTATTTAGAAAATTAATGGCACTTCAACTTGTTTTAGTTTTTGAATTTTTAGAAGTGTATTTAAATACGGCACTTGCCAATATAACGTTTTAACGATTTAGAATTGTTTATTGAAATATGCTGATTTTTATGAGTTTTTAAAAGCGTCTTTTGAATGTGACATAGATTTACGAATAAAACTACTATAAATTTAAAAATATTTCGATTTTTATTTGAGAAATATTTTTTCTTTTCCACATTAGTATCTAAAAACCGCATTACGCTATTTCGCATCACCCCAGAGGTATACCTTTCCTCACTTTATATAATAAGTTTTCACTAATAATTTTCTTTCATGACAAAGAGCTCCAAACTTTATGGACTTAGAATATAGTATTTATTTATTTATAATCATAGGAATAGATTTTAAAATTATAATGATTGATTTGATCAGAATAGATAATAGCTTATTTAGGTTACGTGCTTGTAAAATAATATAAATCAGCAAAGAAAAATGAGAATATATAATAAATCTATGGTTCAATAATATGCCTATATTCATGAGGCTAAGTGATTCAAATTTTCATTAGGTTAAAATAGAATTACAAAAGGGATATATTTATAATAACCTTAAATATAATAAATTTACTAAAATACCCTTATATTATATATCATACCGTACTACATCACGAAGTCGAAACCCTTACACTTTTAACCTATTATTATTTCGTCTCTTCAACAAAAAGATGATACGTACTCCGACATTTATCAATCATTTTACTTTGAATACGAACCACATACCATAATATAGTTACATATTCATTTTGAAAGCAAATTATTTTTGTCTTTTGAGGAATGGTCTAGTGAAGGAGCTCTATTACCGATTCAACATCATGACTCATGGAGTCACCTCGGAATGCGCTGAATATTTCCAATCAATACAATTTTGTAGACTTAATGGGCACGTCAACATGACCTTCTAGAGTCGTTGGGTCTAGGCATCTAGAATCATAGACCTACACCCTAGTAAAATACGTCGGTGCCCAACATTTCAATTTCAATTAGTGCATGTTTCTATCAACGGCCAGACTAGGGCACTTCCTTTTTCAAAGTAAAATTATTCAAATGCACGATGTTTGAGATCCAGGTTGCTTTCAGGAATCCAAATTTTGTATTTCCAGCTTCACTTTACGCCAGATACATGACCAGCTCTTCCCTCATTGTCAGTTCTCAATTTTCTCAGTCACTTGAAGAAAGTTTGGAAAATGCACCAGTTCTTGTGTTTTTATGACTTATAAGTTAGGGAGAAGTTTTTAACACCGTATAACTATTAGCTTTTCTTATCTTTATAAATTCGTTTTTAAAGCTGTAAGAGTCTTTCAATTTCAAAATGAATAATATGAAATGATATAAGAGCCGACCCTCATCTCGATCATTACATTCATACATTTTTTAAGTGGTGAGTATTTTATTATAGTCGAGTTACCCAATAAATGGGTTACTGTAATTATTGGGAGAGATTAAAGTGATTTTCCCACAATAGTGGAGTTCTGTATGGAGCTCATTGTATTGACGATAATTAGTAAGTCCTGGTTCCTTCTTGTGGCTTCTCCTGGTAGTCCAAAGCAAGTTGTTTTGTATTTCACACTTGCCTAAAAGAAAATAACATAGAGGTAGTGCTGCCATAATATCTTTTTTTCTCGATTAATTAATTAATTTATTATTTTGATAACCTTCGATATTGGATAAAGTTGTATGTATTTCGTCTAAAAATAAACCCTGAGAACCTTGAAGAAATTCAAATCAATTAATAACCATTAGGTTAAACCTGCACCTGATTTATCTCAAGGTTGGGGTGAGTGCCATAATATCAAGCTGTTGCATGTCCGGTGTTACTGTCATTGCTAATCATCTGTCAAATTCTTGCATATTAAACTTAAAATGTTGGAAGAAAGGACATGTGACCTTTCGGAGAACATGATTGCATTTAGCATAAGTGACCACACTTAGGAAGGCAGTATTCTCAATTTCGGAAAATAGACAGGCTGGTCCTAGCTTGTTATCAACTAATTTGCTCAATTATTAGATATCTTCTTGTCGGCCATTTGGCGACTTGTCAAGCTCACATGCGAGTAAAATGACTCTGTTTTTTTTTTTTTTTTTAAATTTTAGTGTCTTATGGAGTGACGCATACAAATACTTTCATGAACTATGTTCCAACCTTCAATGGGAAAGAGATGGGGTCAGATTAGGGGGCCAGAGTTAGGTAGCATCAACCAGCCACCTTGAACTTTTTCGCTTTGGATTCCCTTTTCACCATGTTCTCACAGTGCTTAAATGACCAGTTCAAATCCTCGAATGCCCGTCTGCATTAAGAAGCGTGATGTCGTATGCTTACAATATGGTATCGGAGAACTTAGTTTTAGTGAGAGAAAGATCATAGGATTGAAACGAGCTCTATCGTATTGAATTATTTGTTTTATTTGAAGTAAGTGAATGATTCGATTTGGTTTGTTTATTTATCCGCCGGGGATATTCGTATTGTAATAGAGTAGTCCTCTATATCTTGGCTGCTAAAATATCATTTCAGTTGTGTCTCTACACTTAGAAAACAAATGAGCTTGTGCAGTGAAAAATTTCTTGATCATAAGCAGAGCATAGCAGGAATCTGACTACTAGCAGATTTACTAGGAATCATAAGAAGATGAACAAGTTATAAAATGAAAGTACACGTTAACTGCTAAAATTGATGACTGTCAAGCAGGAATCTGACACTCAAGATTGAAATCAGTTTCTTGTATTTTCATTTTTTCCAATAAAGAAACAAACAGTATTAAAGATCTCGATCAGTGGCCGGTCCAAATTGACCAGCAGATGGTCCGGACACAATTGAGAAGACTGGCTTGTGGAGGGAGACGCATATCTCTGTCATGGGGATGAGTTGGAATCCATTAGGAGACTAAACTTGCAGAAGGCAGCAGTCAATGTATTTATTCATGTGTTTTCAGAAATTCCACTTGTAGAAAACCGCTCTGCTCTCATGGACTGTATCAACAACAACCCCACATGTTTCTTTAGCCTTTACTTATATTAAAGGATCTTTTTTCAGTACCAGGGTCCAGTGCTTCCTGCCTAGCAGAAATGGCTTTGGCACCATGACACCACTGAAATTTGCTTATATTATGCTTAAAATCCAAGTATTTTATGGGGCTTAACAGAGAATTGGCTAAAGCATACGTGGTGGCTAGGAACAGATAAGGAAATGACGCACATTCCCATGTGGTAGGGTATTACTAGATGTTTACTTTAATGGCGATCATTTTGGATAAGGGGAACGAGATAAGGAAGTGGGAATAATATATTTTGCTGCCAACAAATCGAACTTAGTATAGGATTAGATATAGTCTTCTAGTAGGTCCCTCTGCAACTCTCTCCATTTTGTCTCTTCCTCCACCAAATCTTAAAGTAGTCCTTATTAGAAACAATGCCTAGTTGTTCTATGTAAATTAGCGCGCCTTGGGCAGAACATCAAAGACTATTAAATTTCCGCACCATGAAGCCATTCAGGCCACAGCTCCGAATTTCAAGGCAATGAGATATAGTAATGTATACATATCGTAGTTCAGGTGAAAACTGATCAGCTCCATCCAGTTATTAGAACATACAGAAAGTAAAAAAAGGGCACATAGACCATAGTCCAGCATAAGGCATGGCTCTTAATAGTAAGGAATGGAAGAATGTGATATCTGCTCTATTATTTTCATTATTTTTACTAGTATTATAATATGATTGTTACATTATTGCTACAAGATAGGACATGGTTGCAAGCAGTTTATAATTCAAAGAAGGAGCCTTGAGACTTGAGAAGCCCAGTATATTGGAGGTGCTAAATTAAACAAATGGAAATCTAATCATAGCTCCCAAGTACCATACTATTTCTAGTAGATCAGCCCACTAACACTTCTCTTAGTTTATTTCTGTATCTCTCTACTCCTTTCTGGTTTGGCAATTTTAGTCATTCCATGAAGGTATTGGTAAAATGGTTTGAACAAAGCTGGGATTTCTAAGATTTCTTCAAGCGATACATGTAATCATTCTGCATCGGCAGAGGGAAGAAACACAAAGAACACCCAGGGAGTAGGCCTCCCCAATATCCTGTTTTGCCAGATAATCATCAGCAACATAGGGCTAGTTTGGTTCATGTTTTTGAAAACTGTATTTTGTTCTCAAAAACAAGGAGAACAAGGAAAATAGGGAGAACACGTTAGGTTCCCATCTTTTTTTGTTCTGAAAAACACAGCGAACAAAGAAAACATTAAATTCAGAGAACAAGAATAGTTTTCAGAAAACATTAAAATGATGTTCTCTGTGTTTTAAAACTAATTTAAGATATTATTTTTGAGAGGCAAAGCATTACATAGATTCTTCCTGTATGCTGATCTCTCTTGATTGAGAGCTTACATGATAAAACTCTTTCACTACCAGTGATTGCCTAAATCAACCACAGGATAGCATCCTTTCTTGGAAAATTGTTGCAACAATGGATTAATCTCCTTGAGGTATAAAACAAAGCACATGTAGAGGAACTCAAAGATTTTTTAGCCTATGATGCTACCATTACTCAAGATACTTTCTAAAGAAACTAATCCAAACAATTGGTTCATATGTGAATCATCACTTGCAATCACTTAGTATTTATTTTGTATTTACAAGGTAAGAACCCTAAAATTACAATGGAAAGCGCAACCAGAGTTGATAATTTATATCTTGGAATCTTCCTGGCATTAGAAGGATTATATAAAAGCATGTTATTTCCCATACAGTTGCTAATTTCTATCCTTAGCAACACTAAAGGCAGATTAGGAGTCGGTTCTCGAAAATGAAACTTTGAAGCCACATTCTCCATCATAAAAGTATTTAATTCAACAGCTTGCATCTGTGTTTGGCAATGCTGTATTGGCCTTCTAATGATAGCTTAATGAAATGAGAATACTCTCTTATTCGAGTCTTAAAAACAATATTTCCCCATACAAATGTAATTGAAACTATTAACATAAGAAGATGTAGCTAGAAACATACTGATTTTTATCAAAATGAACATCAATTCTTACATTCAAAACATAACAGATTCAAGAACACCAGTTAGAACATTCCGGAATTGCAAAGAAACTAATAAGACACTGGTTCATAAGTGTTATCATCACCACTTATGAAACATTCCATGATCACGCAAAGATTTTTTATCATCCAAAGAAACTGATACAAACAATTGGTTCATACGTGATATCATCATCACTTGGTATTTATTTTATGTACTTACAAGGTAAAAACCTAAAGTTACAATAGAAACTGCAACCTGGTTACCTAATTTCTATCCTTAATAACTTGAAAGCGAAGATTAGAGTGGGTTCTCAATAATGAAAATTTGAAGCCACGGTATCCATAATAAGTACTTAATTTAAAAGCTTGCATCAGTGTTTGGCAATGCTGTTAGCATTCTATATGATAGCTAAATGACTTGTAGGAATATCTCTCATTCCACGCCTCAAAACATGTCTTCCCCTAACTGGAAACTATTGACATAAGATGATGTAACAAGAAATATATACTGATTTTGATCATTAAAATGAACATCAATTCTCACATTTAAAGCGCTGTAGTTCTAGAACACCAATTAAACATTCCAGAATTGCAAATAACCTCACTACGATTAAAGTTGGCAATGGTTTTCCAGCTCTCTTGAAGAACCCAGCAGCAATAACACAAAACATGGTTGAACAAGGCATTCCCAGATAATTATACCAGACATGTTTGATTTTACAGAGAAAAACATACTCTTAGACTTTATTCGATATGCCGTTGAAACCAGATAAACTTTCGAAACTGTAACAAATCATTCCCAGTGACTGTAATTCAAATTGGAATTGAACGGAGCTGATCTTTTAAAATAAAACAGAGACCTCTGCTCTCAGGTGGTAGAAACTCAGAGCAGAGGACAGAAAGGACGACAGATGGAAAAATCTGGAACTCGCAAAGTAAAATTTTCAGCTATTAGGAATCCTGCGGCGTTCAAATTCACCGAGCAGTTCATGATCCTGAAGCCCACAAGAGCTAGGCTAGCCCTTCAAGAAACAGGGCAGCCCTGATAAACATTCATTTCGCCAGTGATCTCTAAGTTCTTCTCAGGTAGATTTAGCTAAAATTTTGGCATCTGCCATCATTACAACTTTACCTTTTTCCTTACATTTTTTGTTCTCTCAGTTTCGGCATCATATTCAACATAACTTTGTTCAGTAACTGACTTGTATTCTCATGACCTTTGGCTTTTGTTATAGCTTCAAAACTTTTTCAGTTTTGCTCCGATTCAGGCCATTAGGGTTTGAAGGTTCTTCAGGCCATCAAATCTACCGTGGCGTGTCACCAAAACTCAAGTCTCATCAATTTCATGGTCGTCAAATATCGTCATCATCATCGTCATCGAGGAATGATCGGAGGGAGGTTAGTAAAGATGCTTAGAAATTAGAGTCGCGCCGAGCCATAGAAAGGCTTTTTCAGATTACGCCATTCGGGGTAGAGAAGTTGTGCGACATCGTTGGAGGCGGCGATGTCTAGGGCTTCGTAGTAGGCTTGGAAATGGTGGTGAACCATCTCTACGTGGGTGGTGAGATTGCTGGGAGAAGAGGACAGCATGGCGCGGCGAAGAAGTGGAAGAAGATTGCTGTTGAGGGAATCGATCCATTGAGCGTAATACTCAGCAGATAGGCGTGTGCTTTCTTTTTGGCTGGAAGAAGGAAAGCTGTTCATCAGCTGGAAGAATACGCGCGTGAAAGGAGTAAAACTCAGGTTAGAGATTCTTGAAGAATGTGAAAAGGGCAGAGAGATTCACCTAGTACTTTCTTCATCATAGATTGGTGCAATCCTTCTTCTTCTTCTCTGTGTGTGTGGGGAGAGGCTGTGTTCTTGGGTCTGTTTCTTTGCTGCAGAGAAGGGCAGGAGAAGGTTTTGGAGGGAGAAGGTTTTGAAAGGTCAGTTGCTCTTAACGGCTTTCCTGTCATGTGCTTCTTCAAATCCAACACAAAATTCAAATACCCAAAAGGATCCACTTACCAGCCCACAAATACTTTCAACTCTTTCCCTAATAAGAATGGATTCGTTGGATAACCCTATTATATTAATAATAGGTTTAAATTAAATTTTGATTGTTCAAGAGTTCAAAATACTAGTGCTTTAGGATCGGTTATTAGATATTCTAATGATATTATTAAAATGGTTGTTTGTAGGTATATTAGTAATTTTCTAATTATTGTTATTAAATATATGCTTTTAAGAAATAGTATGTTAATTGCTAAGAAAAATGGTTTTTTGAATTTAGAGATTTAAGGTGACTCGAAAATAGCAACGGATTGCTATAATAAGAAGATTACTATTCATAGTTCTATTTTATTATTAATGGAGGATATTTGGAATTTATGTAGGGTTTAAATATTTATGTTATCGGTTATATGCATAAATAAACAAATAGAAATACTTATTGTCTAGCTAAAAAAGGGCTTAATAATTTAGATTCATGTATTTGGTGATCAAATTTATCTAAAGATGTTATAAATATTAGTTTTCATAATGATTATGGCTATATTTCCAGTCATGTTTATAAGTTCTCTGTTCGATAATCTTCTTCCACCATTATGTTAATATTCAACTCTTTTAAGAGTATTTTTTAGAAATTGGGCTGGGAATTTTGTTTTAAGAGATCATTTTTGTTTCTAACATCCTCTAAACACATCAACTTATTCTTCAAGATTTTGCACAAACACAAACACTCTTAGGTTTGCTCCCAATTGATCACCGGTTCCAATCATTTTAAGGCCATTGGAGGATTGATCAGGTTGTTAACTTCAAGGCTCTGGCCTCATCAAATTAATCGAGATGGGTACAAACTGTCTCCGAGTGAACAAACAAATCGGCCTAATCAATGGGATGGGGCATCCCCGGAAATTTCTTAGCCATCCATAAAGAGACTCTAGTTTATATTGGGGCACTCATCATTATTAGGGCCACCAGAGATCTATCTTTATTCAATGTTTCCACGTCATGGTTTGTTTCTCTCATGGCATTACCAAACATCTTTTTGCAAGTACAGGAGCATAAGGATATTGAACCATTGGGAGGATGATATTCTGTAGCACCCCTTTCCCGGCCTGACCCGTTTGATGGGTCTGAATTGAGTCTGGGTTGCTCTAATATCACTTAATTACTTTATCAAAATTATTTATCAAAAACACGCCGTAGCGTTACACATCAGTTGACATAAAATCATTTTCAAATATGCGGAAGCGTTTTTAAAAAAGTAAGCCTATTTCATTTCATTCATGCAAAAGTATAATTACTATAAAGGCATATCAAGCACTTCAAATGATTACAAAATAGATATACGAGTTAGAGTTATTTTTCACAAAATATGATATTCAAAAGAGATATAGGGTGAATGCATATGTCGGAACATACTCCGTAATTATTTCTTTATGACTCGAAGCTCATCGATCTTGCTTTTATTTCCTTGTTAGTGTTACATGTATAGATAAAACTACACACTAAAGCATTTTTATGTTTAATGGATTTACATCTGATTTCGTTAAGTTCAGTTTAAATCAAATAAATGCAGTTTTATTAAAACAAACTTCCAGTTCTTTTTATTAGTCAATGTCAATACAATACATATACTTATTTCACTTGTCATTTATGGTTCATTGATAAATCAAATATATACACTTTCATATGCAATAAGTCATTGAAAATCAAATCTTCCACATTTCATGATACTCTTTCATTTCAATTCGCAATCCTTGCTTTTCAATTTTTCACAATCTCAAATCAATTCAATTCGGTTCTACCCTTAATAAATTTAACCCATGTTTTTGATCTCTGAGGATCTCGGAATCATTGGCAGTCCCGGCCCCAGAGGCTGCGGGCCCGATATAAAACTGTTTATAACCTGATGCGGTCCGTGGTTTCTTTATTTAGTTATTAGAAAAAAATCAATTAGTGAGCATTCACCAAATCTGGTCCCGTTAGGCTGCGATCGGAGTGACACATCAATGTCGTTCGCGATGTGCTATTTTGGCCCTATTAGTATACCCGATCTATCATTCATCTACAATTAAAAGGTTAACATTTAATTAAGAGGCGTTCAAATATTTTATAGCAACATACATTACAATATGTACATTTGTATAAGCGGTTCATTTTCAATACTCAGCTTACAATTTCATTTGCAAACATTTAAATCAATTCTTCAAATCAATTAAGAACAATTGATATGCTTTAACATGCATTTAGAGCGAATAATTTAAATCTTGAAAGAGAATAGGAAGATAGAACAAACCAAAATCGTCGCCTTGATTCCGATCTGGAATCTAAACTTGATAGGGGCTTTTAATTCATCGACCCCTATTGAATACAGCCCAAGCAATCACATATTAATGGGATTTATTCTGAGTTTTTATGAGGTTTGTAAGCCACGATACCCCTTCACTCATAAAATTTTCTAGGGACACATGAGCCATAATTTGCTCATGATTTCTTCTAAAAATTTTAGCTCTGATCTATTTTTAGTAGGGTGGAATCATCTCATTGGATCACCCAAACTCAAATTCACAGCTTTAATTCAAAGTGGTCAATATGCCGCTCACTTTCGATTTACTTCTTTGTTATTCCCAATTTTAGGGGTTTTACCTCCATAAATTGGTAATGATTCCTTCTAAACATTTGAAGCTATGGTTCTAAGGTTTCTTCTCCAATTGGAATCATCCAATTTGGATGACCAAAACTCAAGTTATTGCATTTTACATCAAGATTACTCCAATTTACCGTGAGAATTAGACTGTTCTTACACAACTCCACTTTGACAAATTTCTGGGCACTTTGAGGTTAAAATTTGCATACACTTCATTCAAGTAAATTATTTCCCTAGAATTATATTTTACCCATCATTTTGAATCACTCAATTTGGATGAGTGGCTATTATAGTGACATTTATATGATACCCAAAGCCAGAGGAGCATAACTTAGTGAGCTACACAGGCTCACCTTTAAATCGTGTTACAGAGCCTTGGAACTACAATTTTCTCCTGTTTCCTTCTATACATTTGTAGAAATATCTCTTATGGTTCTTTACCAATTGGATCTGCTTCCATTTTGGATGATTATAGCAATGTCTTGAGAAAACAAAACGGGGTTTTAATGAGAAATTTTGTGGCGTTTCTTTGAAAACCCAACATTTCCCTTTTACAAACATTACACAAAACCAATCCAACTAATACTCTTGAAACTCAACCCAAGCACAACCCCAAAACTCATTTACAGCAAAAACAAAACTCTTTTTATCCACATTTGGGTTTTCCCTAACATCAAAATCAAAAGGTGAAAATTTAGGTTTATTTTCTTACTACTTCTTAAATCTAAATTCTAAGTTGTTTAATCACAAAGGAAGCGAAGTGGGAAGAAACCCCACTGAAGCATTATTTGAGCCTAGCCTCTTCTTTCCTTTTCTCCTCTCGTTTCTCACAAAAGCGGGATTCTTTCGAGAATAGGCTCCCAAAGACCACATTTTGGTCTTTATCCTCATTTAAGTGTAAGGCCATGTTTGACCTTCCACACCTATTCTCATTTTCTCTTTTTTTTTTGGTTTTAAGTTACTTATTTTTTATAAGGCCTTGTTTGGCCATAAAAAAAATGCATTCTTTTGACTTAAGTTTCTCCCTATTTGTATGGCTCATATTTCATTTTATTTACTTCAACTCTCATATTTACACTTAGATATACAAACTTATTCACAATTAACCCTTAGGATCCTTATTTTACAAATTTCAAATTTACCCTTTACATTTAAGGTAAAAATTTCGGGTCCAATCAATTCTTATTTTAACATATAATATTTAATCATATACTCACATTTTTACTTCATATTTCACGATTTAACAATTTATCAAAACTAAGTTTAATAATTTATATACCCTTAATATAAAATAATATTATTATAAAAATTTTACTGACATTTTTTGGAGCGTACATACTGTCCTTAAATACTGCCCCGCTATCTATCTAAGTAAATGTCCTCCAAGCTTGGCATTCACTTGTATTATTTTCGGAGATGTTACTTGGCAAGTTTTAAATGAGGCTGTCTTGTATTATTTTGGAGAATATTTAGCCACACAAAGTTTTGAAGTAGAGCTGTGTTGGTTTATGGCGGAACGATGGGCAAGAGTCAACCATTTGATGCACTTCCATCAAGTAGTGATTTTGGTTCATGGAATTTATGGAAACGATGCTTTGATATGCAAGGCGTTCAACCTTCTCAAATGGATATACAGCAATAGCATTCTTCTAGGACAGATTTTTTAAAAATAATATTTTTATTTATTATTTTTTTTACATCTAATCACTTTGCATACATTGCATTCCAGAGTCTAGAGAGCAATGCCCAACTACGGAAGAACCTAGACCCAAATTCAATGAAGGAAGGAGAGTTGGGCCTTGAGCCCTCTCTGGTGATAACTCTGAGACAGCCTGTTTCCCCTCGCCAGCTGCAAAATGCTCCAGTCACAAACAATCTTTGAACCTACCCATTCTACAAAAATCGCTAGGAAGACCACGCCCTTTGCCGGAAGAAGAAATATTCAACGGTTAGAGCCATTACTCCCACTTGTTTCACATGAGAACACATGTCAACACACTCCATCAACGCCCTTTCTTTGATTCGATGAGTCATGGACATAGTGTCATTAAAGGTCTTGTCATAACAGCTAATTGTGTATAATAAAACCCTTTGTAGCCTAAAAAGCGGATGTATTACTAAGTGAAGGAGATCAATAAAAATTTGTGACCGTTAATGTCTTTCCTTGGCTCCGTTTGTGGGAACTCTTTCCTTTTCATGATCCCTTCTCTTAGATCACATAGTTTAGAATCTCTCTGGAAATACTAATGGGAGAAGTCTCACCATCAACCCCGCCATCCACCATCTGAAGCGGTTCGCGTTGAATTCCTGAAGAATGCTCGAGAACAAGCGAGTCTCCACCATGACAGCTTGCCTCCTTGGTAGCCAACACTGCCTTGAGGCAGGAGAACACATCCTTGTGAGCGACAAAACCTCCCCCTCTGGAAGGGGCTACATCCGTCAAGAACTTACTATTAGAGATAATCCTGCCTCCTCGCCAAGATAACATGACGGTAGAGAACACCGACAAGAGGAGGGAAAGGAGCCCAAGTCAGTCAACCTCAACGGACACCGCCCAGATGTATCCCTGGTGCCATAATCGAGCAAATAAACAGTCTCGTTTGAGTGCTTCGAAGGCACCACTGATCGCCTCGGAATCAGGTCGGCCACCTTGAGGCAGCTGGGCGACCTAGCAATGTCACCTTTTGTGCCCGACATCGTGCACAAGAAACCTCTCCCACATTTTGTACGCCCAATTTTTTGCTCGTGTGCGGCACCTAGGAACCCACTAGGCCAGCCTTCTCTCTGCCTCACAATTCTCTCGAACATATGGCGTATGGGGCACTCTCCCCAACTCGTATTTTATTAGCTACTAAAATCTGAGACTCTTTTACCAAAGGCTCCACATCACTCGGTATACTTCTCTCTATGGATCCAGTCTCAATGCAAGTGTGACACATGAGGTGCCTTTATATAGAATTTGCTCGGCGGGTCCTAGTACAAATATGACTAAAGTCCTACTCTAACTCCTGATCTTCAATCCATAAACCAACGTCAGTGGCCGCTAGAATTAAGTGATTAGAACTCACATGCATTACAGGTCCTACTGGGATTAGGGAGTCCTTCACCCGGCAGGAATCCTAATCTTAGTAGGACTGTATTACCTGGAAATAGGAACTTCACGCGAGGCTCTACGCCTATATAAGACATCGTCTCATATTGATTCCGTGTGCTTGAGTGCGCCCAGGACCCACTTTAAGCGTGAGGTGCGCGACCCGGCTCTTTGTGCGCGTACTAAGCAGGATTCTTTGCTTGCTCTCTTATATCGTGCTTGACCTCAGCCGTGCGCGAGGCTTCTCTTCTCATGCTAAGCGCGTACGGTTGCCTTGCTCTTTTCCATTAGGCGAGCCATGGGGCGGCGATCTCATTACCGCCCGGGACTCGTGTTATCTGGTCGAGGTGAAACAGGCCCTCCCCCGTCGGGTAATTTTCAACATCCTCGTTGACATTGCGCGTACTCAAGGATCGATCTTTAAGGCTATGTAATGGCACCTTTTCAACGCCGCTCGCGGGCGTCCCCTTCCAATGAACTAGCACTCGATCCACTTATTATTTGTTGCCCATTGCTGACGCCCCCCAGATCGGTCGGGTGGCCTACGTCGACCCCTTCGAAACCGTGAATGTCGGGTGAACCGACATTTCTCACGAAAATCGGGCAGAGTACATGCAACTTTACAAAATACCCTAGGAATTTTTATAATAAAGGAAGTATTATATATTAAGACATAATTGGGCGGCAGGTAGCGAATTTTATAGAATTATTAGATGAATATTGATTAAATGATTATTGAATCTAGAAATAAATCCAAGTGAAAAGAAAATATGAAATTGTAAATGGGGACCTAAGGGTCAATTGTAAGTAAGTTTATGTCTAGGTAGAGTTAGGAAATAAATGAGTAAAGGAAAATAATAGGAGACTTAAATGAAGAATAATAGAAATGGACTAAATATAAAGAAAAAGAAAAAATCGAGAAAGGCATGTGGCATGTAGGAAGAGGGAGGAAGTTTCCTCGCTTTAAAGTACGATTAAGGGTGATTCGCCAAAAGAAGAGAGAGGAAAACAGGAGAAAGAGAGATGTTTTGAGTGAGAAGCTCCTCACTTCTCTCTGAATTCCCAGCGTCGAGACATAGGTTTCGTGACGGAGGGAGAAAGTCCTTCCTCGTGACAAAATTGCCAAGTAGGGGCGGAATCGGGGAGTTTAGGCCAAACTCCCAGGGTAGGTCTTCTCTTTGTAGTTGTTTTCTACCACCCAAGGGTTGTATGGTAGTTATCTTGCCTTGGGGAAAGTTTGGTTGTATTTTAAACCACTTGAAGTGCCCACATTGTGAGTGATGCGCGTCGCGGACCTTAGAGTTGACTTTTAGGTAAGAAATAGAAAAATTTAGAGTAATTCCTTCTAATCAAATTGTAGCCTCATCAATAATGAACTTGATGTTAGAACTTTGAATTTACCGATTGATTTTCTGTAGACGAGTTATAGTCAGCACTAAGGTCATGCAACGGAGAATTGTGAGACCTATCTGTGAGGCCCAAATGGACCTCATCGTGAGGTCGTGAGACCATCATGCAACGGAGTCAATAGACCTCATCTGTAAGTCGGTATGCCAGAACTCTACGTCACGTAGCCAGTCGGTTCGGTAGGCTAAATGCAGGTTGAGTAAATGTGACCTCCGACTTTGGAAGGTCGTAGCTCATGATCCGAACTCAGGTTCGAATTGTTCTTGTATACATGGAAGACCATTGAGTCAAGAATCCATTCGTATGCCTGAGGGGGGATAACAGATGTCAGACCAAGGTGTTAGACCGAGTTTACCGAGGTCAGGTCAGCTCGGCTGGGTGCGACTACGTATGACCTCCAACTTTGGAAGGTCATAACTCCTTCGTTCGAACTCCGATTCGGGTGTTCTTGCACTCTATGGAAATTCCATTGAGTCAAGAATCCATCTATATATAAGCTTGTTGAAATTGGAACTCATATTAAACTCAGAAATCAATCCTAACCAAAGACTACTGAAATGCATACGAATAATGTTGTTCTTTAATGGTTAGATAATTCAGCTGAATAAGTGATTAATTAGATTAAATAAAGTCATACAAAATTATTCTCTACATCCTTCATAAATTTGCTTATGTTCTCGTTCTATCTAGTTCTGATATTTTTGGTAGTTTACCAGTAACTATGAAATGAATGCATGGATAGGTATATTAGATTAGTATATCTTTGAAAGATGATACGGCGAATATAGAATCGAAATATGATAATTGATACTTAAGATAGACTCACGAATGATGAATGAGATTCCATCGCGGAATCCGTCATAAATGTAAAATTGAATGATATATTGAATGAATCTCGGCAAGGATGCGCAATCGGCATATCACGAAGGCCTTAAAATTATCAATGTCCCATGGCGGGATACCAATCGGCATCGTCATGACCAAATATGGCATTGAAAATGTCCAGCAGGCGGGATGCACCGCTGATGGCATCCGTCGTGATGGCGATATGAGCATTTAAGTGATACCACATGGGATGCGCAAAGCGACATCCGTCATGATGGAACGAATATTAAGTGATACCACGTGTCCGGGATGCACCCAAGCGCTGACATCCGTCATGATGGGAGATCAGTTATTAAATGTATAAGCGCATTCTCAGAATGATAATGGCGGGATTCATCAAATGGAATCGCGATGTCAATTTAATAGTCAAGGTGAAATAGCCAACATTGACTAGTGTAATGGGATTTTCATGTATATCGTAAATCGCAAATTGAATTGTAGATTGAATTGTTGCATTGAAATTGTATGATGTGATTTGGTGATGATTTAGAAATTGAAATAATACGAAATAAATAGCATGAGTATATATTGAATTAATAAGTATGGTTTAATGTTAAATGCATGCTGAGCTACATTGAATATTGAAGATATAGGCTGTATAGAACCACTAAGCATGAAAATGCTTAGCGTATGAATTTATCTATGCACATGTTTTCGAGTGAGTGAAGGGAGGCTAAGATCGTCTGAGCATAGTCTGCATAGAGGAAGTGCAGTGTAATTATATACTCCGTCATTTGCATATCATCTCTTTTGAACAAATTTTTGTGAAAGGGTTAAACCTTTGAACCTTGATTTTGTATATCATTTTTGAAAAGGGCATAGAAGGCCTTTCTTTGTAAATGTATTTTATTAATGTTTATGGAACTCACAAAGATTGCTTTGAAATTTGTAAATGATTGTAGAGCTTACTTAGCTAAAGAACCCTTTTCATGACTAAACAAATTAATTAAGCGTTTTAATAAGATAAATAAAAGCACAGTCAGGAGATAAGCAAGACTCCGGTTGGATCACACTTCATCGGTGGGCGAGTTTGGAAATTGTGACACTTTTGAAAAGAAAACTTCATAAAATGTAAAATAAAAGAGGTCGCAGGCGTCCAGGGTTTGGTTTGGACTGCATGTCGGGTGAGTAGGGCTCAAGGTTGCCATGAGTCTCCTTTGTACGAGGGGGCTCTGGGATACATAACTGTCACCTTAGCACATCCCGACATCGATCAAGCGGAGTAATGACTCTTGGGCCCATAAACCAATACTCATCACAACATTTATATCGACTATATCAATAGTTTCAAGAGTTAATAAATAGCTCTTATACAGCCTATATTAAAATTTTAGAATTTTAATACATGTATATAATGATAACCAAAGCCCTGACAGGCTTTCTTCTCAAGCTACGGCCTGCAGGATGGCGATCTCTCTCGCCATCTGTTCACTGTCACGAAAAATATATTTCCCTCGACGAAAGGGTGAGCTAATCTTTCGATAGTGGAATCATTTTTCATAAGATTCTCACTCTCGCTAAATTGCATATGCAATGCTCTAATGTAAAACAAACATTCAAGTAAATGCGATCCTACTTGAATGTCTCACATTCTCGACTCATATCGAGTCCTCACCGACTCCCTCCCTTGCCTAAACCACGTATAGAAACATTATTTTAACAAAGATGTTTGTTGTGGTTGTGGACTACCTCCGATATAAGTAGTGGGCGCTCAGATGTTATATTTAGTGGACTACCCTCAAGGATATATCAATCGGTGAAACTCAGGCCGATTGATGGCCACATATGAACTACCCTCGATAATTATTGTGTGGTCGGTATATGAAACCCTTTCTCGATAAACCACCTCATCATCCTCCTATGGTCTAGATTGCCCAGTGCATATGGAATATGTGATGCCAATTCTAATACAATTATATAACACATGGAGAGGAGGAGAGATATATATAACATGATATACATTTACATGAATTTAATCACACAAACATGTTATGCAATTTCACATTCCATTACACGAAAATTAGCTCATGTGGGCTAATTAACAACAACGAGAAATTCGATTTGAATTACTCATTGAGCACATTATTTCACAAAAATATTTGTAAGATACTATTCCCATGAGCAGTGAAACCCTCGGGTTACTTTGTTCCCGGCGGCAATCACCGATCCCATCGATTCATACCTTGTTGAATTTCAACGCCATTTCGCCGCATAAAGCCAACACATGATTTGCATAGCATAAATTTCACATAATTAACAACTAAACAGCCCATAAAAATTATTACAGTGCTCATGGCTCCCCGAAATTTTAATAATTCGGTCCGAGTTTTGGGACCCGATCAAGCAACGTTGAGGAAAACCATGCCGGCAAAGCAATCGTATAACCTTAAATAAAGTGTAAGAGCTTAGTAGGATAAATCCTCTACCTCATGGAGTTTGTCGGGGCTCCTTAGCCGGGCCGCAGTGAGCCTCGATCGTGGCGACTTGCTTCTTATCACGAAACGAGATTCCACGGCGGTCGGTTGCCCATAATCTAGAGAGAAATCTCTTTGCTCTCTGGCTTACCATTTACGCATTTGCTCCGTTTTTCCCAGCTACTGCCCGGTGTTGACCTCATTTGAAGGGAAGAAGACGATCCTTTGTTTGTTATTATGTCATTTTCCTCATTTAATCAAATTCCAAAATGACCATTTTGTCCCTTAGCTTGGATTTTCGACATTTGGCACTATCCCGGTTGTTCATTTCCATCATCTCTCTACCCATGCACCTTGTGTAACATGAGAACATGTTATATGTGACTTTTTTCATATTTCAAGTCGTTTCGGCGCGAGCTCGATGCCTCAGCGTGTACATTAAACATCTGAATTACATGAGAGGTCGACGTGGTAGCTAGATTTACGTGAGGCCGATTCAAGCCGGTGAAATCAGTTTCGATCATCGAGATTCGAAGAGAATAAATTTTGGATTTTTGATGAAATTACGATTTTGTAGTTTGGGAAATTTGGATTTTCTCGGGTCTTCTGATCTCCCTCATGAGGAATTTCGTCCCCGAATTTGAGACCGATCACATCACTTACATGCGTAATACGCGAGTGCACTCTACCCGTACTGTAAGCTTGTCATTTAATTATTAAGCATTAATCATAATACCTTCATCCTAAACAAGAAGGATAAGTAGCGCATATCGTGTCCTCGCTCCCACGTTGACTCCTCTCACTCCATGATCTTGCCGTAGCACCTCGCTGTAGCCTCGCGTCTTTGCGTTGCAAAACGTCGCGGTATTAAATGCATCTGATCCTCTCGAAGGTCCCCATCGGTCCGCCTCGTCATCCCGATCCATACATGGCTGGATGCGGAGTATACTTCGAACGTAGAGCGTGAAATACCTCGTGGACACGACGTCTTTGGCGATGCGGTTGCGTTGGCCGATCTGCGACAGTGCTATCCTCTTGAGTATCTCGAAGGCCCGATAAACCTGCATTGATAGCTTCCGCAAACTACTTGACCCTGCTTAAGCTCATCTCTTAGGCATCGCGAAGGCGTGATCCCAGTATCAGATTACAAGGGTCGGCGTCGCACATCTGCATATCTATTCTGCGGCTCACGGCCGAAACGAAAGATGCTATCGTATCAGCTCACCTTCTTTGAATTGTCCCTAATCGAATTAGGACCCGGTGATGGAACTCTCTCCACCTCGGTCGACATAACGGTGACTTTGCATGGCCTCTGACGAGGCCCGGCGCGGTGTATAAAATGAATGCCTAAATGCGAGTGCGCGCGTAGCCCAGTAATATAATTATTGCTTAGCGTCACGGATATCGATCCACAGGGAAAGGTAAATTATTCTGAGAGGATTACGCTTTAGGACAATATCGAAAGGATGCCTTTAAGAGGAGTTCAATTATGTAAACTAACAAGCATTGAGGTTAATTAAAGTGTTGTTATCAAGCACAAGGTTATATCTCCCCACATCACGTTGATAGTTGTTTCTAAAGAGATTGTTATTCAATACATTATAATGCTATGGTGAGAATTGATCTTGCCTGAGATATCCTCTCTCGAGGTATATCCGCCTATCTACTTAAATAGAATCAGTATATCTCTTATCTCGCTCGGTATTAAATGCTTAAATGTTCTGCCTGCAGATACCACCCTCGAGTCAGGAATATCTCTATTGTCAGAGATGGGAGAATTTGAAGGCTACTCTACCGAGATCCACGAATACCCTCATCTCTCGAATCTCGGATCTCGGTCAGTATACTAATCTTTGGCCCGAGCAGTATCCATATAATTTAAATACGGGTATAGACGGTCGACAATTTATAAACAATTGAATAACATAAAAGATCAATCCTTAATCCATATCGTATGACAGGGTTTGATGTAACCCTAGAAAGAGATCTAGAACATAATAGAAGAAAGGATGAAACTGTTTAATAACGAAAACATTGTTCTAAAATCCGAAATATACGAAAAGTCAAAAGCGTTACAATTCCCGGGCACTTCCTCGAAGTCAGTGTCACTCTGCTCTCGAAACCTGTGCCTCTGTTCGTGTGCCTTCTCCTCCTCGATTTCTGAACCTAATGTGGCACCTGGCGGTGAAGCGATTTTCGTCTTGGCGTCGCGGCGTGGTGGCGTTCTGCGACGTGGTGGCGTAGCGACGTGCTTGACATGGTGGCGTGGCGGCGGTAATTGGCGTCGCTGACGTGGCGATCACTCATGTTTGCTCCTCCTTGTTCAAATTGCTTCAAAGCTACTCTTTATGCTCACGATGAACCTGTAATCACACGGACACGAAATCGATTTAGCCACAAAACTATACCATTATTATAAATAAATGTGAAAATGTGAGCAGAAGCCTTGAGTGTAAGATGAGTGTTTTAGAGTACTCATCACACCAGAGCAGTTTCTTGCTTGTCTCAGCGAAGCCAAACCCAAACCGGACACTAGGCCTGTCTGGCTAGCACTACGGCCCGGTGGTGCACATGCTGAAAAGTAGGGATCAAATTGGGCGACTCACATACCTTTGTTTGCTTTCGATGTTCATTGAAGGCATCACGAGATATTTGACTTCGGTAAGTCGATTGAGATAGGTGAAGCGACTAGTGCATCGAATCCGCGGGTGTTGATAGCCTTTCCCGATCACAGCTGTGCTTATAATGAGTGAGTTTAATATATGCCTGATTAGATGCCCCGAGCTTAAGCTCAACCCACCTATTAGGAAGAAGCGGAACTAGACAAGGACAAGGCACCCATTTAATTTATGTCCTTATATGAATTTATACGTACCTAAACAAAATGGAAAGAAGACTGAGTGCGAAGTTTTAGCCGAGTGTTCCTGTAGCGGGGATCCATTGGTGACTCCCCACCAATTGGTTAAGGGCACCAGGCATTCAATTCCCTTCAAACTTCACCCCGAACACTCAACCAAACTCAACGGCCCTAGGTTGCGTGAATGATCCATCTTCTGTCCCATATAGCGGGCAGTGAAGTCAATGACTCCCGGCCAGTTGGCTCAGGGCATTAGGCTTTGATAGGCCCCTCAGACTGTGCCCGGGATTCCGATTGGATGATCCCGCTTATTCTTGTATACCTTCATTTTTGTCATATTTCTTTTTCTTTTCTCTTTTCTATTGTTTTTGTATTTTTCTCTTTTTGGTTGGGGCTCAGTGGCAATCCTCCTTTTGATTAGGTGTCCACATCCACTCGAATAGTTCGAATCTCCACCAGGTTGATCGAACTTCAGTAGTACCAGTTCGAGCACTTATGCATGCTACGAAAGTCCTAGTGTGAGTGCGATAGAGTTTGAGGCGGTTTCTTGACTGCAGGGATTGATTCACTAACCCTTTTCAACTATTCAATCTAATTCACAAGGCATCAATGAATGTATGCATTTGAGCAAGTTTTATTGAACTCAATCCAGAAATTGATCCTCGATTTTCAACATAGCACCCATGTATGCAATTACCACATGCAAAAATGTCCTAAAATATAATAATCAAAACCTTAACACATGACTCATGAACATGAAAGTGCGATGTAAAATAAACTAAAAACAAAACACTAATATACGAAACCTGACTAAAATGACCACCTCTTAAAACCAAAACTTAATAAACAAAACACAAAATATAATACTTGATCATCACACCTCCCCCAAACAAAATATCCGGTGTCCCCGTAATAGAGAAAAACGTAGAGGGTAAGGGAACTCCCCTGAATATCACTGCGGTGGCGGTGGTGGTGGATGGTGAAAAGCGGAAAATTTGGCGGTGGGCTGCATAGGCTGGCTGGCTGCGGTAGAGATGATGGCTGATTGGCGAGCGGTCCGCATATCGACCGCGCCGCGCCTCCGTAATCTGTGTAGCGAGGACGGTGCTCTGAGGTCTCATCCCGGGGCGTCCGCGGCTCGGTGGCGCGAGCGCGGGTCCTCGAATCTGATGAAGGGTAGGAGGAGTGGCCGCGTGTAGGCTCTTGAATTTGGAGTGGTGGGTGTTGGGATAGGGATGGAAATTGTTTGGGACGAGGGTAGCCAAAGGTCTCCACAGGGATCGCCCGAGGATCCATGCGAGCCCGATACTCGCCAAAGCTCGTCCTCGTCCGAGGCTCGTGACCTGAATCATAGGATCCTCGGGTTGCGGGGACACCGGGTGTTCCGGCCAGCGGATATGGCTTTTATAGGGTGAAGCCCGAGTGTCGGTGTTGTCGAGGGCACCGTATTGCACAAGCCAAATATCAGAAAGGGGTGTCCCAGGTTCATTTTCGCATCTCGGTTGTGGAGGATCGCATCCTCATAACGCACTACATCAGATAGTATGTCACGGATAATGGCGAGAAGTTAGCGAGGAGCGGCTGGCGGTCTCACACACATTAGTTGTCGGGATAAGGCGAAGTGATGAAATGGTACCAAACCTTGGGAATGTAGGCCAAATGCTTGGCAGCAGAGTGTAGCATGGCCCATGTTGATCCTCCGCTCGCCGAATCCAGCTGGTCGATACGCGAATGACCTCATGGTAGTCGGGATGCTCGCGGAGGCGATCAAAGTCCCGTTAGGACATGCTCCTGCCGAGAAACTGATCGACTCCGCCGCCCCGGGTCGGCCAATACCTCTTTCTGACCTTTTGAGGACATGGGGGCGAGGTTGGCGTAAGTCTCGAACTCGCTCATCGCGCGGACGAGGGTTGGCATAAAGCACGCCACCCCTTAGCCGCAATTGTCTTTCGAAAGAAATCATCGGGGTGATGAAACCCCTTCTCTTTAATGAATGAGCGGTTTTTGCAAATTGTGCCAAACCGCTCGGCGGCACTCACATTTACAAACCGCGAGGCGTCGAATGTGGGAGTCGGGTCTCGTTAGGCGACTCAGCAGCGGCTTGACCACGCCTCTTGCGAACAACCTAGATAAAGAAACAAAATATCAAACACCTAATGTGCACCACAAACTAACTAATAACTATCTAAGGATTTCACAAAACCTAAATGCGACTCAGAGAACCTAAGGGAACCTAGCTGACCCAAAATGAGGGTCCTACCGATACCTCACATACTACGTTAAAGCCACCCAGCGAAGACCACTGAACTCACTGTACCCCGAGCTAGAATCGGGCACACGGTGGTGGGGATGCCACTATGACCCAAGCGGCCAATGGGGTGACTTACGGTGATCGACGAGCGGTGGGGTGGTCTGAATGGTGGGATGAGGCTCAGACAGATCTGTGAAATTTGGGAGGAAGGTGATATGCAGGGGAGCTAGGGTTTCAGAGTAAAGAAGCGTACGGTGAAGTTTGAAAATGAACCAGTCTTGGGTTAAAAGCGAGTCCGCGTCGCGGCGTGCGGGACATCGTGACGTGACGAAGCCGCTAAGGCAGCGTCGCGGCGTGGAAAGACCGCGTCGCGGCGTGGCGGTACTGCAATTTGGCGTGCGGCGTGAAAACCAACGTCGTGGCGTGAAGGTGTTAAAATGGCGTCGCGGCCCAGTGAAAACTCCGCGTCGCGGCGTGAAGGATATCAAAAATGGCGTCAGCGAAGCGTGAAAACTCGTCGCTGGCGTAATAACTTCTGATTTGGCGTGGCGGCGTGAAATCCCACGTCGCGACGTAAAGCGAAGATGAAATTTTGGCGTCGCGACGTGTAAATCCGCGTCGCGACGCGTGGGGAGCTTAATGGCGTCGCGGCGTGAAATCTCACGTCGCGGCGTGAGAATGTCTCCCGAAGAACATATACTAAAACCTCAATTTTAAGAGAACTCTCCACTTGTAAACTTCCACTTTCGGACTTTGAACGTGTGACCTCGTACCTACACCTCGGCTCACGAAATTAAACAACAAAACGAAACAGTCATGGATACGGCTAGAAATCAAGAATTAAGTAATAATAGAAGCGAAAACTTAAAAACAAAATTTTAGAACACTTGGGTTTGCCTCCCGAGAAGCTATGTTTAATGTCGTTGAAACGGCGATACTGAATCTCGATGTGTTCGAAACCAACATGCGATCGTTGATTACACTTCGATGCGGTTATTCAAAGGGATGATTGTCTTATGCAGGCTTCGCCTCCATGATGCGACCAGCGTTGTGTGGCGGCGTAGATATACCGAGGATGTGAAACTTTTGCTCCACCATATGAAAAGACCTTTATTCTGAAGTGAAAGGTCAGGACCATGAGACAAATTTCCGGAAAAAGCTTTAGCGGGAGTGGACCAGAGAAGAAGGACTTGTTGTCCGGCCGTGAACTCCTTTCTAGTGATGTGTTTGTCGTGCCAAGCTTTAGTCTTTTCCTTATAGATGCGGGCGTTTTCATATGCTTCGTTTCTGAACTCATCTAGCTCGCTAAGTTGGAGTAGTCGTTTTTCACCAGCCAATGTATTGTCCATGTTTAGTTGTCGAGTGGTCCAATAGGCTCGATGCTCCAATTCCCTTTGGAAGATGAGCACACCATACGGTTTGAGACGGAGACATGCCCTTGGAGTTTTAAATGCGGTGCGGTATGCGGAGCGCATCGATCTATCTTTTTAGACCAATCTTTCACGGAGCGTGACCGGTTTTCTCGAGAATATACTTGATTGCGATTGGAAACCTACGCTTGCCCGTTTGATTGTGGGTGATATGCAAGAGATGTACGATGGCGTACCCCATGCACTTTTGCAAGCACGCTATCGATTACCTTATTTAAATGGTACCGTATGCGATTAAAGCTCGAGGAGTGCCAAAACGTGCGAATATATTGCTGCGCAGGAATTGAGCCACCACCTTGGCATCATTGGTGCGTGTAGGAATTGCTTCCACCCACTTTGAGACATAATCTACTGCCAACAAAATGTAAAAGTTGTTGTACGATGCAGGAAATGGTCCCATGAAATCGATCCCACACACACACTTTTTTTATGATCAAACAATATTGTTTCAGATGGATGTTAGGTGGCTCGTCTGCGCTAAAGATCATTCCCCATTCGTTGACATTTGTCGCCAAAAGTGGAAGCAATTGAGTGAGCATCTTTAAATAGGGAAGGCCAATAAAAACCCATTTGTAGAACCTTGACTCTTTGTTCTCACGGCCGCAAAGTGTCCACCACACGGTAGAGTGTAATGATGGTTCGAGAATACTATGCATTTCGTCTTGGGCACACATCTCCTTATCCTGATCGGCCACGATTAATGCGCGAAATTGGCTCTTCCCAATAATAGTGTTTAGGTGAAAAACCTCTTCTTCTTACGATCGTTAAACTGCAGGGGGAATCACCTTGGCCGCAAATAGTTCACATAAATGCAAACCCGGGAGGCCACCACTCTTTAATCCCTCCAAATAGCAAAAAGTTTCGTCACGGAAGTCGTCATTCACCGGAACATCATCTCTGGCCCCTTCTAGTCGCGAAAGGTGGTCTGCCACTAAATTTTGGTGCCCTTCTTGTCACTTGATTTCTCGTCCCGAACTCTTGCATGAAGGACCCACGAATCAATGCGGGTTTTGCGTCTTTCTTGGTCATCAAGTATGTGGCCGAATGATCGGTGTGCTGCGACTTTGTTGCCGTCAAATATGGCTGCAGTTTACTTCGAAAGCAAAGACAATGGCCAATAGTTCTTTCTCGGTAGTGGCATAATTCGGTTGAGCGTCATTCAAAGTCACAGCATAGTCAATCACTGAAAGATTTTCTCGTTTAACCCCAATCTTGCTCGATTGCATAGTCGCTTGCATCACACATCGGCTTTCGAATGGAAAAGCCAATGCGGAGCTACAACAATAGGGGCGAGATCAACTTATTCTTCAATACGGTGTTCTGACATATGCGCATTGGGTCAAATTCGAATGGGATCCCATTTGGACTAACAAATTGGACAATGGTTTGTAATCGAGAAATCTTTGATAAGCACTTCTCACGTGTATGGCCTAAGCGGATCCTTTCACGAGAAGAAGGTGGAAGTAACTTCTCCATTGCTTCAATCTTCGCCCTATCTACCTCTATCCCTCTTGCGGAAGTCAGATGTCAAGAACAATACCCTCTTGCACCCATGGAAATGGCACTTCTCCCAAATTAGTGCAGGTGGTTTCTTCATCTTGCGATCTGACTCTCAAATTTGCTAGACAATTGTCAAATGAATTTCCCATTCTTGAAATGAATCCATGAAAATCTCAATCGTCTTCTCTACCATGTCAGAGAATATGGCCATCATGCATCGCTGAAAAGTACCCGGAGCATTGCATAGTCCAAAGGGCATCCGCCGGAAAGCGAATGTACCATAGGGGCAAGTGAATGTTGTCTTCTCACGATCTTGATGTATCGTGATTTAGTTTATACTTAGGAATATCCATCAAAGCAATAATATTCATGCCGGCTAACACGATCGAGCATTTGATCTAGAATGCGGAGTGGAAAGTGATCTTTCCGAGTGGCCTTGTTTAGTTTTCTATAGTCGTCTGAATTCTCCACGGTCGGCTGTTACAGATGGCGGTAGATATTGTTTTCGATCCGATGGCCAGTTGTTCCTCCCTTCTTCGGCACTACGCAGGCAGGGAAGAGCTTACCCATGCGCTATACGAAATGGAATTAAATCACCCAGTATCTAGCCATTTTAGAACTTCTTTCGAACTACCTCGCCATTTAGCCAGTTCGACCTCCTCTGCGCTTCCACTGAGGGCTTGTGGCCATCTTCTAATAAAATCCGGTGCATACACATAGAAGGGTGGATCCCTTTTAGGTCAGCTAGAGACCAACCGAGTGCTTGTTTGTGCTCGCGAAGAACCCTCAATAACTTCTCTTCCTCCATTTCAGTTAGGGATGATGAGATAATTACGGGTAGCGTAGATTCTACCCCCAGGTATGCATACTTCAAATGGCTAGGTAGAGGTTTTACTTTGTTCCATCTTGGGTGGTTGCTCAATTGATGGAGCAGAATTTGTTTCTAGCCTTAAGCTAGCGATTCGAGTATTTCCTTCTATTGTCTAGATCCATCCACTTAGCGTATTCTTCGCCTCGTCCTTTCGGGTTCTCGGATGTGCCGCCCCAGGCTGAGTCTCGAAAGATTCGGTGAGACCACTTTGGTTGGAGCACCTATAGCCTCTACTATATCAACCATTAAGCACGTATCACTTCTCTTTGGGTGTCTCAGCACCTCGAAGACATTGAATTTTCTTCTTCTTCTTGTACTCTTAGTTTCGATTCGCCCCTCTGCATCGATCATTGCCACACTTGAGTTGCTAGAAAGGAGTCTGCCCCGAAGATAATCGGTATTTCTTTGTCTTCCTCCATGTCTAAAACTATGAAATCTGTGGAGATAAACTTGTCGACCTTTACTAAGACATCTTCTATTATCCTCTAGGGTGTTTCAAAGATCTGTCTGCAGTGAAAGTGGCGTAGTCGGACGGGCTTCTCCTAATCCCAAACGCTTAAAGATTGATAAGGGCATAAGATTAATGCTGGCACCCAAATCACACAGCGCTCTCTCAAAAATCGCATTTCCAATTGTGCACGGGATAGTGAAACTGCCTGGGTCTTTGAGCTTCTGCGGTAGCTTCCTCTGAAGGATGGCACTGCATTCCTCGGTTAAGTTTACCGTCTCGAAGTCTGCTAATCGTCTCTTCTGAGACAAAATGTCTTTCATAAGGCTTTCACATGGCGGGCATTTGCTCTAGAGCATCGACAAATGGGATGTTTATATGCGACTTTGAAAACATCCATAACCGTGGTGCTTATCTGGTTATGTTTCTTGAGGCGTTGTAGGTAAGGGGCCAGGTATCTTGGCCTTTGCTTATTTAAGTTCTGGCCCATTGTTTCTCCTACGTATTGTTCTTTGGCCGCATCATCTTTACGATGGTGTGTGATCTCTTGATCCTCTACTTTGCTCTCTGATTGGGGGTTGCGCTTGTGATTCCAGAATTCTCTCCCACTTCGGTGTGGTTGCTTTACGTGCTCATTCCCATCTCTTCTTGGGTTTTACCTCTGGTGCTCGGCGAGAGCCGGTTGCCTTTACGGTAAGTAAACATGTTTGGCCCATTGTGCCTCAGGCTCCTTAGTGTGCTGCAGTTGTTTAGCGGGTTGTTGCTGTTGCATGTTCGCCTTAGTCTCATTCATGAGCGCGAATCTGGGTTAACATACGTCTTGAAGCTTGCTCTGAAATCCGACTTCTTTCGAGGAGGTGGCAGTTCGTGCTTCAGTTTGATGGCATATTGTTACGGATTGTCGCCATCCATACCCTTGATTGTTTTGATTATTCTGGTTCTGATTGTTACGCCACCCTTGTCCACTGATTCTGATTAGTATTTGTTACCCCATCGGTCCTTCTTCTTTGTGATTGAGTTCGATTAAACCTTGACCGCGTCTTGGGCTTGTTCTCTTGTAGTGTTCTTGTGACGTGCGTTGTTGTCTTTGTCTCCACGAGTTCCCACAACTCCCATGGAGTGAATACGTATGGCATGTCTTCATTCCCACTGCTTTGTCTATTTAGCTATTTAGTCGGTGAGCCACATGATTTACAGTTGTTGAAGCTTGCATTGTCTGTACCACCACCGTGTTTATTGGTGTAGCCTTCTCTCTGAGCCCTTTGATTAGTGTTGGATGCGGCATCTTCCAATATCTCATAATAGCAGTCTGTGGTTTTTCTTCATCAATGATCCTCCCGTGAGGCATCACATCATTGTTAGGTTGTATTTCTCGGACCATTGTAAAGGTGTGGACTACGTCCATCGGTTGAGTCGATTGGTGAGGACACTTCATGATAATTCATGGAACACAATCCCGTAGCCGCGGGTTCCTCTAATTGACCCGAGCGTATTGATCTCTTGCACCCGGTTGCAATCTTCGAAGGTGGAAGAACTGGTCAGAAGCTTTTGGCAATTGGTTCATGTTGTCAGAATCACAGTGGCTGGTAGTTAGCGATGTTTAGCTCATCCGTGAGAGTGAGGGTCAACGCCAAATCTTAGGGCTTCCTTGATGGCTGAATTGTATTTGATGGTATACGCAAACTTAGGAAGTTAGTCAAATGCCATGTTCGGGTTCTCATGGGGTAGTCAATGGAACAATATTATGTTCACGAAGCATTTGTCTTGTGGTGACTTGATTGAAATTGTTTGCTTGAATTGGCGGCCGTCCCGATCATTTGTCTGACTTATTTGTTGGAGGTGAGCAGACTCATCTAATAGCATGTCACGGATCGTCAGTTTGTATGAATGGCCTAAAGCGCTTGATTTCTAGTTCGGCTTCTACGTGAAGTTCGGTTGTTCCGCTATGAAAATCTTGTTCTTCGGTGTTTTCCATGACTATTGGAGTCCTGCTCGTCTTTGTTCTCTGTTCTCGTGTGTCTGTGCTGAGAAGTCTTTGACTCGAGGATCACACAAGTGTTGATTAAGTCGATTTCTTTATCGCATGTACTCAACTGAGGCTTTTATCTTGCAATAACACTACAATAACAAAGCAATTACGACACTTGTAAAAAAATAACAAAAGTAAAAGAAAAATTCGAATATTATCTGTGTGCTCCTTCATATCGAATTTAAACCTTTCCCGGCAGCGGCGCCAAAAACTTCAAAACTTGACGAGGCCGAAAAGCGGTGTATCGTGAATGCCTAAATGCTGGGAGTACGCAGCGTAGCCCCAAGTAATATAATTGTGTGCGGCTGGATATGCGATCCAGGAAAGGTAAATTGACTACCTGGAGAAAGTGCAGCACTGGTGATATCGAAGGATGCCTTTTAAGAGGGTTCAATTATGCAAAAACTAACTTAAGCTGTTGAGTTAATTAAAGTATTGTTGTAAAGCCACAGACATAAATCTCCCGCATCCGATTAAGTGGATTGTTTCTAAAAGATTGTTATTCAATACACATTTATAATCTGCCTAGGTGAGGTGATCTTGCCCTCACGAGATATCCTCTCTCGAGAAATTTATATCACTTTATCCTCGCCAAATAGAATCGAATTAGTATCTATCTCATTCGGTATTCGAGAAATGCTTAAATGTTCTACCTCTAGATACCACCCTCAGTCAGAATATCTCTATTGATAAGAATCAAAAATTTGAAACTACTTTCTACCGAATCCACTGAATACCTCGTCTGCAGAATCTAAGGATCTAGTGCGGTATACTAATCTTTGACGAAACATTATCATATAAATTTAAATACGGGTATGAAGGCAGGATTGAGCAGTTGCCAAACAGTTGCGATTAACATAAAAGATCAGTCAGCAATCCATATCGTATGACGAGGGTTTGATGTAACCCTAGAAGAAGATCTAGAACATAATAGAAGAAGGATGAAGCGTTTAATAACGAAAACATTGTGCATAGGAAATCCAGTACTTTCGAAAAGTCAAAGCGTTTACAATTCAGGGCACTTCCTCGAAATTCGAGTGTCACTGCAGCTCACCGAGCACATTGCCTACGATTAGTGTCCTTCTCCTCCTCTCGATTTCGAACCTAATGCTTTTAATGATGAGAATGATTTACGTCTTGTGTCGCGACGTGGTGGCGTTGCGGCGTGTGACCAACTCGCGACTTAGCGACATGGTGGCATTGTGGTATTGGTGTGACGGCTCAGCGGCGAAGTGGTAACGCTCGCTGACGTGGTGGCTGCATCATGACGTGACCGATCCTTGTTGCTCCTCCTTGTTCCAAAATTGCTTCCAAAAGCTACTCTTTATGCTCCAATGAACCTGTAATCACACCAGACACGAAATCAGGGATTTAGCCACAAAAACTAACCCTGTATTATAATAAATGTGAAAATGACGAGCAAGCGAGTGTAAGATGAGTGTTTTTAGGTACTCATCACCTCATACAATGCACCTCATATGGTGCCATCATTTTTCGCACAGTAGCTGTTGTTGTAGGTGAATTCCACTAAGCAAGTGCTGTTCCCTAACTACCCTGATGATCGGAATTTGTCTTTCGCGGCATAATCTCTGCTACACCATATGGATTCTCGGTGCGGCCATGCAATACGAGGTGACTTATATCATGGTGGTAGTGTGCGTCGCCTTTGGAAACTCTTCCAAAAGTGCTCCGTAAACCTCGAGGTCACACATCCGACACTATGATGTGGGCTCCATGTAGCCGAACTATCTCTCGAATATCTGACAGCGAATCTCTCCAATGTGAAGGTCATCGCGCGGCTAGAAAATATGCCGACTTTGTGAGCGGTCTACTATCACCATATCGCATCATGTCTGCGGTGTCAGTGAAGTGGTGCAAATCCATCGTGACATGCTTCACTTCCCGCTCGGCCACCTCCGATGCGTGCGAGTGGCCTGCGGCCACGGTGTTGACCTTAACTTTGCGGCCACGTGGAGACATCGTCGCACAAAGTCCCCTCGTGTCTTTTCATCTCGCTCGATAAAAGCGAGCCCGAAAGATCTGGCGGGTACATCTTTGTGCCACTGGATACATGGCAAATCGGAAGCGATGAAACTCCACTGAGAATCCTCTCTCGAATCGATCGGTGAGGCCAGCTGCCATCCTACATCACCCGAAGTACAATAAGTGGATGGTCGACCCTGTCTGTACTGTTATTACCTAGTCACTGATGGACACTATCTCTACGTCCACCCGCCCCTTTAGGACTCAATCACTGCAACTCACGAAGGCGGTGTAGCCACTTAAACTCCCAGCGTGCCACCCGAGTGCGCTCATTTTGTCTTATGCTTTCAAGCGTCACGATCCTAGAGCATCGCCACTCCCGAAGCTATACTAGCCAACGCCCTCGTGACTTCGGTAGGTGCATCAGCCACCACATTTGCCTTACCGGGATGGTAATGCAAAGTGAAGTCACTCATCCTCTCGAGAGCTCCATCATCACGTTGCCTCATGTTGAGGAATAAAGTTAACGTAATACCTTCAGACATAACGATCGGTACACCTCGAACTCCTACGCCATATAGGTAGTGGCGCCGAAAATCTCAGCGAGAGCTACCCGGGCCGCCAACTCCATATCGTGTGGGAGTAATTCTGTAATGATTCTTCAGCGTGAAACCATGGGCTACTACCCTCAGGTTTGCATCAAAACACAAATCATCCACGGTCCAGGCCCTCTCGAACATCTGAATACCTTTGTGTACCCTTTACATTTGGGACTATCAGGAATAGAACGGTAAGTCTCCTTTTCAACTCTTAGAAATACTCCTCGCGTCGGTGAGCCGGCAAGTCTCCTCACCTGGAATGCTCCTCGTGATCGGTCATCCCAATCCCCCCGACTCCTTCCCAAGTCAACCTACCATAGGTGTCGTTAATCTGGAGAAATCCTCAATGAATCTCCCAGAATACCCAAAATAATCCGAAGAAACCACGATCTCGAAGACTCGACTCGCCTCTCCCAACTCATCACTACCACCTTCTGCAGTCCCACCGGACACGTCGATGTCGACACCACGTGTCCCAAATCTCACCTCGCAAGCCAAAACTCGCACTTATCAACTTAACAGATAAACACGGCCCTCAACAATCGTAACACGATCCTCAAGTGATACTCATGCTCCCATTCAACCGGGAGTAGATCAAAATGTCATCCACTTAAGACCACGAAGAACCGATTCTAGATAGGGTTGGAATATTCTATGCATGAGATCCATGAATGCTGTTGGCGCATTCGTCAATCCAAAGGGCATCACCGTAAACTCAAAGTGCCCATAACTGCGGTCCTAAATTCTCGTCTAAGGATATCCTGTTTCCACCCTACCTGATGGTAACCAAAGGCGAAGGTTTTATCTTGGAGTAGATCGCGCTCCTCTCAACTGATCAAACAAATCATCAATCCTGCACGGGTACCGATTCTGATCGTAACCCCTGCTCAACTGCTCAGTCAATGCACTACGAAGGGTCCTCGCCCTTCTTCTTAGCAAAGGCATCGAGCGCCCATGGTGTTTCTGCCTAATGAACCCCTTGTCCAGTAGCTCCTATAGCTGGACTCTGAGTTCCTGCAACTCAACTAGTGCCATCCTATGCGGAGTCATAGTGTAACTCGATACCGAAGTCTACATCCCTATGCGGAGGCAATCCCGGTAGCTCATCCGGAAAAACATCCACATACTCGCAAACTACTCGAGGTAGGTCTAAGTCCGGTCTCACCTCATCCTCTAGGGTAAGGCTTGCTAGCCAACCCGCCAACTGTCCCTGACACCTGGACTCGTATATCGCTCCTGTGGCAAAATTATCATGTCATTCCCGAAATACCACACGAGCACCGGGGTCCCGCTGCGGTAGGCGTAATCTCCTACGCTCACAATCGATAACGACCCTGTAAGCTGTCAAGCAATCCATCCCCAGGATGACATCGAACTCTGACATGTCCATGATCCTCAAGTCCACTGTGAGTAGAGTCCCCGAGATCTCCAACTCGCAACCACGACATATCATCCCTATTCTCGCCCTCTAATCCCTTGTGGGAGAACTCACATACTGCTCCTCTGTCCTCTAAGCCCAACTTTATCACAACCTGGATGCAAGAATGAATGAATGCGAAGCATTAGGAATCAAATAACACTTCGACCATAGGCGAGATAGCAAAAACGTATTCTCGATAACCCGGCTGATCCACGACTCCTCACCACGGTGATGGCGTGCACACTCGAACCCCCCGATGTCCCTACTGTGGCCTCGTCCCCGCCTCGGCCCCTAACTCGCCTCTCGCCCGTCGTGAAACCGAGGTGCCCGTGGGGCCCCCCGAACCAAACCGGCTCCCCGCCTGCACGGACCGTGGAGGAATGTAATCGCATCCTCTCCCCCGTCCTACTATTGTCCGGGGACCGCACGGTCCCTAAACCCCGGGATCCTGTCTCCTGGGCAATCCTCCTCGCTGTGTCCAGCCAAGCACAATGGTCATTGCTCGCCTTTTCTATATGTGACTAAACCCTCAATTAACACAGCTATAAGAGCCTTACAATTCTCTTATACCCATGTCACTTTGGATAATTCCTGGGTACAAAATAATTTTCTTAATGTCTGTGATTAAAATAAGGGTTTAGTTTTATGACACCGCAAGTGAATAGTCATACAGTAGTAATCAATGTCCATGTATCATTCCTACGTAGATTGATAGTGACTACGCTCAGCAATCACCCCAACTACTAGAATTTCATACTATTTGGACTCAAAATCAGGTGAATGCTTTTATCAAAACGACAAAAAATTAAAAATCCTATACTATTGGATATGTTCTAATTAAACGAGAACAAAAGTTAATGACTAAAAAATAAATCAGACATAAAAGAATGGATCGAATCACATCGTGAGAAACAAAAACTATCAATGAGATACAATGGAATAGCCAATTTAAAGAGACTATGTCCGTTACTTTGTTCATGTATGGATATGATTTTGTCCAAGATTTCTTAATTATTGAATTGATTCTCCGTTAATGATGAATATCCTTGCTTCTCTCGAAGACAAGATCAAACCAACATTCGTATTCCACATTTTCTTGCAAGATCTCGGGGTATTTTTCTTTTCTCAATACTTCACACCCATTTCCTCGTTGATAGCGTAATCCCTTACTTTACCTTCTCGTGATTTTAGCTAAGTTTCTACTACTTAATGGTGGCTCAACTCTCCGCATCTATGGTTTATCCCTTTCCCTTGATTGCATCTAAGCTAAACATCGATCTGAACGCACTGTGATTAAGGTGAATCCTCCATTATTGATATTGTTAAAGGCACTCTCTCCAACTTCAATTATGAGCTTAATCTGGGGATTTATCAAAATGAACTCCCCAGCTTCGTCAATGGTAGTCGAACATACCTTAAAAGAATGCTCTCAACTCTCGTGAATCTCCGTCTCTGCCACGCAGAGGGCATCCCGATATCAGAGCAAGATAGCACTTCAACCCGGTACTAGTACCACTGGGGCGGGGAACTTCATCCATTAAAAACGACACCGATTAAGTAAAAACTAAAACTCCAAATTAATTCTCCGTAAATCGCTGGGCAGAAAGATCAGAATCTGAAATGTAAATCAAATCCAATTAGTCAAGGCCTGACACGCATCATGAATCAAGAAATGGAGTGCCGATCTCACGCACCACCGTAATTGTAATAACCAAAAGAAAATGAATTCCGCAAATTTGTCTAGATTTCATAAATTTAGGCACATCAAGAAAATAACAGAATCCAATAATCCAAATTTACCGCTCCGCACGCCTCTCAAAGTAGATTCAAAACTTAAAATAAAACTAAAAATAAAATCTACTCTAAAATATACACCGAGTTCCTCTTCTTTCTTCACAATAAGCATGAGAAACTACTTTACCATTATAAAGCTATCTATTTATAATCGTGAAAAGAATCAATAATCCCCAAAATGTTCCTGTGGAAATCCAAAGAAAAAGCCCACTGCTCTATGCTGTGACTCTCAAGTTGATGTCGCGACATGGAATTTTCTTGATGGCTCATGATCGCGAATTTCTCTTCCTTTTCTCGTTGCAATCCAGCTTTGTCTCGCAAAAGCCTTGATTAGCCGGTCGACATCGAAGTGATGTCGACATCTTTTGTTCAAGTTCAAGGTTGATGTCGCGACTCGCTGATGTCGCGACATCATTGTCTTCCCTATTTCCAAATAAGCCCGTAGTCGCACATCGCTTTAGGCTGCGACCGTTTCTTTCTTCCCAACTATTTTCCAAGTCACACATCAAAGTGATGTCGCGACATCCTTTCTTCCGCTTCAGCTCTTCTTTAGGTCATGACCGAATGATGGTCATGAACATCATTTCTCTTGTCAAGACTTCGCCCCGCTTTTCATGTCGCGACCAAAAGATAGCATGTAGCGACTTCACTCAATTTTTAATTAAAAAAAAAAAAAAAACAGTTGCAACTTCTTTTTACTTATGGTGACCTCTCTGCGGGCTTCATACGTATCCTCGCCGCTACTCGTAGTTATGTTACGACATCATTTATCTCCTTTTGGCGTCGCGACATTGAAATGATGTTGCGACATGAATTTCTTCATTTGACTGTTTCCTTTAGTCTCGACCACGTCTTCTTTGTCGCAACCTCCTTCTTCAAGTCGCGACTTCATTTGTTCAAGTTTTACATTTCTTCTTCGAAGCCGAATTTGTTGATGTCGTGACCGATGGTCAAGTAACCAGCTTTTTGTCGCGATATAACTTTCCGCCGCGGACTTCCACTTCCGCCGCAGCCGATTTCCATTGCTAAAATTTGAGTTTCTACTGTATTTTCCTGCAAAATGAAATTTGAGTCAATTATCCACTTTTCTTCAAACAATTCATCATTTATCTCATAATAAAGTCAGAAAAATGGATTAAAAACCTAATGAGTTTTTAGACTCATCAAATTCCCCCAAACTTAAAATTTTGCTTGTCCCCAAGCAAAGAAGAGAAAGAATTGTTTGTCCTCAAACAAATAAGCTTAGAAAATTTTTAAGGACATTTTTCTGATTCATACCACAGTCTTTCTCATTCCACCTTTCTGATATGGAATTGGGTAGAGATACCAATATTATTTTCAAATTTCGCTTTGATGCAAGGAACAAGGCATGGTATATTTTATCACAAAATTCTTGATAAACTAATATTTAAAAACTTTATTTTACAAGTCTTGTTCTGTGTGTGCAAGTGTGTCATCAATCATTTTCATCTTCTGAATTTAAGACCTTTGGGAGTTTTCTAGAATGTTTGCCAAAGTCCCAGGCTTGTTTTTCATACACTTCCACTAATGTAGGTAAATCCAACCTTCAAAATCAATGAGGTCTTTCGTGCTTGTACGTCGGGCTTAGGTAATCAGTAGATAATGGAAAAAAATTCTAAGTTGTAAATGACCCAGTTTCCTACTTTTCACATTGCCTCCAACTTTCACCCTTTTCCTTCTTTGTTCTTGCTGATTCTTCTCAATCTTAGCCCGATTCATCTTTTTTGAATTCTTTTATGGAAATTTCAATTTCCATATGTACTTGATTCAGATGCATTCTTTGTTCTTGAACTTTTGCTTTATTTTTCTAAGATTTGGAATAGTGCAATGTTTTGTCTTCTTAGGCTTTCTATTACTCTTAGAGAACTTTTGGCCAAGAATCCTTATACAAGTCGGGCATTAGGCGCTTAGGTGTTAAAACACCCCTACGAAAATCTTAATTGCTCATAAAGAAGCTACAAGATAAAACTATTCCTTATTTCAATTAGCTTTGGCTTCTTTTCTTCTTCACCTTCATTGTCGTAAACTTGGAAATATTGTTCCCCCAAACTGTTTCTTCCTTTATACTAAACTTTTTCAGAACTGGAAACTAGATAATTTGGGCTCTTTGCTGTAGGTTTATTGCAAGGAAGAATTTTACTTTCAATTGTCAGTTATTGAAGAAAGTCATATTTTTATTTGGCTTAAATCAAGGAACTAGAGAATATGCCACATATTTTGAGGGTAGGTTTAGGAAAGCCTGCCAGGCCAAGGATGGCCTCTATCATTTCTTGTTGGCTGTTTTCACTTAGGATTTCGCCTCAATCAATAATCAAACAAGTTCTAGGACTATGGACTCTAAATCCTGAATCTCCCAAAAGATGTTCCTAATTCCTGTCAAGGTTTCATAAGTTTTGTTGACCGATGTGTATTATTTCTTCAAGACTTGTATTTATTTACTGTTTACTTACATTATTTTAATCCACATTGCTCCATCGCCACAACCAATTTTCCACTTTCGCAAACTAAACTGAATTAAACAAGGCAAGCACTACCCTAATTTCCGCTTTATTCCTACTTCGATTTTCCTTAAATTTATGTTCTTGAGACGTAATTGTGACTATTTATTTGATTCTTGAACAAAGAAAAGAAAATGACACGTAAAAACACACCCGTAGATCATTAACATCAATCAAATAACATCTATTTATCCACAATCCACTTTTCATCAACAGTGAGAAACCATCTAACAAGCAAAAGATATTTATGAGTCGAGAAGTCAATCAAACAAGGGATATGTAAAGGTAAACTAAATTAGTTTCCATTAACATTTTGGGAATGTATATATTTATAACATGCTAAAACCTTCGCTTCCCTTTCTTCTCTTTTATGCCCTGAGGTTATAAGCTCTGAGGGTCTACATCAAACTAGCTTCACCGGGATCAAACTTGGGGAATTTTATTTCGCCTTTTGCTTTTCTAGCAGGAGAAATTCCGTCTCTTTCGTGTTTCATTTATTTATTTGCACCGCACTTGTCAGTTTATCTTGGCTTCTCCTACTTGATTGACTCAAGCTCCTTTCTACTGTAGATACATTCAAGTGCTTTGATAAATTCTCGTTGATTAAGTCCATACTTTCCAACCATGTTTTTTCTATACTCATCATCATTTTTCAACTCGTCGATATCTTCATTATCTTCAAACTCTTTGAACAGCCTTATATGTGTTGAACTCATCGATCTTCTTAGTAGCTGCTATTTTCCATTTCTTTCTCCTTTCCTCTTGCAATGTTTATAATTCAAAGATCTCTTTGAACCACTGATTGTAAGCTGTATGCATGTCCGTATTCGCCATCAACTTCTTCTTGTATTTTCAACTCTTCTTTGTGTTCTTCTTCTCTTATTCTCCAATTTTCTTCCCATATTTGTTCCTTCCTTCTGGCTGTAGCCTCCACGAATCCTTCTCCGATCCTTTGTTGCTGTTCCCATTTTAGTTCTCTTTCCTCCATTTCCTTTTATCAAGCTTTCAAGATTTCCATTATCTGATTTTCCTTCTACGCTTCGGAGGCTCTTCGACCGTACTGCCTCAGATTTCCGGAGATAAAGGATATGTCATTTATCCTTAGAGGCGTTCTTCCTCCAAGTTTCCGAAGGATATCGTCTCGGCATCACCTCCACTTCTCTTCTATCGGGCCGACTATCTCCCGTTCTTTTCTTTCCTTCTTAATAATTTCATCACTTCTTCTTTTCTCGGCTTTCTTCCCTTGGTAGCCCCCATTACTCCCTGTATGGGTTGGGAGGAGGGACCCGAGGACATCTTTCTTCTTCCTCCTGGGCCCCTTCACCCCGCTCCTAAACATAGCGCTCCAGCACAGTAAGGTGGTGAGGAATCACTCCCTTTATTGCTAAGTGATGGTACCCTTTGATTGATTCTTCACCAAGATTCCCATGTTTATTTTGTATCTTTCAAAAGGCATAAATTGTGATAGCTTCCTCGTTTCTTGATCGTGCAAAGGTGTCTCGTAGGTACTATCACGTAACATATAAAATAAAACCAAACCTTTGCCTTCTCGTGAGAGCTCCTTTCATGGCATGATGGGGATTCTTTCTTCACACTTCCCACTTTCCTTCCTCTAGTCAATGTGTTCACTATTTTTTATAATTGGGCTCTCCAACAATTCTCAGATTTGACCCCATGCTTGTAATCTCGCCTAAACACTCATTTATAAGCTTCTCTATCAGTCGAAGGCACCCAAACACCTCTCTACGAAAATAGAATCATCCTTCAGTCTTACCATGTTTGCATAGAATTCCCTTGGAAGAGCTAAAACCCTGGTGCTTTGTGTTCGCAAAAGAACTCCCAACCTCTTTTTGTTATTACTGAAAATGGGGAAATTACTTTGCCAAACCTCTTTCGCAAATAAAAAGTCTTTATCAAACATCACCTTGTTCCACAATTCTTGGTTTCTTGTGAAATGAAGTCTTTTTCTTCTTCTATTTCTACTCTCTCAGGGTTGCTCCTCCTCCTCTCGCTGGTTTCCTTTTTCAAAGATTTACTTCTTCAAAGCCGAAGTCTCCCACCGAGCTCTTCACTGCTTTCACACATCGCACATGATTTCGTCGATCATTTTGTTGAGATTGTTGACTTCATCTTGGTTTGCTGCCATGATTGAAGGTTTCTGGGGGAATTGCTGAACTTCCTAGTTCTAGGGTCGTGTCCCAAAAGATGGATGCGAACTGGAAAAGGTTGGGCTGAACTGCGCCATCGAATTCTGAATCTGAATGCACGGGTTTAATGTCATGACAAGGCTCGGTCACTACATTGAACTATTGGGCCACAATTATGATTGTCAATGACTTTTATTTTTTAACCGCTGACGCCCAAAATTAGAGGTTTTACTTCTTTCTCAGTTTTTTCTCGTCACGACTTCAAAATTTCATATGTCGTGACTTAAAAATTTAGGTCACGGCTGTGAAAATTAGGTTAACATAAAATGTTCTTTCCTCCTTATTTCAATTGTGACCTTAATTTCATTATTTTGACTTTCTTTTCCACTTTTTATTCTTCACATCCAGCACTCTTGGTTGCCACTTTTGAATTAATGTTGCGACCCAAAACATAAACACTCAATTTTACAGCAATTTCAATTTATTTACTTCCATTCAAAACAATTACAACTCAACTCTCATCTCAGATTATGCAAAATTCAAGAATCCCATTATGCATCACATTCAACAATTAAGCATCAAAACAAGATAAAATTGCCCCAAACTTTCAATCATGCTATATCAAAGACAAATTTAAAAATTCAAATCAAGAAGAGAAGAAAACCGCCCCGTCTCTTATGCCGGGACAGTTTGATTGCAGATGCTCTTTTTTTTTTGCACAATCTTCACATTGTCCTGTAAAACTAGAAATTATTTAACTATTATTCAATCACTAATGAATACAAATTAAGAATCTATTAAAAATTTTAAACACCTAAACTGTAAAAATGAAACAAGAAAAATTTAAACAAACCGATGTGGATTTGCCTTCCACAAAGTCGCCTCCATTTTTAGTCTTTAGCCGACTTTCTTCGCCGCCATCGTTTCGTTTCTTCACTTTCTTCATTCATAACTAAGGGTTTATCTTCCAATTGCTTTTTTTCCAAGATAATGCTTTAATCTCTCGACCATTAACTGAACCCCTCATGATTGCCGGTCAAGTGTCACCTGGGAATGCACCGTTTATGATTTGGCATATTCGTGTGGCTAGTCAGCCTCACTTTGTGTCTCTAAATTCTTCGCAGTACTAGCATTCTTCTGAAACATGTGAGTATCAGACTTGAAAGCTTCCAAGTCGATAGTCAGTTTCCATGGAATCAGAATAGCCTCTTGTTATCCCCCATGAACTGTAGCATTTGTTCTTCAAATGGTTGGGTTCTCCTCTGACCCTTATATTCATTTTTGCCTTCACTCCTTTGATGCCGCCGCTGGAAACTCGGTGGTTGGCTGAGCATCCTTGTTGGAGGATGCCGTCCCTCGCAGTTTGTAGTACCCTCCACCATATGAGAAATTCTCATGGTTCCTAAATGTTGATCAGGAGTGTGTGTGGGTTGTGTTAGGATTTGGCTTGAAATGATAACTTCTTTGCCTGCTCACGTACTTAACTCTCCTCAAGACCATAAGAATCTTCTTCCGCTGGCACGCTGACTTCTTCTCATAAAGTTCTTCCATTGCTCCTATTTCATGAGCAAAGCAGTATCTTTCTCTCTTGTTCAGCCCATCCTATGCATTATGGCATCTAACTTTGCTTCCATGGCTGCCATCTTCGTCACCTCCATGACCCCTTCCTCCGTCGTCTCTTGAAAACTTAGATGGAGTCATATATTGCATTTTGCTAAATCTTCTATCGTGATCTCTCGCCTCTTCAAAGACTTTTTCATTTGAATGCTCCATAAAGCATGAAGCATCGAGAATGCTCCTTGGATGTATCATTTAAAGACATGATACACTATGTCCATCCGGGTCTTCGATCTATTCCATGCATTGGGCACCTCAAAGAACCTCTTCAATATTTCCCCAAGCTACATATAGCTCTATCTTCCCCCTTGTTAGAATACTATTATCTCTCTTCGTCTCCTCGCGAGACGGGGAAAGAATCTCGCCCCAAGTAGGCTTCACTCAACTCCTCCCAAGTATCAACAACCATAAGGTAATGATTCATACCATGTGGTTGGGTGTTATGTTCTCAAAGAAAATGGAAGAAATGCAACTTATCACCTTCCGGTCTCACACCATTCAGCTTCACTATATTTTCCATTCTGAGAAATCTTCCCGTGTGCTCGCTTTGTCTTGCGGATGCATCTCAAGAACCGATGTTGCCGGAACCATTGTACTAAGGCCGGATTTAGTTCAAAATTATTTGCATCCACAGTAGGCTGTCTGATTGCAAAATATTCTTCCTGAATAATAGCTCCAGAAATCCTCCATTGTGTCAAGAATGGGGGCCTCTCCTCGGGGCTGTTGTCCTCCCTGCCTCTGCTGGTCATGTCTCCATCCGCCATAGATGCGTCTCGCTTCTTTTGTCTTTCAAGCTCCCGAGTGTTCTCTCCACCTGTCCGCTGAATCAGGTCGAACCCTGCTTCCTATGCATTAAAGGTTTTCCCGTAATCAAAACATTACTCGTATTATCAGGATTAGTCAAACTTAAACAATTATGTCCAACATGGCTTGTTAAAATAGTATTGATGTAGCCATTACTTGAAAAGCTAATTTTGTTCTTTCTTAAAATGTCTAAATTAGTATTTCCTTCTTGTCGATATTGATATAATAATTCTTTTTCAATCCCCGCAATGGCGCCATAAAAACTTGTTCTCGCTCTTTTCTATATGTATCTTAAACCCTCAACTAACACGTACTATAAGAGCCTTACAATTCTCTTATACCCATGTCACTTGATAATTTGGTTGCTAAAATAATTTTCTTAATGTTTAGGATTAAAAATAAGGGTTCGCCTATGACACCGCAAGTGCACAAAGTCATATAAAGTAGTAAATCCGAATGTAAGTCCGTATCATTCTCTACGTAGATTGATAGCGAATTACAGTTCAACTCCCCCAACTACTAGAATTTCATACTATTTGGACTCAAAAATCATAGTGAATGTTTTATCAAAACGACAAAAATTAAAAATCCTATACTATTGGATATGTTCTAATTAAACGAACAAAAGTTAATGACTAAAAAATAAAATTGTGTATAAAAGAACGGATTGAATCAGCTTTATCATGAGAAACGAAACTATCAATGAGATACAATGAACACTAATTTCATGACTATATCCGTTACTTCGTTTCATGTATGGATCCGATTTTTGTCCAAGATTTCTTAATTATTAACAGATCTCTCCGTTTTCACTGATGACATCCTTGCTTCTCTCGAAGACAAGATCAAACCAAATGCACCGTATTCCACATTTTCTTGCAAGATCTGGGTATTTTTCTTTCTCAATACTTCACACCCATTTCCTGTTGACAGCAGAACTTTTAATTTACCTTCTGATGAGTGCAAAACTCATTTATGTTTTGAGTTCATTTCACATGTTATTTTGTGCATTTTATATCCATATTCATGTAAAACTCATAAAATTTCCTCTAAACTTGGTTTTGTAGGATTATCGATGAAAAGCAAGTGATTTGGCAAGAAATGAGCAATATATTTCAAAAAGAAGAGTCAACCGAGAGTCTCACAGCGCGCCATTACTGGGAAGATTAATTTTTCTGTACCATCTGGAACATCAAATGGTTCAAATTCCCTCATGGCTGCATTCTACATTCAAAGATCTTTCCAACGAGTACTCACACGCCCAAATCCAGTTAAACGGTTAGAAGTTATGGTCTCCACAAGTTAGAGAAGAAACCAAGCCATTGCCCGGTAAAATTAGTCGAGACAGAAATGCGCCGCGACAGAAAGTCGGTGTCGCGACGAAAGCCGGTGTCGTGACAGATTAGTTAGTGTCACGACACCATTTCGTGTCGCGACAGAAAGCTCGGTGTCGCGACGTAGTCGGTGTCGCGACTGTGAACGCCGGAGAAGAACTTGAAAAAGCTACCTAAAATTAAGTTTTTGACCTAATTTCAAGCCCATTTCACCCTGTGACCATATATATACTGCTTTTAGGTAAAGAGTGTATGGAGGATCGAGAGCCTCTCTCGGGTTTCTCTCTCTCTAGGACTTCGCCCATTTTTCCGCCTCGTAGATTTTGATTGCTTTTTAGATCTTGCAGTAGTTTTACATTTATTTCTATCAAGATTTTTCTGCCGTACATCGAGATTCGCATTTCACTGGCATTCAGACAAAGATCAGCTTCTTAAAAATCTTGATTTTTCTCTCTCTATGGGTTTTCTCTCTAAACCGCCCATTTTTAGTTTTTATTGCAGATTTTATTTTTAATAGATCTTTGTAGTAGTTTAGAGCGCATTATTATTTTTATTGAAGAGATTTGTCAGGTTTCGATATTCAATTTATTTACTGTTGAGGCGTAAGATTTAAGCTCAATAGTGGTTTTTCTTCTCTCTTTTGATTTCTTTCTTCATTTTCTACTTTTGTTCGATTAAAGGCCATCGAATCAGTGAATAGAACATGTACCTTCAGGTTGGGGTTTAATTGTTGAACATTCGTATTTGCGCTTTTTCAGCTTATTTTGTGGGTTTGAATATCGAATTTATATAATTGGTACTTTTCATATAATGAATTTGCTCGAATATTAGTAGCTTATACTCCAAAAAAGAGTCAGATTCACTCGATTTCCAGGAGGCCCTCCGAAAGTGACACGTAGATGGAGATTCCCGAGAGTAAAGAGCTTTAATCTCAGGGGTATGTTAGACTAATATCTTGAACTAATGAACTCTGAAAATTACTTCGGGAGCAGATCACTAATTTACTCATGGTGTGAGGATTAATTAGACGATGTATCAATTTAGTTATCTGCAGGTTTCCTTAGTCTCGATGAAAGGATCTTTGATCCTCGTGTTAGCAAAAGATCTAATCAAGGAGATAGAAAATTTTATTAGATTTGAAGGACGAGATACCAATTACATCGTATAAGGCTTGCATTATCCGTCTTATGGGGGCAAGAATTCTGTCCTAAGAAATGATTGTGAAGGTTGAAAAGAAAAACAATCAAATCTTAAAGAGTGCCAAATTTTACAAGTAGCTATTTAGACCCATTTGTCTTGTAAAGGAATATGGATCTCTAACTAGTGAAATGTATGGTGTATGGAGAAATCCAAGTTATACTACATTGCTCTTGGACAAATCCAGCATTCAACTCACAAATGTTGCACTTTCAAGGAAATGCAAACTGTTTTGCAAACGATTATCCCCATCCCTAGTGACTCTCTTCATACCTTTTAGAATTAAGTAGTTGTTTATTTGGTAGATTTTTAGGATTAGTTTTAAATCAGTTTTTGTTTTTAAATTTTTCAAATCTGATTTTATTCACATCCTACTTGGTCGCCTAAATAGTGAAGATATCTTGTAATCTGGGGCGATCAAATTCCACCAGAACCTCCAACTCGTGGCATTTATATCCTGACCTAGGAGTCCACTTTATTACTTGTAAGATCTGCACTTAAGGAAGGCAAGCTGAGTGTTGGTAATACTTTTCTACTTCCAATTTTTGAGTATACTTACTTTTGTTTCTACTCCGCAGTATTTACCATATCTACTCCCTTGACCATATTTTCACATATTACGATCAGGTCACTTTACAAGTTTTTGGCTACTGTCAGGATTAGACAATAGTCCTCGTAATAGTGTCATAAATTTGGTACACGTTGCTTTATTTCAAACAAGCTTATACGCCGCTGTCGTGATTAGACAATAGTCCTTTGGTAATGGTGTCATAAATTTGTATATGTCTTTCGTCACTCAACAAGCTGGCGCCGTTGTTTGGGATCGCGCTGCTCACTTTCTCTCACAGTTGACATTTTGAAGAACGGTGATTTGCTAATTTTAGGCAATTTTTTTATTTTATTTATTTTTGCTGTGAGTTTCTAGGTTTTTTATTTGTATTTTATTTTATTTTATTTAGTTTTTTTTTTACTTATTAGTATTTTTGTACTTTCTTTTCTTTTTGTTTTTCTTCGTATTTGTAGGTACTCATGGAGTGAATATTCAAGTGAAGATGGAATTGCCCATAGAAGCCAAGCTTGACTTCCTTATTCATCATTTGAATCAAAGAACTCATAATGACCCACTCATGGAACAAGGAGTATCGCTTTACTGGCGGAGCTCAACCCCCCACATTTCAAAAAAAGAAAAGAGTTGTTTCTGCTAAGAAGCAGAATTTTACCGACATGGATGAGAACAAGAAGATGAGTAGTCTTCATGAGCTGAAATTCCAAGATTTACATACCTTCCAAGTCAACACTAGTGCTAGATTGAAAAAAATAGAAGGTCAAATTGGACACTTAGTCCAAGCATTCAAGGATCAATCTTCTAGGACCTCTCCTAGCAATACTTTGAAAAATCCCATTGAATGCATGGATTGCTCATTTGAGCAATGTGCAGAAATTTCCATATACCGAACCGTGGAAGAAGGTGAAAATGAGCTGAAATCGAGAACAAGACACTCCTAAACAACTTAGAGCATGAAGAGCCATTAGAGCGGATAAACCGGAATTTGAAGAGGAAAGTCAAGTAATGGCTATTGAAAACATTTTGGTGAAGATTGACACATCTACTTTCCTATCGATTTTTGTGACTCAGCATTGAAGGACTCCAAAAGTCTCATATACTATGAGACCACTTTTCCTCAAGCCAAGCATGGATCGACATCAAAAGGGAGAGCTCACCTTAAGCCAGGGGTGAGGAGAAAGCAAAGTTCACTCAACTATTACCTTTGGACGGAGTGCAAAGAGCCATGTGCAAGAAAATTTTGCAGCTTGCTTCAATCAAAAGGGCACAGGTTCAACAAATTTCCTTACATAAATGTGCTTACATCTACTTCACATAGAGGGGACTGCTTGAAGAAATTCAAGTGGCCGAACTGTACCATAATTAAAGGGGGATTTTGAGCTCTTTCCCCTCTTCAAGGTCCGAAAAGAAACATCCTTGAGCTGAATGGTTATGAAGAGTAGCGCTTTTCCAAGATGAATGATCGTCAAATGGAAGACTAGTACTTTTCCAATGAGTCTAGCTGACTCTAAACGGAGCAAACTTCGGGAGGCAACTTGCTTGGCAATAAGGATTCTATCCATTCTTTTCTTTTTCTATTTTTTTAGTTATTTTATTTGTTGTCGTTTTTTTTACCGTTGGGATGAAAAATTCCAAAGAGTGTTTTGAAATTTGCTGTTGTTTTCGTAATAAGATAAGTTTGAAGTTCAACATGTTGTCATGACTAGTTTACAAGAGCAAAGGCAAGAAGTTGGAAAGTGGTTGATGTAATTATAGTGCTTGAAGTGTGAAAAAAAAATGGAGTGGTGATGTTCATCAAATTTCAAGTTGTTGAGATGAAAAGAACCAAATTGAACTGAAATAAAAGTTGGAAGGTTCATGATCATGCTTTGGAGGAGAATTGAAGACATGAGATGAGTTTAAGCATGAATGAAAGCATTATACATATTGGAGGAATTTTGAGAGAATATATAAGAATGAAGGACTTTTGAAGGATAGCAAGTGATATGGGCAGAGACAAAGCAAGGAGAACCAAGGTCAAGAAATCATCACACTGACAGCACAACATTCTGATTTTTCTGCATTGATTGAGGCTCCAAATGGTTCACCTCTGTGCCCATGAGCAAATTCTACATTGAAAGAGCTTTCCAACAGTCCTTACACTTCCAATTCGAGCCAAAATGAAGGAGATACGAGAAAACAAGTTGATATAAAAAATAGGTGCTGAGCAGAATTTCGACGTGACCAAAGACTATAGTTTCACGAAAATGTGGGAGGCTTTCAACCCTTTAAACCCATTTTTCTTCTTCCTACTTTATACTCTATCTTGCCATACTCTTTCCCTCCAACCCTTGCAACTTCCAACCACTTTCAAATTCATTTCCCATCCACTCAAATCCTAAATCACATTCCTCCCCAATCCATCTCCATCATCTTCAAGCTTCAAAACCCATCACAAACCCAACAACCAACCTTTGTTGAACCCAAATTTTCCATCCATCATTCCAAGCATCAAAGAGTGGTTACAATTCAAGAAAATTTCAGGCTTGGATTGTTTGTTGGTTCTTGTGGATCATTGTTGATGGAGTGATTTGCATGTATTGAAGGAGGTTTTGAAGAATCAAAACTCACTCATTTGAGGTGAAGGAAGTTGGTGCACACCAAGTGTTTGAGAAAATGTCAAAGCCACTTTCATGGCTCCAAAGAAGCAAAAGAGTATATCAAGGGGTAGTACACCAATGTCAATGTCTGAAAACTCAGTCAAGGTTCCTATTCAAAGTACAAGACTACAAAGGGGAGTCTACTCTTCCCAACTCTCTTTATTTCTCTTTACTTTATTAAGCCTTTGCTCATTGCTAGATATTTAGGACAATGTTCATCTCAAAGTTTAGGGGTGTTTATTTTTTGTTAGTTTATCATGTCACACCCCACATGTTGAGCAATGACAACTTACATGAAATTTTTTCTGGTGGCTATGGATAATGCACTTGCCTGATGCTTCAGAACTTACATCTTAGTTTGGTATATTTTTTTGAAGTTTTATTTATTGAGTTAATTGGAGTTTTGCTCTTATTGCTTGTGATGCCCATTAATCCTTCCTTCCCCCACCCCCGTAATGGAATGTGGTGTAAATTCCTCACGCTCTCTCTCTCTCTCTCTCAAAATTGAATCCCCTTAGCATATGGACACATTAGAGATAATAGACCAGGCGTTAATGCTAGAGTTATCTTTGACAGGCTATTTAGTCATCGGGTTTCTCAAAATCCATGCATCGGGTCACTAAGCACCTTTGTAAAAGCGCTTTTGTTTGGGTTAGAGAAGGTTTATGAGAATCCATCTAATTTTGATCTCCAGGTTCTAGAACTGTCACATCGCTGAGCAAACCCAGCACCACAACAATTGAGAAACATATAGGCCATCCTTGGAAAGATTTGTTCTCTGGGCTAACTCCTATTAATATACATGCATATTCCTCTAGTACCAAGATGCTGAGCCTTGAAAGAGCCAAAATTCGTTATAAAAAACCAAGTTTGAAGCCACAACCTCCTATACATCACTATCCTCAATAAAGAACCAAACTCACCCATGTTCATGAGGATTGAAACAAGAATTGAGAAATGTGGTGAGGAGTGAAATGGGGAGTTATTTTTCCATAGGAAAATAACTCCAAATTAATGAAACAGAGTTAAGTCAAAATCAAAGGAAGTTGTCAAAAAAAAAAACCAGAAAAATATCAAGTGTAAAAGAAGCAAAAATACATAAAAAGTCAAGGAAGAGTGAGTCTAGCCTCGTAGCCTTCCTTCCCTAGAGCAAGTAAATCCTAAGGGGTGTCTCACACCTAATAACCCTAAGGCCAATTGGTTTGGGAGCTATTGATTTAAAGCTCGCTAAGGGTTGGTAGAAAGCTTAAGGGGTTTGATGACAGACTACTCTAATAACCTTGTCTTAAAGAAAAGGCTTCTTGAATTTGTTGAAAGAATGCAGAATTTGTGCAAGTAAAAGTGATATGAGGAGTATGGAAGGATGCCTAAACAGCATTTCGGGGTGTTTGAGAGCGGTCTGATAATAGCGGTAAGAATCGTAGATGGAGTAGGAGTCAGCTAATGCAGAAAATATGTATTGCCGTGTTTTTAAATTTAAACGACTAATTAACTACCCCTCACCAAGCCTTACATTACGTTTATAAAGACCTACTTTATCTTGAGAATTGTGTAAAATGCATTAAGGTAGAGTGATGTACCAATGCCTATGGAAACCTAAATAATTATCTAGAGATCCTCGCTTACTTATCTCACCTCATAAACCCATCTAGCTTGCAATTGTTTGACAGAGGAAGACCACACACACAATACACATAGTGAGAACCATGATCTAAATTTTCTATTATGAGATTAATCACTATTAAAATGAATAAATTATCTTGATTCATATTCTCTATATTCCTAGTAAGGGTAATTCTGAGATTACATATCACATACCCCCTTTGCAAAGCTTGATTACTCACTTTGGTTAAATAAAAGGTGAAATGAACTTTTCTCTTCCATTGCTCGGGGACAAGCAACTTTTCTTTTCTTTGCTCGAGACAAGCAAAACTTCAAGTTTGGGGGGTGTTTGATGAGTGCAAAACCTATCTATGTTTTGAGTTCATTTCACATGTTATTTTGTGCATTTTATATCCATATTCATGTGTAAAACTCATAAAATTTCTCTAAACTTGGTTTTTTAGGATTATTGATGAAAATCAAGTGATTTGGCACAAACAGATAATATATTTCCAAAAGAAGAGTCAACCGATTATCTCACAAAGGTTACTGGGAAGATTAATTTTTCTGTATCATCTGGAACATCAAATGGTTCAAATTCCTACGGGTTGCATTCTACATTCAAAGATCTTTCCAACGAGTACTCGCACGCCAAACTGGTTAAATCATAGTTGGTGTCCCACAAGTTAGAGAAGAAAATCCGCCACGTCTGTGAAATTAGTCGCGACAGAAATGCAATACATAAAGCTAAAGTTCGACAGAAGATGGTGTCGCGACAGATGATGGTGTCGCGACACCATTTCGTGTCGCGACAGAAGCTGGTGTCACACAAAGCCGCGGTTGCGACCGTAAACGTCGCAAAGACCCCAGAAAAAGGCCGAAAATTAAGTTTTTGGACCCAATTTCAAGCCCATTTCACCCTAGGACCATATATATACTGCTTTTAGGTAAAGAGGCAAAAAGTGAGGATCGAGGTTCTCTCGGGTTTCTCTCTCTAAACTGCCCATTTTTCCAGTTTTTTCTGTAGATTTTGAATTTTTTAAGATCTTAAAGTAATTTTTTTAAAGTGTGATTTTATTTCTCATCAGATTTTCTGCGCCGCATCGAGATTCAGATTTCACTAAGGTTCAAACAAAGATTGAAGCTAAAAATCTGGATTTTCTCTCTCTCATGTTTTTCTCTCTAAACTGCCCATTTTCTTAGTTTTTGCCGCAGATTTATTTTTAATAGATCTTAGAGTGCAGTTTTAGACAGATTTTTATTTTTATTGAAGAGAGATTGGGCCAGGCTCTATATTCAATTTATTTACCGAGGCTAAGATTTAAGCTCAAATATGGGTTTTTCTCTTTCTCGATTTCTTTCTTCATTTTCTTACTTTATTTGATTAGTGATGATTGGAATTCAAGAATGTAACACAAACACCCTCTAGGCTAGCTTCTAATTGTTGAACATTCGCATTTGCGCGCTATTTTTGTGGGTTTGAATACGACTTATATAATCGGGTACTTTTCATATAATGAATTGTTCTAATATTAGTAGCTTATACCCAAAAAAGAGCCGGTGATCTTGCTCCGACGGTGAGGCCCTCGAGTGACAATGCAGATGGAGATTCCCCGAGAAAGAAAGAGCCGTAAATCTCAGGGTATGTTAGACTAATATCTGAACTAATGAACTCGAAAAAAATTACTTCGATAGATCACTACACTTACTCATGGTGCGAGGATTAATTAGATGATGTATCAATTTAGTTTATCGAGGTTTCTCCCTTAGTCTCGATGAAAGGATCTTGATCCCGTGTTAGCAAAGATCTAATCAAGGAGATAGGAAAATTTATTAGATTTGAAGGACGCAGATACCACCATATCGAGAAGGTCAGACATTCGTCTATGGGGTGCAAATTCTTTAGTCCTAAGAAATGGTTGTGAAGTATTGAAAAGAAAAACAATCAAATCTTAAAGAGTGCCAATACACAGGCTATTTAGACCATTTGTCTTGGAAAAGGAAGGATCTCTAACTAGTGAAATGTATGTGGCGAGAACTGCCACTACATCGCTTCTGACAAATCCAAAGATTCAACTCACAAATGTTGCACTTTCTCAAGGAAATGCAAACTGCTTTTGCAAACGATTATCCCCATCCCTAGTGACTCTTCATACCTTTAGAATTGCAGTTGTTTATTTGGTAGATTTTAGGATTGGCTTTAAATCAGTTTGTTTCAATTAGACCGGATTTATTCGACATCCTACTTGGTCGCTCTTAACAAGGGTTATTCAAAATCTGGGGTAACAAATCCAATTAGAGAGAACCTCCAATCCTCTCGCGGTACGAGCATCCGGACTCCTAGAGTCCACTTCTTATTACTTGTATGACCTGCAGACTTCATGTGCAAAGGCCGAGTGTTGCAATATTTCTATTTCAATTTCGAGTATACTTACTTTTTGTTTCAATTCGCTGAAAGCATTTACCACATTCACTCCCTTGACCATATTTCTTTTCATATATATTATTTGGTCACTTTATTAAGTTTTTGCGCCGTTGTCGGGATTAGACAATAGTCCTTAATATGTCATAAATTTGTACATGTGTTTCGTCTTTTCAAACAAGCTAGCACTACTGCCAGGATTAGACAATAGTCCTTTGGTAATGGTGTCATAAATTTGTATATGTCTTTTGGTCACTCAACACCTTCTCAGGATTTTAGCTAAGTTTCTACTACTTAATGGGTGGCTCAACCTCCGTATTCATGTTTATCCTTCTTGATTAGATCTGTTAACACGGGGACTAACGCACACTCAGGATTAAGCGTGAACTCTCCGAATATCGATATTATTAAATACACCCCTCCAACTTCAATTATGAGTGAATGGGGGATTTATCAAAATGAACTCGGGAGCTCGCTAGTCAATGGTAGTCGAATATATCTCGTAAAAGAATGCTCTCAACTCAGAATCTCCGTCGTGTCACGCAGTAGGCATCCCGATATCGTAGTAAGATACATTCTCAATCGGGTACTAGTACTACTAGTGAAACCTTATCCATAAAAACGAATAATTACTAAGTAAAAAATTAAACCCAAATTACTCGTAGAAATTATGCAGAAAGATCAGAATTAAATGTAAATCAAATCCAAATGAGTCGCTTGATTATCGCATGCAATCTGTTGGAGCGCCGACTAATACCACTGTAATTGGCATAAATCTAAAAAGAAATGAATTCCAAAATTTATTTAGATTTTATAAATTTCCAAGCAGTAATATCGAAGAAAATAACAGAACTAACAACTTCTATACTCGCCCGACAGTCATAGATTCAAAACTTAAAATAAATCTAAAAAATAAAATCTACTCTAAAATATTAATCGAAGTTCCTCTTTCTTTTCCTTTACTGCAGCGAAGAAGGAGAAAACTACTTACCATTCTAAAAGCTCATCTATTTATACCGTGAAAAGAATCTGGGCCGAACTCCAAAATGTTCCGTGTGGAAACTAAAGTGAAAAAGCCCAACATCAGCTCTATGTCGCAACTCGTTGATGTCACGACATGGAATTCTCGATGGCTCGCGATCGCCGCGACCTCTTCCTTTCAAGGTAAAACCACTAGTTCTGCAAAAGCCTTGATCGGTCGCGACATCGGCGATGTCGACATCTTGTTCGTTCCTTTCAGCGGTTGATGTCGCAACTCGCCTTGATGTCGCCGACATCATTATCTTCCTATTCTTCCGCCCGTGGCCGCCGCCATCAGCTTTAGGTCATGACGATTTCTTCCCAACTATTTTCCAAGTCGCGACATCAAAGTGATGTCATGAGATCTTTCTTCGTCAGTTCTCTCAGTCATAATTTAATGGAGTGGTCGCGGTTATCATTTCTGTCAAGACTTCGGGCCTCGTTTTCATGTCGCGACCAATATAGCATGTAGCTTAATTTCACTCACTTAATTAAAAACAAGTCGCGGATCGGTTTATTTATGAGGACCTCTCAGGCTTCCATAGACATCCTTGTCGCGACTTCAGAGTTATGTCGTGACTTCATTTATCTCCTTTTGGCGTCGCGACATCGAAATGATGTCGCGACATGAATTTCTTTATTTGACTATTTCCTTTAGTCTCGACCACGTCTTCTTTGTCGCAACCTCCTTCTTCAAGTCGCAACTTCATTTGTTCAAGTTTTACATTTCTTCTTCGAAGCCGAATTTGCTGATGTCGTGACTGGCGGGTCGTAACTGAGCTTTCGTCACGACTCCACCCTTCCAAATGCGGACTTCACCCTGGTCAAGAGCTCATTTCTTCTGATTTTTGCCCAACCGACTCAAAGAATCCTCATCCGTCCATGGCTCCTGATGGCCACGACTTTAGAACCGCCGTGGAACTAGAAGCCCTCTGGCTTTTCGAACCTGAAGAAGATCGACTCTCCTTCCTTCATACTAACACCCGCATCCCGAGTGCTTCGAGCATCCTCTATCTCTCTCTATGGTCAGGGTCGTCCCAACCATGGAGTCCATATCCTGTAGGCGAAGTCCTACAATCCTGGCCCGAATGGACAACTTTAGCCCATTCTTAAATCTCCTAACCTTGGCCATGTCTGTGGCCACGTAATCATCGGGGAAGAACCCAGCTAGCTCGTGGAACTCCAGCCACATAATCCATCACAGCTCATCACCCCCGTCACCTCTGGGGAACTCCGAGCCTTCGCATGCCTCGCAAAGATCTCGGGAAAGTATTTCACCCATGAACAGCCCTCAAACTCGCCTATGTCATAATCTCTAAGTCTCTAGAGGTCCGCTCATCTCCAATTGATGTTTCACCACCCTTTAGCTGGAACGTAGCTAACCTGATTCTGGTCGCATCAGAGGTAATCTTCATGGCCTCTAACACCTTCTCGATCTGCATAAACCAATGGTTTGCCACCATCGGATCTCCTCCCCCTGTGAATGTCTGAGGATGATGTGCCCTAAACCTCTGGAGGTTACTAGACTCCATGACTACCCGCTTATACCACCAGAAGCAGGCCGCCGGGCCAGACACCTGCCAAAATTTCTCTACAAGGCCTCGCTGACAAACACCGGTGGTCGGGTCAAAATGCCTGCGGTGCCTCGATCGCACCCGTGGACGCCTTTACGCTCGTCCTCTATTACCCATCTACACAAGCTGAAATGAAAATTAAATACACAATGCAAAGATCCCTAAGGCATAAACGCTGTACTCTCGAGACACTAATCATACTAATATACAATGATATTCTATGTCCCCGTATTTACAAGCATTGCTAGATAACTATTTCACATGTTAAATCATTTTTTTTTCCACAAAAAATTTATTTTCGAAAATTTCATTTTTTCAAAATTTTGTCTCATTTTTATTTTATTTAATTAAATTTTTTTTTTCGATTTTTTTTTGTGATGAACAAGTATCTATGAATTAATGCTCTGAAAAGTGACTCAAGAATGAGATCGGAAGTTCAAAACCTCGTCAAAACCGAGTCAGTACAGCACCCAACCTCGTCTGGGCCTGGGCCGCACAGACAGTCACAGGTGCATCACTCCAAAGTGTACTCACGCACACACTGCCGGGGTCGCAGGCCCGCGGCAAACGCCGTGCCTCGCCTCGCGCCGCGGCCCTGCGCCCCGCTGCTGCGTCCCACAGGCCGGGTCCGCTGCGGCGGGCCATACAGACCCTCGCCCGCCTCATACGCCCATCGCCCTGCTCGCTCTCGCGCTGCTCACCAAGGCTGCTCGCCCGCACGCCGCACGCCGCGCCCAAATGCTCAAATGGGCAGCAGCCCATTTCAGGTTTTGCATCTTTTTTTTTTTTTTCGTTTTTCACTAACTCTGGACCATTTTGTCCCAATTTCCTCAAAACCTTATGTTCTCACATTAACCCTAATATTCAACCTTAAAAATTTTATTTAATTTTCTTAATAAACCAAATAAATTTATAAAATTTATTTTATTCATTCTATTTTTTTTTTTTTCAGCTTACATACCGCAAAAGTCCCAAAAATTTCTAACACATCAACGCAAGAATCACTGCTATCAATAATCACTACAATACATACAACATGGTATACACAATTCATTCATCAAACAACCACATGATCACACATGTTATAAACATCAATCACACAATCACATGATCATAATCAAAACACATGCAGTGTTCTAATTTTCTCCCGTGTCTTCCTAGGTAATCTCATACCTAAACCTACATTGTACCACACCAAGTGGTGATGGATACCCAAACCCGAGCTCCCTATGTATACTTATACCTAGGCTCTGATACCAAGCTGTGACGCCCCAAATCCCGGGGGTCCGTTGACTCACCCACAACCCGCTAAACACTGTGAATGTCGTGACCCGACATTTCACTAAAAATCGGCAGAGTCTCCTCAGACGGAGCTTTACCCGGGATACATAACCTGTACATAACCTGTCCTAACATCAATCACATGAGTAAAAACGGCCTCTTGGGCCCATAAACCAATACTCATCACAACATTTATATCCAACTATATCCAATAGTTTCTAGAGTTAATAAATGACTCTTATACAACCTATATTAAAATTTTAGAATTCTAATACATGTATATACACATAATGATAAATCAGCCACAACCCTAGCTTTCTCTCTTCCTCAAACCCGGCCCTGTGACTGTCGCCTCCTCGTACGTCCCGCACCGAAAAATATGTTCCCTCGACAGGGTGAGCTAATGCTAGTAGTGGAATCAGCCTAAATGGGCTACTCTCCACCTAAGTGCATATGCAATGCTCCAATGTAAACAAACATTCATACTTGAATGTCTACATGCTCAACTCATATCCCGAGTCCTCACCGACTCCCTCACACTTGCCTAAGCCACGTATGAGAAACATTATTTTTAACAAAGATGTTTGTTATTAGTTGTGGACTACCCTCCGATATAAGTAGTGGACCGACTCCGATGTTATATTTAAGGGATCACTCCTCCGAGATATATCAACACCGGGGCCGACTCGACGATTGATATTTTATATGGACTACCTCGATATTATTATTAGTCAACCCTCCGAAATCACTTCAATAAACCACCTCATGCACTCACTCCTATCGTTCTAGGGTGCCCCAGTGCATATGGAATGCATGATGCCAATTCCAATACAATTATATAACACATGCAAATATATATAACATGATATACATTTACATAATTTAATCACACAAACATGTTATGCAATTTCACATTCCATTACACCAAAAATTAGCTCACGTGGGCTAATTAACAACCACGAGCAATTCAATTTGAATCACTCAACCAAACACATTATTTCACAAAAAATTATTTTGTGAACACTATTCTATGAACAAAGTGAAACCCTGCCACTGCTCCCTGCAATTACTAATCATCGGTTCACTTCAGGAACCCGACCTCACAAACTAGCTTCCAGCCTTATACAAACCAACACATGATTTATAGCATAAATTTCATAATTAACAACCCAAACAGCCCATAAAACTGTTACGGGCGCTCCATGGCTCCCAAAAATTTCAATAATTCGGTCCCAAGTTTTGGGACTGATCAAACGGTTGTTCAAGGCCTCATACCAACCAAAACATCATATAACACTTAAATAAAGTGTAAAACCCAAGTAGGATAAATCCCCTACCTCACGGAGTTTGTCGAAACTCCTTAAAACCGGAGCCCATGCATAGGCCTCGATGCGTAGAGCAGCTTTGCTTCTTGTCCCGACGACCTTACAATGACGCTTCGATAATCTGTGAGAAGTCTTTTTCTCTCTCTCTAAAACACCATTTCGTCGCCGTCCGTTTTCCCCGCCCACGCCCGTGTTGACCTCATTTTGAAGGAAGAAGACAATAACAATGTTATTATTATGTCATTTTCACATTTAATCAAATTCCAAATGACCATTTTGGTCCCTTAGCTTGGATTTTCGACATTCGCACTATCCTCAATGCTCATTTCCATCATCTCTACCCATGCACCTTGTGTAACATGAGAACATGTTATATGTGACTTTGTCACATCTCAAGTCAAGCCGACACTAAACCGATGCCTCAAAATGTGCAAATTCCAACTGCCTCTAAGTCGACGACTTCGACGTGGTAAATGATTTCGCGAGACGCATTCCAACAAAGGAAACTGCTTTCTTCATCCGAGATCTAGAGAATAAATTTCGGATTTTTGACCGAAATTATGATTTTGCCCTTTTTGAGAAATTTGGATTTTCTCGGGTCTTACACCCATCTTTATATCCTGCAGGATGCTTGCAATTCTTTACCGAACTCGAATCTAACCATAAAGTGTTCCGCTTTGCTTCTGCACTCCGCCCGCACTCAGTGGTCATGACATAAGGCTTCAAGTAGTTTCATGGAATGCCCGTGAAGCTTCAATCTTCGTAGCTTCAACAGGCCACGCCCTAATACGCTTCACAACTTCAAAAAGGTCCATCACTTGGATCAAACCTCTTTGAAATTGCTTATTGATGAGCTTCTTCCAGATTTGAGGAGTTAGCTTCAACGGAACCTTCTCCCCTTGCTAAAATTCCAAAGGTCTCTTACCTCTGTCTGCATTCTTCATGCGTCTACTTGACTTCTCGAGGCTGTCTCGCTTTACTCGCTAAAATCTTACTCGAGACTTTGTAAACTCAGAAGCACCTGGCTCACGCTTACATCCGTGGTTGCTCGAAGAACCAAAGACGGGCCCAAGGGCGTGCGAGGCTGAACCCATCAGAACCTCAAAAGGGCTCATTCCCTCGGGTCAATCCTTTGTTACAGACAAGACAACCGCGCAGCTCTTAGAAGTTCCAACTAATTCTTTCTTGAGAGGTCGGCCAAGATAGTGGCAAGCACTCTTCTAGCATCGATTCACTCGATCTGTCGATATCGATCCCGAGGGTGATTCAACGTAAGAAGAACACATTTCGTACCACATCTTGAACATTTCGACCGAAACCTGCTGTAAATCGCCTATCTCGATCGCTCACAATTTCCTCAGGCATCCCAAAATTTTTCACAACATTATTGAAGCGGATCTTGTGTTGCTTCTTCAGTGGACAACACTCATAGAATTTGAGATGAAGATAAGCGTGGAAAACTGTCACCACCAGGAAACGATCTGAAGCCCTCGACTTTGAACTCGATGGGAGTCCATCGATACACACTTTGCCATGGCTTTTCGGGAATGGACCGGGCGTAACAATCTGCTTCCTTAAACCGTGCTTGTCAACCGGCAAACATAGCGTATCTTGGCGTATGCTTGCACGTCTTCAACTATGCCAGGCTAATGAAAAGACCCGCGCCCAGCCAGCGCGAAGTTCTCTCTTCTCTGGGTGACCAGCCCATTTGTATCATGGCATTTTCTTCGGCTCTTGTCTTGGCTTACCTTGAAGGCACATATAACCCCTCCTCTGAAGTAAAAGCTGACTCATTCTCGAGCCCGGTGTCGCCTCGTGGTGCGATTTCTTCACACCTTTCTACTAGCGAGTCTTGTGCAGCTTCATGTCTAACTTGCTCTTTGAAGTCTATCACAACTAAGCTTAAAGATACCATATAGCTCGCAACTTCCTTCCTACTCAAAGCATTACGCCGCTTGGTTGTAATCGGCACGACGTGCGCACTGTGAAATCAGTTAGTAAGAACTCTTGCCGTAGGCAGCGGCATTAAGCTTCTTCGAGTTTTGAAGAAGGTGTTACAGCTACATTATGAGTCACTATGAGCGTTCCCATCAAGTGAGTGCTTCCAAGTCTCAGGCAATGGATGACCTTGATCATCTCTCTTTCTCATGGTATTTGTACCTTTGCTCTGCGGCATTCAACGAACTCTCGAATCTTCTTGGATGGCCCTCTTGCTCCCGGCCACACCACTAGGGCCTGTCGGCCTTCAGTATGCACTTCAAGCGGCAGCTCGAGTCGGGGCGATCTCAAAGTGTCTTTGAGGTGATCGCATCCTTGAGCTTTTAGAAGGCAACTTAGCTCACGTCCATTCCCAGCACCCTCTCTTTTTTCAAAGGTCGAATTGAGAGCCATGGCTATATTGGAATAGCCTATAATAAATCTCTTGTAGTAGTTTGCTAAGCTAAGGAATAATCAAAGTTCTGTCACCTTGGTCGGGGCTGGCCAATCTCGAATTGCTGCTACCTTTGCACCATCCATCCTAATCTCGGACTTTGAAATTAGGTGACCCAAAAACTTGATCTCGGTCTGAGCAAACTCACATTTCTGCTCTTGACATATAAGCTGGATTTACGCCTCGGTCACATCCAAGCACCTTCTCCAAGGTGTACCCACGTGATCTTCCCAGAGTCGAGTACATGACTCACTATATCGTCCAAGTATACCACCACGAACGAGTCCAAGAAGTCGAATAGGACATCATTCATGAGGTTACAAAACATAGCGGCAGCATTAGTCAATCCAAAATGCATAACTAAAAATTCAAAGCTTCCATACCTTGTCACACATGTAGTCTTTGTCTCGTCTCCTTGATACACGCGCGCTATCGATCACAAGTCACAGCGGTGATACTCGGCCTTGCTCAATCGATCGAATAATTTCGCGCGAAATTATCGGATACTTGTTCTTGATCGTGACTTTATTCAGTGTCGGTGGTCACACACATCCAAAGCGTCCCATCTTGCTTCTTCTGAAACAACACCGGTGCTCCATACGACGCTTTGGAGGGCTGGACCAGACCCACATCCAGTAACTCCGTTAATTGCTTCCGCAACTCTCTCAACTTTGGTGGAGTCATCCGATAAGGAGCTTAGGCAGGGGGTCTCGATCTTAGCATGAGCTCTATCTGATGATCTGTCTGCCTTCTCAGTGGCAACTTCTTAGGCAACTCGGGAGGCATAACATCGGCAAATCTCCTTAGTATGGGGGTAATGGCATCTGGTACTTCAACTTGCTTGTCCGTCTTAATCTCGATCATTGTTGCGACATATGTTTGTTCACCCTTCCTAAGGCCTTTCTCAGGGTTGCGAAGCGAAACAAGGTCTTCTCACTGAAGGTCATACTTAAGGTGACTTCCCTGGCGATGCGGCCTAACGCCATTTGCGCCTCGTCATGATCAACAGTCCATTCAAGTGCAACAACAAGGCTACCTTGTCTCTTTGGAAGAAATCGTTGCCTAAAATGAAATCAAAATCATCCAAAGGAACACTAAGGAAGTCTATCATACCTTTCCAATCCCCCATTTCAATTGCCATGTTCTTTGCCATACCATGCGTCTCTTGTGCTTGGCTATTTATGGCTTTGAGCTTGTTGTCATCTTTAGCCAGCTTCAATCCGAGTCTAGCTGCCTCCTTTGTTGATTCAAAATCGTGGGTTACGGCTGTCACAAATCTTACGATTTTTCGCCCTCGGTTAACAACACGTACATCGGTCCCACACCTTAGTCACCTCGCTCGAATAGCGTGATGCGTGAAGAGGGTTGGCTCTTATAGGGACCTCTACCCCGTTGTCTTCCCAGTCTTCTGCCATGATCGCATTGAGCTTCTCCTTGGCACAGGTTCATATCGCTCGATGTGGCCGTAGGCGGATCTGTATCGATAACAGTAATTTGTGAAGTCCCCTCTCCCTCACTTTAGCTTACATATCCTGCGGCTTCTTCCAACCTTTGCCTCCACTCTTGGAGGTCTTTGATTCTGACTTCCGGTTCGACTCTTTGTTCTGGCCTTTCCCCTTTTGGGTGGGAGTAGGGGAAGAGGTCACTCTATAGTAGGATAGGCCCGGTCCATTTCTTTTATACCATTGTTGAGGGCAAGTCTTGGACTGCCTCCTCAGTTGATTTGAGCCCCATCCTTACCTTTACAGGACATGAAGTTGAGCAACTTGTCGACTTCGGACATGTCCTTGATATCAAGGATCAATGAGCTAAACTCCTTCTGTAGTCTACGGCCAGGCACATGCCTTGAACTGCCCGGAGACTTCCTCGCCATCCACGTTGTGTTTGTGGGTAGGAACTGATCCTTTAGCTCCTTTTTCAAGATCTCCCATTTCTCGATCTTTGGTGGCTGACCAGCGACATTGTCGCTAGTTAAATTCCACCACAAACTTTGCATCACCTATCAAATACACCGTGGTTATAGGTTACTGTTAAGCTGCCGTGTCGAGTAAGCGATGAAGTATTGCTCCATGTCTAAGGAAGTTCTTGAGTCTTTAGATTCCATACGCCACCAAGGCTTGGGCTCGGTGCGCACCTTTGCGGGAGGTGGATCGGCATTCTGTGTGCCTGCTGCTTGCTCCCTTGATAACATGATCTCCTTTGAGGGTGTTGTCCTCATGAACTCTGGTCATGGCCCGCGTGCAATCATGTGGAGTGACTCTATCCGTTCCTCAACGGTCTTCTCACGATTCTCCATTGATTCACGCTGTAAGTCAAGCAGCAGGACGGCTTCAACAATCTGAGTCGAAAGGGTTGTGTTCACCTCAGTTGCTGTGCCTATCTCTGCATCAAGCCTAGACACTTGCGTGCCTATCTCGGCTTCTATCCTTGCTAATTGCTCCTGCGATTGTCAATCGTGTCTCGTAGACAATTGTGGCTCGATACCCAGTGTCCACACGCCCAATTTTGGCTCGTGTGCCTAGGAACATTAGAGCTTGACCTTCTCTCGCCTCCACTGATTCTCTCGAGCACAGGCGTGGGGCTCTCCCAACTTCGTATTTATTAGCTACTAAAATACAAGACTTTTTTGCAAAGGCTCCCACATCTCGGGATGCTCTATGCTCTCTATGGATCCAATTCTCAATGTCTACCAAGTGTAGGCACGCAAGCCCTTTATATAGGCTACTCAAGGGCAGTCCTTGTATAAATATGAATAAGAGTCCTATTCTAACTCTAGTCTTCAATACACAAGCCAACGCAATCCTTCCCGCACTAGGAGTCTGACTGATTAGAACTCCTATACATATTGCAGTCTACTAGGATTAAAGTCCTTCTACTTAGGAATCTAATGCGTAAGACTCCTTGTTGCACACGAATAGGAACTTTGCCGCTAAGGCTCTCGACCTACTCAGGTATGTCTCCCATCTGCAGATACTGTTTGGCCCGGGGTACAGCCTCAGGCCCTCTATTTGTGAGTGTGACCGACGGTCGTCGTGTGCGTACCAACCAGATTACTTGCTTGCCTTCCCTCATATGCGTGCTTGGCTCACGCATCGTGCCGCCGAGCTTCTCTTCTCATGCCAGCACTTCCTTCCCTGATTTACCTTGCTCTTTTTCCCTTAGGCGGGCCATGGGGCTGTGAAACCTCAGCCATGGGTTCGTGTTAATCTAGTCGAGGGGTTGTGGTAGCCAACCTTTGAGGCAGAGAACCACATAATCCCTTGCCAGTGACAAAACCTCCACATCACGCCCCGATTCCGGCCCGAGCCCGATTAGGCGGATCGAACCGGTTTGCAGGACCTTAAGGCATATCTTTGGGACTCTTTACTTGCTTAATTAGACATTGGTATATCCGAGTCTTGTAATCTCAAACATCATAAAAGTCAAAAATAAAACTACCCTTGCCGTAGTGTTGTTTCTGATTATCACACATATACGATGCGAGTCCCATTTACATATTCAAAAAACTATACCATTATAATTCTTGATTAGTGCGGAACCTCTGATGTTGAACCCTTATACGTGTGTTGGCTGAAGAATCACGAGTTCTCGGACGTCTTCTCACTGTACCTACGGATTAAAGCCAGTGCTAGCTTTGCGCTTAGTGGGAAACATATGATATGCATACATTTATGTTTCGGCATATAACAATATAGATCAGCCAAATTACATGCATTCACATCATGGTTATACAATTACATATGGTATTATATAAAAGTACTTATGGTACTCTGAGGTTCATTATACGAAGTACGTGAGGTGCCCTAGGACTTATCTTGTGTTGGGACTTATATTTATTCGGGTCTCAGTAGGAGTTATAGAGCTTACTCATATTGAAATACCCGTAGGTATTGGATCGAGCGACCACCTTCATTTCCTCTTATTCATTATTCAGGTTATTATCTTCTAATTGGCAGAGTGCCGGACGGTACTAATAAAAGTGTAAGTCTTTTGAATGACAATAAATGTCAGAAGATACTATACGATCTTGAAGTCGCATTAGCCTGGGCGAGTTGCGGTGCTGAGCAGGGTGCATTGGCGCTGGGTGGACGGGAGTGCGGCTGGCATAACGACCAAGGTCTTAGTACGCGCGAGAATGCCGAGTACTAATCGGAACAAGAGTGCGATGGCACTAATCGGGAATCTTAGAAGTACTAATCGAACGGGTCGTAGCACTGTCGGGAGTACCAAAGTAGCTAATCGAGCAGGGAGTCTGTAGCGTGTCGGAGTGCAGTACTGTCCGAGCAGTCTTAGTAGCACTAATCGAATCTGCAAGTACTAATCGGGCAAGTCTTAGTGTCATTTTAATAAGCGGTCTTAGAGGCATTTTTTATAATTATATGAATCCATTAACTTACTATTTTATAATAAGGCATTCTTAGCCCATATGTGTTCATGACGGATCGTATTTCATATCTTTGGTAAAGTATGACGTCATGTAATCACACCTTATTCATGTATTCTTATTCTTCTATGAATCTACTTTGCGGAGTGGAATCAAATCCAATCGGATCATCGAACTAAGACCATAGCATTTTCATTAACTAAGTCATTACGATTTTCCCCGAGGACAGTTTGAAATACTCACTTTCCGTGATCCAACTTCATATTTGGCACCTATCTCTTTGTACTCATTTAAAGCTAAGGTGCTAGGGTTCTATTCAACTGGAATCACCCAATTAAACACTTAGAAACTCAAGTTCTGTCAGGAACAACCAGGACTACTCTATGTTCAAAGGCTGATGCAGGAATTGGCTTGCATATGACCCCACTTTGAGTGAATTTTGGGCCACTAGATCAGAGATTTGACGATGTCTATTTATTGATGTTTGATTCTCATGAAGTCTATTTTAATTGGCCACTTTAATCACTTAAAATTGGATAAGAAATGGCTGATTATGGCGAAAATATGGCGGTCGAAAACAGGGAAAAACGAGCGAGGTGTCTGGGGTATAGGTCTAACGTGTAGCGGTACACGTTGGCCAAAAATGACCAGAACCCAAAGTATTACGATTTTGATCTCAAGGTGTACGGTACACTTCTCCAAATGCCCAGAATGTATGTTTTCCTCCCCTTTTCATACACTCATCCATAGATCAAAACCTATGTGATTCCTCCCAAAACAACTATATTATAAGTTCTTGCCATAAACCAATTATAAAAGGTTACTTAGGGTTTGTTGTAAACCCTAACACAGTACCATGAATCCCTCCTCCAAAATGAGTTCATACCAATCTTGTGTCATTTAAATTTTAGCAACCTTTCAAGAAAACTTTGGTTAGGATGTAATCCTAACAACCATAGGTTTGGGGCAAGCTCCTAGCCATACAAGTGCATGGACCTTCACATAAAACTTGAGAATTCCATACAAAAATTCATACCAAAGTCAAGCATCCATACCTTGGCTTGATCTCCTTCTTCCTCTTCTTCTCCTTCCTCTTCTTCTCCTTCCCTTTCCTCTCCTTCTCGTAGACTTCTTGTTTGGAGACCAAAATTGTCATTTGGTCTCCATCTATTATAATAAAGTTTTGATTATTTAGCTTTTAATCCCCGACTTCCATTGGTTACATTATAAGTCTTATTATTTATACTTTGACCTCTAAGTTCATAATCCATGTCTTTGATGCCTTTTTGGACAAATTACGGTTTGCCTTTATAGCGGGTGGGATTTATAGGTTTATATAAATCTCTATATTTCTTTAGTTACTTTAAAAGTTTCAATTTATGCAGGCATAATACCCTAGTGTTTGAAGCAACTAGGGTATCCAAGGTCGATCGACCTCGCGGACAGCCCGGATCTTATCCACAGGCGCCATAATTGAGCAAATAAAGCAGGAAGTAGATTTGGGTTCTTTAAAGCACCACGATTAGCCTCGGAATCGAATTCAGCACGCGAGGCACTAGACAACCTAGCAATGTCACCTTTTGTGCATACGTCGTGCACGAAACCTCTTACATTTTGGCTACGTGAGTTTGGATGTGGTGGCGTCGATCCATTTGACCACATGATGCCTCTTAGTCAAATTCACGATTAACTAGGCGAAAAGGCGCCCTCTTGTGCAAAGTGTTCCCCACCAGCCTAGCAGTCCCTGCCTTATCCTAGTTCTACCGGCTTAAAACAAACTCTGTAACTTCTTTATGCTCTTTGTCTAAAAAATTTGTGACTCGATATATGTGTTCGATCAGAAAAATAAAAAACAAAACGTAGCCAATTTGTTCCACGTGAAGATGGGGCGGTCTGATATGATCTGGGACTTCATCAAGCATTCGACATTGCATTCTTGTAGTTAGTTCAGTCGATCAAGCACGATGATGCAGCGGTGAAAGCGGCCATCGATCCGACACAGATTCTTCATTTTGATCTCCCTTGCGACACTGTAACTATATCGTATTTTATTTCCAAGGGAAATCAATGCGCCTTGTTAAGGAATGACACCATAGCGCAGCGGATGACCATCGCTGTGACTAACGACAAGGCAAACAATTCCCATAAATGGGAAAGACAGTAGAGACAAGGGTAATCAGTGAGCTCTGAGGATAAGAATAGCGAAAGGAGAAACCCTAAGAGACTTGAGTTAGGATGAAACTATGCAGGGGACTTGAAAATCCGGTATGAAGTGGATCTATCAAATTCTTGTGACATGTGCAACTGCAAAAAAAAACTTTATCTCATACCAAACCAGGGTTTTGCTTGCCGCTTGGCAAAACCAACGCATACCAGCGAGACTAATCTAAATTCTACGAATACCATAGGGAGCACGACCATATCACGAACAAATGTTATTAGCTCAAGCTGTAGTTAGAATCCATAGTTAGAAGAGGACATCTCCACTAGTACTTGAGGAGCCTAACCCACCTTGATAACCCCAAGCTAAGAAGCACGGACACGGATACGGTCACAGAGATATGAAACGGTGGGACACGGGGACACGACAAATTTCAAAAAATCAGGATACGGATATGGCAAGGTTATGACATAATAAGATAAAATAAAAATAAGTATTCTTACAAATATTGTCCTTAAAAAGCAATTTGGATAAATAAAAAACAAGTGCTCAAACAAACATTGTTCTTACAAATATTAAAAAACAAACATAAGTATCTAAAACTAAAGACTAGCATTTCCTTACGAATCAAATAAAATGGCTTTCGGTTCGCGTTAATAAGAAAGATTGCAATCTCCAAGAATTCCAGCATTCTCTATATCCATTGTGTCAAAACCATCTCCTCGATGTCACATTTTAGATTCACCTTCATTATAGTTTGGAGATCTCATGATGAAAGATTGACCTGGACATAAACCAAGTCCTCAAATCTTGAGATGTGTATTTCTCTGTGAGTGAATGAAATTATATGTGCTCCAATTTCTTTCACAATATGAGGATGAACAAGGTTGTCCTAGCAATTCAATGCTATAGATTGAAGCACATTAGTGCGGAAGTTCCATGAACAATCCATTAATAGGACTCATGTACCACTGTCATTGATGGAATGGCTACTAGAAAAATCTTCAGGATGCGAGAAAAAGTAGCATCTCTTCTTCTCGCCTCCTTTCCTTCACTTGAAAATATCTCTCAAAACATTTTTTCTTTCTCTTACTACTTCCATATCTCGATGTGTGGTGGAACACGATCATGAGACTCATCAGAAGCCATTATTGACTATAATACCTACAAGTTGAGTTATGACATAATTTATAAAAAGTTAAATTGTGAATATCATTTATATTTAAATTATCCAAAGCCCTCTGATTTAAATTCTTAAGATTACCTTGGATTTAAGGAATGAGCTAAGGAATGTAAAGGTGTGGCTTTTAGTCCATCTTTCCACCAAGATTCCATTCACAATATCAAAAAACGTACAAGTATAATTAAAAAACGATTCATATAAGTTCAAATATAATTAAAACTTTCAATCAAAACTCAAATATTTAACTAATGAATCTTAATTATACCTTGAATTTTCTATGAAGCTTTTATGTTCTTTCTTATAAATGGCTTCCTTCACTTTTTCGATCATCAAATCCCACCACTCATAAATATTGTGAAGGCAAGGTTTGTCAGTGTCAGCTAATCGAAGCATCTCATACATGGGAGTTGTAAAGCTGAGGATATAATCCACATCCATCCAAAAGTCTTCATTTAGGATTTTATCCTTTACTTCTTTAGCTTTCACTACATCATCTTCTTTATACATCTCCCAATTGCTCTAAACCTCTTTTTATTGTCTTCAATCGTTTAAGCATAACAATAGTTGAAGCAAAACGTGTATCGGCCTTTGAAAGTAACTTCAACTTGCAATGATTATTAAACATTGACAATCTCATTGCTTGATTCGTGATGAAATTCTTGATGAAAGAGGCATCCCACTTGAGCAGAGATCAACCACATTGTTCCATCATCGTCATATCTTGGGTGTGTTGATGGTGCACATATATTCTTCAAGCAAGATTGAGAGTATGAACCACACACGAGGGTCCAAAGATATGCGAAACTTTGCTTCACAATGTGTCTGCTGCTTTGCAAATTGTAGCATTATTAGTTATAGCTTAGACTACTTTTGAGGACCAATCTCTTGTATAGTGTTAATCAGCAATCATCATAAAGTGCTTGTCCTTGATCTCCCACTTCCACGATTTATTGCTTTAAAAAACATTGGCCCACTTTACGAAACCACCATACAGTGTTAATAAGTGGTCTTCTTTGAGCATCTAACCATCCCATCCTTTGCAAATGCTCACTCCTTTCTCATTCGAGTCTTGCTTGATTGGTTCCAATAAAATCTCAATATTACTCTTCTCCTACGCAATAATGTAGTTCTTAATGCATTATAGCACAGTTGGGACATAACCTAGAAGTTGACTTGCACTTTTAAAGGCACGAGCATAATAAGGATTTCTAGCAAAGTGAAAGAATAACCCCGATTGTAAAACATCTTAGCTATCTCACGACATGGCTATTTGATGCACCATATTGAATGCCTTCTCGAGGTGATCCAATAGACCCTTTCTCTTTTTGGATCAATAGCACTAGCACTAACTAGAAGAATTCTCAAAATTAGAGGTATTTGAAGCGCTTGATGTGGGTAAAGGAACTTGCTTGAGATTATATTGTTTCACCCTTTGTTCAGCTTCCTCCATCACCCTTCGCATCTCAACTAAATTTTCATTTGTTACTTTAGTACAAGATGCAACCCCGACCCCTTTAATTTTCAATAGGTGAGTCTTGACTCTATAATATGACCCTTTGTATATTTGTCTACAAAAATTGCATTGAAAAGCAACATTTCTTCCCCACTACCCAATTTCGGCTTCTCATGTGAACCTCCATAATGGAACATTGTCATCTTGATTATTCGTTGATCGGCTTGGAAGGCTCAAAATTACTACTCATTGTATAGTGCATCACAAAAAAAATAATAATCATGCATTTAAATAATCTAAATTATTTCAAAGTCCAAATCAATCTAATTTTTTTATCCATCCATAAACCCTAATTGAATTAGGCTAATTCCATAAAATTTGCATGTTTGCATTCATTTAGAAATTCAAAATAAATTATAAAACAATCTAATCTAATTGTTCTCCACTAATCACTTTTCATAATATTGTAAAAAGCGTATGCATAAAAGGCAATTAGACAAAATTTGAAAAAAATAAATAAAATAAATAAATTGCATTGTGATAAATTTCCAACTTCAACTTCATTCATTTTATCAACTTTTCGACTTTACAAGTACCTGATACGAAATCTCAAATGCAGCGATAACGAGTGTAGCACAAACGTCAAGAAATTGCACGAGCATAAATAAAAGGCTTATTTTGGGCCTTTTATTTTAGGTCTTTTATTTAAACTGTTTTAAGCCTTTTATTTAAAGTGATTTGGGCCTTTTATTTAAAGTATTTAAAGTGTTTTGGGCCTTTTATTTTAAGTGTGTTGGGCCTTTTCTTTAAAGTGTGTTGGGCCTTTTCTTAGGAAGAATCAAGAAAAAACATTGAAAATGAATGGAAAACGAAAAACAGGGGAAAGCAATTCGTCGAATTCGGGAGTTCGGAGACGGTGTCCCAGTCGTCGACTCGTAGGTCTTGAATCTTTGAAGGAGCTCCTCCCGGTTCCTCTGTTTGCAACCCTCGATCCCTCACCTTGCTTTCCTTTTCCAAATTCGAATGCGGAAATTTTCTCTCGAAGTCGAACCCTCACCTCTCTTCATTGAGGCTATGGTATGGCACAACACTACGACACGCCCCAGTGTGGGATGTGATGTTTATTTCCCTGCCCTAAGGTACACAACCCCTCCGGCTCCCCCCTTCCTCTTTTATTCCCTTCTTCCCTCTCTTCTTTTTTCTTTCTTCTTTAATCTTGATAGCCCTAATTTCAGTATTTTGAATTTATTTTTTCCATTTTTTTGGGTGATGAGATGAGACGATTCCCTTTGGGTGATGACCAATGAGTTCACAAAGATTTCTTTTTGTGTTTTCATGAATCATGAGAAAAAAAATGCAATCTAGTGAAAAAAAAAACCCAAATTGATCGATCGATTCCATCCTTGTCTGAAAAAAAAGAAGAAAAAAAAGAACCTAGCAGTTAGCACAGTGCACACCTTTTCTCCGGTGTTGTCGGCGTTGTCGGCGTGTCAATCTCCGGCGTCGTCAGTTGTCACTCACTCTCACTTCCCAATTGAAGTCGGCCAATCCAATTTCCTTCGTGTGGTTTTTGTGTATTTGACTCATTGAGGAAGAGGAACAATCGAATTAGGGTTTTTTTAAGCCCAAAGAAGGAAAAGCCCGCATAAATTTGCTTTCCTTGGAGTGTCAAGTCGTGTCCGACCATGTCTTGTGAGTGTCAGGAGCCGTATCCGATCCTTTGACCCTCTTGTTTGGTCAGCGATGCCCCCGCGTGGCGTGTCGGACACATTATCAGCAGCGTATTGGTCGCGTGTCCGCGTGTCGACACCACGGACACTCCGCAATTAGCCGTATCCGTGCGAGACCACGCTTCGCGGGCCGGATCGCCATTTAGGAAGGTTGCAGGGTTGTGATAGACAGGATCTTCGCAACCCTAAGTCTCGTCATTTATGCGGAATTAAGGGGTCGCCCTCGATTTAGAGCCTTGGTGGCGGGCATTCATTAAAGCTTTGCCCCGAGTAGTATTTGCCCTATCGACGAAGCAGCCAGCCGTGGAGTCCCCCTCAGGTAATTATTGAAACCCCTCATGAGATCCTAGTCCACAGCTCCACGGGGTCGGTGGCCACTTGATGTGTAGGATCTTAATAGAAATAGGAAGCATCACCGATCTACTATACCCTATGACCCTCCTCTAGATGGGGTACCAGCTCGATAACCTCGAAGTCCAGGGAATGTACTGATGGGATTCAATGGCGTCCATACCACTTCAGTTGGGGAGGTTATACTTCTGGTCTTAGTACATTGAAAGCTTGAACTTGGATCCATGACATGAAAGCTCTACCGTCCTCCTACCACTAGACCCTCAACTTCCTAACACACCCCCACCCCTTGGGTTAGATCGACATTAGAGGGGACTAGAAAGCCACTAGAAGATGTTGCACCATTAAGGCTAGCCGAGATGACAAACCTTCCAAATATAAATTATAGCTCGAGGCTTGCCTGCAAGCACACGATAGCACCCGAGTAGTGGAGCCTCTCAAATCATACCACCTGTTCGAACGTGATCGACCTAAACTGGTATATCTTGGATCCCTCTCCCAACAAGAGGCTAATGCGTTCTTGGCCATTATGCAGGAACACTCTAACATTTTGGTCTAGACACATCATGACATGGTTGGAGTAAGTCCTAGCATTACACAACACCAACTCAACATCTAGCCTGGAAAGCCCGTTATGCAAAAAATGAGGCGTCTTCATCCCCAATGTTACAAGGTAATCAAAGAGGAGGTCGATAGGATACTCTCAGTAGGCTTCATCTAGAAAATCCAATACCTGGAGTGGCTAGCCAATGTTTTTGTGATACCGAAGAAGAATGGGAAATGGTGAGTATGCGTTGATTATTCAGATCTCAATGACACATGACCCAAAGACACCTTCATCCTTCCATGAAATGATTAGATTCTTGATGCGAAGACCAACCATGAATTGTTGTCCTTCTTCGATGCCTACTCAGTATACAACTAGATACCTATGTTTCCTCCAAACTCTCTGAAAATTGCTTTTATCATACCAACCAGGATGTACTGTTACAACGTGATGCTATTTGATCTAAAGGACGTCGAGGCAACTTATTAGCGCATGATGGCACGAATGTTCAAGCCTTTCCTAAGGAAAACCATGGAGGTATATATCGATAACATGCTTGTGAAGTCGATGTCTTGAGACGACCACTTGACCAGACTAAAGAAAGCTTTCCAACTGATGAGACAATATCAATTATGTTTCAATCTGGACAAGTGTGCCTTCGGGGTAGAATTTAATAAGTTCCTTGGATACCTCGTCAACAAGCATGGCATTGAAATTTTGCCATAACAAGCCAATTCAATTTTGAAAATGAGGCCGACCGAGACCAAGAAAAAGATACAAGCATTGATTGGGAAGTTGGCGGCACTGAGCAGGTTCATCTCTAGGTCCTTTGATCGACTTCATCCATTCTTCAGAGTTTTAAAGGGGACATCCTCGTGTGTACGGAACCTCATTCGACAAGATTTACAGCCATCAAGAGTATCTCTCCACCCACCGGTCTTGTCTCGGCTAGAAGGAGAGGTTGTTTCACCCATCTTTCACTTCCCGCGGCGACCGACCGTGTAGCCTTAGTCAAGCCCGGGGATGATGTGGGATAAACCGATCCTATTATGTCATATGTTTCAGAATCATAAGCTGGTCAGGAGGGTGTGTGGTATATTGCAATCCCCGAGGAATGTTTAATTAATAGCACAAGTTGTTCAATTCTCTTTTCAGATTTCGAATAACGAGGTTGTTCTACTAGGTTTGTGGCTAGCCTAGGCACTCTCGATCACTCAAATAGAACTCTGGTGTGATTTCCAGATAGTGGCATCCCAGATTAAAGAATAGTATGAGATGAAAGATGACAGAATGACCTAATACCTATCCCTTACCTAGGCGCTCATCGTGCGTTTTGAAAAATGCATGGTTTCCCAAGTCCCTTAAGGCGAAAACCAAATAGTCGACTCTTTGGCGAACCTAGCTGCAAGCGCCCCATTCCTTTGTTGTGTGGAGTTGAACGTCCTAGATCGACCATCCATTGCAGGAGGAATTGTGAACAACACCGAAACTATGTCAAGTAACTCTTGGATGACGCCTATCACGGCTAGAGCTAGTAATATGGGCTGAGCCCAATAGGCTAGCCCACTTTATCCCGAATTTTTGGACAGTTGAGTTGTAAAATAAAAGGCCTAAAAAAAACCATGCCAACTTAGCTAGACTCGTTTTGGCCAGTGGCCCATGTGGGTTTGGCTCAGGTTAGCCTGATTAGACCGATTGGTTCAGAATCTTTATTTATTTATTTTTAAGTAATTCACTTAGTAATTGAGATTTTCAAGGATTTACCTATTAAATCAATAATTTCGCTATCTGCTTTTGTAGCACAAGGGGTTTTAAATATTATTATTACTATAATATATGATTAATATAGTAAACTTTGTTGTTTTAACTATTTTATTTTCAATTTTAAATATATCTTTTAATATAATTTATATGATAATTTAATAGTTAAAATTTTGTTTGAAAAATTACATAATAGATTTGAATTAAATAAATTACAGTTTTAATATTGAATATTTTTTTATTTATCTCATTAATCCTAGTTTAAATATTTACAGTTTCATTTTTTTTAATTCTTTAAATTTTATTCAATCACATATGTTTTTATAAAATAAAGAAGTTGTACTAGTTTGTAAATTAAAATTCAAATTTAATAACTAAATTATCGGTAAGGTACAAATAATTTTATTACTTAAACTAGTATTAATAACAAAATATTGTTATTTTAAAAATAATTAACAAAAATCATACACTTGTTTATTTCAATTACATCTTATAGCAAAATGGATTTTCAAAACAAATAGGATATTTAATTATTATACGGTTGAGATACAATTTTGAATTTTTTTTTATTCCAAATATAAATCAAATTTATGTTGTTAACACTCTACAAATTTAATTAATAGATGATGAATGTGGAATCACATGTTATTATTGGATATAATGAGGATGAGGGTGAAGATTAGAGGCATACAAGATTTCATTTGATTATTTGAAGTTGCTTTTTTCAGATATGTTATTAAGTTGTTACTTTATTGTTTTGGTACTATTTAGTTAGTTAGTTTGGTACTTTGGTTAAACGATGTTCACAACCAAGGTTTCGGACCGGCCCGTGGTATTGACCCGGAGAGGGGAGAGGGTCAAAGGGTCGGGAAGGTGACCAAGGAGTTGAACCCGGGTTCTTAGAGGATAGACCGATCTATATACAAAATAAAAAATATATTTTTTCTTATATATAAAACTTAATTTTCATTGAACAATAAAATTAAAGAGATACATCAAATACATATTAAAGAGATACACATCCAATACATAATCAAGTTCATACTTATATAATAATAAAAATTAGACAGTTAGCAAGTTACATTAGATTAGACATCGCCATCTCCATCTCGAAGCACTATGGGCGGATTACTTGAACATCCATTGCGAATATCACTAGCTCTGAATATATCCACTCCTAAATCATTGTCATAAATTTATTTTTTTAAAATAACTCATTTAACTTAAAATAAATAAATACATATAACAAAATAAAATAACACACAAATTTTAAAAAATTACCTTATGCGCCAACAATATTGAAAGTCTCAGTAAGCATAGGAACTGAATTATTCTGATTAATAACATTATTCACTTCTTCATCACGAAAATCAGGAATTTCTTCTTCAATAATCCAAAAGTTAGTAGTATCAATGCAATCAATATCCACAGGATCATAACTCTTGTTTTGGTATTGAGTCCTTCAAAATAAAAAATAAAAAGATAAAAACATATTTAAATTTATAAAACAAGGAAATCAACAAGTGTCATTTAAGCATAGGAGTTTTAATTTACCTATACTTGATCGCACTATTATAATTGACATAAACAAGATCCAAATTAGTCTTTTGTGCTCTAGCTTATTCCTTCTCTTTATGTAGGATGCATCAAATAAACTCGATTTCTTTCATATCGGATGATGGAAGAATTTGTTTGGCTAAGCCCAGTATAGTGACTTTATAAAATATGAGCATCAGTGCCAAATAATCTCCACCATTCATCTACATGTAAAATAATTCCATAAACTGTTACAATTGTCATATAAAATCAAATCTAAATTAATTAGTAATATAAGCATAAAAATTACCAGGTTGAAGTGTTTTGCAACAATTAATGCTGGTCGTTGGGCGAAACTCCCTTGGCGCTCTTGATATATCCTAACTTCTTTCATTGCTTGGAAGCTATCACTACAAATACTTTATGTGTAAAGAAAATCAAGTAGGCTAGTCATAGCTTCCGTTGTGTCAACAAAATTATCCGCATATAGAAATGCTGGATTGAGAAAATAAGCAACTGCCTGGAGATTGCGCCGTAAATGCTTATCCCATCGATCGTAATAATTTTAATGTATGGTTTGATCACAGTCCTTCTTGATATGAAGGTCTCTTGTATAGCCAACCTTGTCCGAAGCATACCTTGTAAAATATAAACATAATAAAAAAATATAAGAAGTTCAATAATGAACATTAGTAATAAGTTAATAACCAAATTAACTCAAACTAAAAAATTAATCAAGTATTTAACTATTTATAATAAAATAAATAACACCTTCATAAACGTAACCCAAAGAAGGTTTTTCATCAGAGTCTACAATACGCAAGAACTTCACCGATTGGGTAACAACCTTCACTATCATCAAGCACTCATCCCAAAACTTGCGATCTAAAAAAATTGTAGAAGCAAGTCTCCCTTGTGTAGTTTCAGATAATTTATGCTCCATAAAAAACTTTCTACTCACTAGTGATGTCAAATTATATATGTGTTCACATAGACTCTGCAGGGTGATAAAAGTGGTGGCAAAGCAGTTCATACAGATGCTACAATCTCTCCTTCCACCATCGGACTTCCTCAACCATGATAAATATGACACCATGATTGTACACAAACTTGGTTACATGCGACTCTGAAGCAAGTGAACTCACATGTGACGTACTACGGATATCATGAAAGTCAAATTCAAACAATGAGCGGCACAAGGAGACTGATAAATATTACTATACTTCTCATGTAGCTTACTTCCGGCTAATTTATAGCGGTACCATTGTCGATAACCATGTGCACCATTAGATGGCCCGACTCAATTCAACTTACGCCGGAGAACATCGAAATAAAAGTGTCTACATCTTTCACGTATCGAGAAGCATCGATAGATTTACAAATACCAAACCAGCTGGACAATACACAAGAAAATTAATCAAAGTCATTTGTCTTTGATAAGTCAACCATACGCCATAATTGTGCATCATTATCCTCGATTCTCCGATAACTATTTATAAGAAAATCGATTCTTTTTGCATTCTTCTAACAAATTGACCCTCATATCATGATATGATGGTCCTCCAAAATCAGCAATACCAGCAATTGCTTTTACAACAGGTTTAAAGTATGGAGAATTAATGGCATTAAAAGGAATGCATGCATCATAAAACCATTTAGCAAGAGCTACATTAGCTCTATGCTTTGCACTCTTACTAGAAAATGCAGACTTGATGGATGGTTGAGAATTGGTACTTTCTTTCGTCTTCTCTTTCTCTTTCACCTTCTCCTTCTCCTTTTCCTTTTATTTTTATTTTTCTTTTTCTTTATCTTGATCTCTTACCCTCTTTTGACTCTGTTGCTCAAATGTCTCTTCTTCATCTTCAGATGCCTCTTGCTCTTGTATTTGCACTTCCTCCTCTTCAACATCATCAAATGCATCATTAAGTGCCTCCTTAAGGGCCTTCTTTTTCAATTCTCCTTGTAACACCCCGAAATATACCCTAGCAGTTTTCGGACATGTTTAGGGTATAATAAAAGGAAAAGTAAAGTTATCAGGAATAAAATAAAGATAAAAATAAAATAAGCAAGAACTTGGAATTAATACAATGGGTAAATTAATAATTTACCCATTTCAGGACCCAAGGGTCATAATTTAATAAGTTCATATGCCAAAGTAGGAATATGCATAAGTTAAATTAAGAGTAACAGAGAGTTGGAGGACCAAAGAGTAATAAAAGAAAGATATTAGAATGAAATAAGGAAGAAAAATTGTGGAAGAGACAAGTGGCTTGAAGGAAAGGAAGAGTTTCCTCCTTTGGTGGATGGTCAAAGGATGCTCCAAAAGAGAGAAAAATTAAATAAAAAAGGGGATAAAAAGTCAAATAAGGATAAGACTAAAATAAATATCTCATTTGGTCTTTGGAGAAAGAGAGAGCAAAAACGGATAGAGAGTAGAAGAGAAAGGAAGAAAGAAGAAGAAGAAAGAAGAAGAGAGAAGAAGAAAGAAGAGAAAGAAAAGAAAGAAAGAAAGAAGATCCGCAATTAGGAATTATGAAATTTGAGTATGGAACCATGAATATGTGTATGTAAACTATGTGTGTATGGAACTTGTTAAGTTCCGTATGGAAAAGTATTGATTTTCGTACACTTGTATGAAAACTATGTGTGTATGGAAGTCTAGTTTTGGTCTAGAAAGTTTAGATACATGGTTTGGAACCCTTTCTTTTGTATATGGTTTGGGTTTGGAAACTCCCAAACTCATTTCTTGTTAGGGTTGAGTTAAGAAGAGCTCTAAGGCTTCTATAGATGTGTTCTGGGAAGGGTCTAGTTGCAAGTTGAACCAAGAAAATTTCCCTATTTTTGATCATACTCAGTAGCCGGACCTTAGAATGGGTTTTTGGGTCAGAAATAAAGGGAATTTGGTAGTAAGTCCTTCTGGTAAATTGTAGCCACATCAATGAACTTGATGTTAGGATTTTGAATTTCTCAATTCAGACCTCTATAGACCAAGTTATGGTTCTTTTACCTAGGTCAGCCTGTAGACCTCATCCTGTAGAGGTCAGCAGAGGTCAGCTGTAGACCTCATCTTGTAGAGGTCAGCAGAGGTCAGCTGTGAAGCGCCGTCGCGTGGGGTCGGTAGGAGTGACTGGTATAAATGCTACATGAAGGTCGGCCGGAGGTCAGCCTATGGACCTCATCACGTAGAGGTCGGCGAGGAGGTCGACAGGAGTCGAGACCTCGTCACGTGGGGAGTCGGCTATGGGTCAGGCGCATTAGGTATCGTCGCGTAGAGGGTCGGCGGAGGTCGATTAAGTAGACCTCATCCTATGGGGTCAGCGGAGAGTCAGCTGTGGGCCTCATTACGTAGAGGTCGGCCGGAGGGTCGGCTCGGCTCAACCGGTTCGAATTCGGCTCGGGTACGGAGTTAACTACGTTTGATCTCCAACTTAGGAAGGTCATAACTTCTTCATCTGAACTCCATTTCGGGTGTTCTTGGACTCTATGGAAAGCCCATTGGGTGAAATCCGCATTCATATACTTAAGTGGAGCATAGAAATTTCGAACCGAGGTGTTAGACCAAAGCTCAGCGGTCGCTCAGCTCGGCAGTTCAGGCTCGGCTGGGTTAACTACGTATGACCTCCAACTTCGGAAGGTCATAACTTCTTCGTCCAAACTCCGTTTCGGGTGTTCTTGGACTCTATGGAAAGCCCATTGAGTCAAGAATACATTCATATGCCTAAGGAGGATATTAGGTGTCAGACCGAGGTGTTAGAAAAAGCTCATCCAGGTCAGCTCAGCTCAGCTCGGCCAGTTCAGGTCAGCTCGTCTGGGTTGACTACGTATGACCTCCAACTTCGGAAGGTCATAACTTCTTCGTCCGAACTCCGTTTCGGGTGTTCTTGGACTCTGTGACTCATTAGTCTAGAATCTAACCATATGCTATTAAATGGAATTCGGTATCCACATCTGAAAATATGATTGTTGTACCAAGTGGAATAATCGCTTGGGTAAAGTCAATTAGAATACATGATAAGAAAAGAGATAGATATGAACAAGAATTAACAATAGACGTAGATTTGATATGTAGAGGAGTATAGAAGAAAAGAATAAAATGATAAACTCATAGAACACTTATAATTATGTATTTGCCTAAAGTAGGATGTTGAATGACAAGACATATATGACCGGTGCTTGGCCTCACGCTGAATACTCTGGCTCTTCTGTGCGTAGAGGCCACGTCCTGTTCCATACCTTGCGTACCATCGGGTATATATTGTACCGATTCTCGTTCATTCTTTATCTCCGGTTCAAGCAAGCAAATGTTTATACGTGTGTATCTGAATAAGAAATGATAAAAAGGTAAATAGGTTGGACATGAAGGGTACCTAAGGGTATTAAAGAAGAGTCTGTATTACACTCCCTACGAGAGATAGGACCAGGTCGATAAGTATAAGTTAAGCGTGCAAGTATAAATGTATAAGTACTTAACCCAATCATAAGATATAATAGTCTAATAAAGTACATGAAGATATAAGTTAACAAGATATAAGATGTTACGGGAATGAGTACATGTACACGAATGATAGGCATAGATGAAGATAGAATGAGTAAATGCATGCATGATAAAAATATAAGATATATGTATTATAGAAATATGAGAAGCAAGTAATATGAAGCTACGAGATATGAGAATGAATGCGATTAAAGTAATGATAGTATATATTGCATATGCACATGTAAATTATATGTATGGAACATATATAAGTATGGGTATATAGCCAGTATAGAATATGACACTTAAGTATGTGATTTATTTATATGTATAGTAAATATGTAAAGTGAGATATGAGATATGAAAAATGCAAAGTTAAGAATAAATGATTATATATCACATATGATTGAATGACAAAAAATGATTCGGGAATATGAGATATGTCTTGAACATAAAATACACATAAGTTAATACTTACTTAGAACCTAGTAGAGGGATAGATAGGCATGCCTATAGGGAAGATACAGTTGCTGCAGCATACAAATACAGATATCGAGGCCCCGTTTGGGTCGATGAGATAGATCCCGTTTGGATCACGGTGGCCCCGAAAGGGTCACCACAGCGCCTTCGGGCCCTTATAGATGGTCATTGTCGTACAATGTGCGGCGTAACCCGGGCCCTTACGGACCTTGTTTCGCATAGTGAGTACAGCGCCTTCGGGCCAGTATAGACCACTGTTTCACACAGTTAGTACAGCGCCTTCGGGCCCTTATAGTTTCCTTTATCAAATTCTAAAGTTTATGCAGGCATGAAACATAAAACAAATGATTTGAATATGACATGTGAAAAGATATGATATGATATGAGAAGCATAGCACTGCTATGAGATGATAAGTTCTGTAACATGAAATTATACGATCTGACATGATATATGAAAATGTATAAGAATGTAAAATGATCTGAAAAGTTAATATGAAAGAGAAAGTAATATGAAAAGTAAAAACGGGAAAACGGTATATGAAAATAGTACATGAGCTTGAGTACATGAAACAATACATGAATACGATTATATGAAATGATATATAAGACATAGTATGAGCAATTACATGAACATGAACATAACAAATGGCATAGTATAATATGAAAGTCATATATGATATGAATATATGATAGACATACTGAATAGATAGATGGAACATGCTACATGAACACATGATAGAAATGCATAAGTGCTAAGAGCGATAGAGATAAGTAAGATACAAAGCATAGAAATATAGTAAAAATATAGATAGGAGATATAAGCCGAAAACGGAGAACATGTGACATACGATAGGAATGTAAAGATGATAGAAGTAATAAAGTTATATGAATATGTATAGATATATGAAATGCATATGTATAAGCTTGTAGCCGGTCACCATTGGTGGTTGTCCATGCTTATGTTCCCACTAAAGCGTAAAACACTTGCAGTGTTCAATCCATGTAGAGTACGAAGCGAAGATAAAATTAGAGGACAAGACATCCCACATCAGCGGAAGCGGGCCATTTCGAGATAGGTGCTCAGCACTACTTGCAATCGATGTTTTGTATTAGACACATGTATAAGTATAGATGTTTGTATAAATAAATGGGACTCGATATATGTGTATAGATTTGGAGGGACACACACGCTCAGATGTTAGTTCTTTTGTAAATGTAAATGATTTTGTTATTCTGAAATTTTGTATAACCACAGTCTGAGTTCGACTACGAGAAGAAACGGTCAATGAGTCCAATGCTAGTCTCGCGCCCCGGACTCGATTCGGATTCGCCATTCGGGTTGGATCGGGGATCGGGGTGTAACACTCCTTGTTTAAGATAATCCGCAATTTGTCACTTTTATTTGGAACACTTCTGAGGATGATATTTGCAGTAAGCTAGATGATATTTCATTCTATTGATCCCTGCCTTTAAAGTTTTACCTGATACATGCAAGTGCGAGTAATCTTTCTATCTGGACCTCAAGTCTCAAAGAAGTGATCATTTGGATCGCTTCTTTTATGAATGTTTGGTGTAGAAGCTACATACGGTATCTCGGAAGATTGAGAATTCATATTGGCCATTCCTATAACAACACACAAAGCCATAATGTCCAAATTAGGGACCAAATAAAAACTATAAGGTCCCGAATTAAATTAGGGCCGGCAAAACTGTGCTAACAAAATTACATAAACAAAACAAGAAAAGGAAAATGGAACTCCAAAAGAAATAAATAGGTTCAACAAAGCAAAGTAATTTTAATTGATTACATGCAGTGAATTAGCTATGTAAATTGTGAGCTGGAACCAGAATCATGAAAGGTTTGTTCTAGTATGTAATAATTATTTAAAAAAAAATAATAATAAGAAAACAACACGCTTATTGGAAGAACAAATCAACAAACACATACAAATGCCGTGAGTTCAACCATGATGATTAGTGATTACAACAATTTTACTAGTTCTTAGAATCTACATGATCAGTGTTATTGGGTATTGATTAGAATTAGTCAACGTACCATAATCTTATTAATCAAAGGCAATAATCTTGTGTCGAGGCAATTAATTAATCACAAGTAGTCTCCTTGATCAATTCCAGTTCCATTGAAAATTATGTTCAAAATTCAGCCAACTATCTAACTTTGGGGTAATGGAAAGCAGGCCAGGGGCGTAGAGGAGAGGTGCGGCGGTGTACGGAGGAGGCTGCGGTGTGGAGGAGAGGCTGTGCGACGGTGTACCGGAGGAGAGATTGGAAGCGGCAGCTTTGTGGCAAAATGGAGAGGAAATGGAAAATCGGAAAGCGGAAAATCTATGGAGCGGGAGGTGGCGCGTTGGCGCGATGGTGGGCCGGTAGTGATCACGATTAGGGATAGGCGTGGGTCTTTCTTCTTTGTGCTTTCGACAATGGAGGAAAAAAAAAAGAAATAGAATGTGCTTTCTTGGCTAATGGGCATTTGTGCTCGCTTGATTTCAATTTTCATTTTTTGATTTTTATTTTTTTTAATTAAAAAAAATTAATAAAATAAAAAGTTAAAAAACTGTGTAGTTTTTTTAGAAATGGCGCCGCATGATCAAAGGAGGGAAAAAAAAACAAGAACTAGCTAACCCGACACCAAGTCATCCGGGTTATTGGTTTAACCGGTGAGTGGCGGTTTGTCGGTTTTGCAAACTCTTTGGGTTTTCTGTTACATGGACGGTCCCGGCTCGGTCCTAGTTTTTCCGGTTGGACGTGTCGGGCCGGTCCGGTTTTAACAATCTTGGTTCTAGCATTATTTATTTATTTAAGTTTGTTTACTGTTATTATATTATTTAGTCTAAATTATTTTATATATTAATTATTATTATATATTTATATATTATTTATTTTTATTAAAAGAATTACAAATTTGTAAAATTAATTTTTTTTAGCATTTTTAAGGATTTAGCCCGTTTTGACCCGCAACCCACATGGGCTGGTTGAAAGCTAGCTCGAATAGAAATGAGTCTGATTAGCCCAGTTTGTTTTGGCCCTCATCCCAAAATAGAGCTCGTGAATTTGGATTGGTGGCAGTTACCAACTCTCACGGTTTACACCGAGCACGGGACAGTAGCGAGATGACGACAGCCGGTTAAATCCCAACTAGCTAGATGTGGTGATAAACAATGTCGCTTTGCTCGGGTTATTCTTGGAGTCCCTTAACGATGCATACACCTAAGGCAATCGACGGCGATCATGAGAAGTCTGACGAATTTGTGGCACCCACAACAGTGTTCAGCAAGTCACTTGCATCCATGACACAAGGGTTCTATTGATCAACCATGAAACAAGAATCATAGCAGTTTTTCTAGAACAACGATGTTTGCTAGAAGTTCGAGAATGTTATCCATGTCCTTACAAATGATCTCCGTATCTAGCCCGTGACCATTCTTCATTTGGGGGATCGATGTAGTGGGCCCACTGCCCTCAGCATCAAGTTAGAGGGAATTTCTACTTGTGGCTGTCAATTATTTCACAAAATAGGTAGAAAATGAACCTTACGTCCAGATCAAAGCCAAACCCTTAGCCCAAATGGCAGAATCGCAAAAAAAAAAATAAAAAAATAAAAAAATAATAATGTAGCAAGTAATTCAGTAACCAAGCCAATGGAGACGAAACTTTGACAGCAAGTGAAACGACGGCAAATACAGATTTTAAACAAAGTGTAAAGGGATCCAACACTAGGGCAAAGTAGTTGACCGTCAGAAATGCAGAACCATTGTTAGAATTTTACAGGGAAAAATGCTGATAGTTGAACAACTTCGTGTGATTCAAAAGGGTGAATCGATGCATCGGAACCCTAAAAACCATCATCATCATGGGCGGGAAACCTAGAGAGAAGCATTAAATGTGGCAATCAAATCCGTTGGCACGCGCCTCCTGAGGCCAACCCATGGTCGACACCTGTCCAAGGAGCGGGAGTGAAAAGACGAACCCATGACCGCATGACGCGTCATATTTAAATAGTACTATTATGAAAAAACCTAACCAAAATGGAACTAGGGGGCTACTGGAATGGGATGTCCATATCCCGGCTCAAAGCCCAAAGAGCAAGGTCTAACTGCGGAAGAACCTAGACCTAGAACCAATGAAGGAAGGTGAGTTAGGCCTCGAGCCCTCTACATGTGATCATGCTCCCCCAAACAAGCCTTGTTCCCCCTCTTTAGCAACAATGTATTGGACACAACAATGCCCGAGTCTACCAACCTACCACCACCCGAGGAAGACTGCGCCCTCTACCGGAAGAAGAAAAAGTCAGTGGTCAGAACCATTATCCCCACTCGCTTCACATGGGGACACGTGTCACCATGCACCATCTATAACTCTCAACTACTTTTGATCCATGACAGTCATAGACAAAAGTGTCATTAAGGTCTTGTCATGTGACTGATTATAATAGTATAAATAGAAATTTTTGTAGCCTAAAAAGGTAGATGTATACTAAGTCAAGGAGGTCAATAAAAATTGTAAAACCTAAGAAAATTCAATTTTTTTAAAAAGGGTAAAATGATACTTTCGGTTGAAAATCCGGAATTTTTCTAGATCTCGGATGATGAAACGGACTTCACCATTGGAATCTTAACTGCGGCAATCGCTACCACATTAAATTCTTCAAATTAGGAGCGGTCGAATTCCAGCGTTTCCAGTCGAGGATTCACGAGTGACACTTGACACTTGTTGAGTGGCTCACATAGAGTCACGTGTGAGAAGAGAGTTAGTCAAACCAAAGCCTAAGTGATGGCCATGTGTCACAAGCTAAGAGGAGAAAAATCCAAAAGTTTGGATAAGGAGATAAAGGTAATCCAAAGAGAGCCAATAGGAGTGTGATATGTGGCAAGAGAGGACATCCCACTTGGCCAGAAGCTTGTGGCTTGGGTTGGGGAGAGAGGGGAAAGAGAGGGCAAAGGAAAGAGAAGGAGAGGGAAGAAGAAGTAGAGAAAGAAGCTCTACCTTCTCTCTAGATTTTATGACGATCGAACATTTGGTTTCCGTCAGAGCAAGAGGAAAAGTCCTTCATCACGACAAGAGCTACAAGTAGAGACTGGAAATGGGGAGTTTCGACAAACTCTAAGAGGTAGGGGTTTTTCTCCTACTTGATTTAATCCTTGTCTAAGAGCCATTCAAATGGTTTTAGAATTTTGGGGCCGGAAATGGCCGTACTTTCCAGTCCCAAAGAAATGGGACTGAAAATCTTTTGGATGTGAATTTATTTTTGTGATCCACATTTGGGCTCATTTGAGAGTATTTTGGAGCAGTCGAAGATTGAAATACGGGACTATTTTAAGCGAGTTTGGGACTAAATATGGGGATTGTTTTTTGATAGTTCGGAACCGGAATTTCGGGACTGCTTTGGGTAGTCTCTGGACTGATTTTGGTCTTAAATTGTCCATGTGTGTTGTTTGTGTCATTGTTATAATGAATAACATGATTGGTTGTGTGAAAGTATGGTGTTGATGCATGCTCAATTGATGCATTAGCGTGGATTGTTTGAATGATGTGAATTATATAGTAAAAAAAAAATATAATTGTCCTTGAATCATAAATGATGTGTACATGAATTGGCATGATTGCATTCATGTACCGCGGTAACATCGATAATGGAGCCAAGGGTGTGGAGTGCATGGTCATGATCGATTCAACATTTAGTAAATGTGCGTGAGCTCAAGCGGACAACGCCCACATTGAGACTCACATTATTATGAATTGAAAAGCGAATATATATATATATATATATATATATATATATATATATATATATATATATATATATATATGTATAAGACCAGGGTAGATCCCTCCTCCAGCCAACCCAATTGAAAGACCCAAATCTACACGCGATTAGACATGATCACTGATGGTGAAAGCCCATAAAAATGTCGGAAGGCGTACGATGATCCTGCGGTGAGACCCGAAAAATGACATAGCCCATAAATAAACACACTGAATTTGATGATTTTCAAATGAGCATTGGAGGTCGTTCCAATGAGTTAAGTCATTGGGTGAAACACCAATGATTGGTTTTTCACACTTGGCGTTGCAAGTGTGAGGGAGTCGGTCGGGACTCGAGTTGTGGGCATGAGGAGTCACATCTCATGTATGACATAAAATCAGTCCATGTAAGAATTGCATTTGTATGGAATGTGAATGATTGTTGTGTGCCATTACATGCGCATTTAGGTGAGGAGTAACCCTTGTAGGAAAATTCAACTATTGGGCTTTTCTCACCTCGTCGTGGGAAAATAATTTCAGGTACCGGAGGCACACCGGGGGATGAAGCCCATTCGAGACCTTATTGGCAAAGGAAAGGCCAAATTTTGCCTTGTCTTTGTATTATGTAAATTTTGGGTGAAAAACCACATTTACGTAATTAGTAATTAAAATTATAGGATTATGATGAAACTATTGTAATGTTTGATTTCAGACTCATGATTCTCATAATAGATAATTTGTAATTGGGGTGCTTTGGGAGACTGGGCTAGGGTGGAGTGGGGATTCTCCATTTGGGTCCTCGTAGCTAGAATATGTAGATTTCTGACTGGCCCGATGGGTTTCTATGTCGTGTAGGGTCTTCCAGGCTGCGTGCCTGTGGCTGGCTCCAGCCCGTGAGCCTCCTGGCTCTATCTTCGCTAACCTGATCTTCTGTGTCTAGCAGAAGGATTCTAGGCATCTTTGGGTGACTTAGGTGTGACCAGATTTTCTCTGTCGCGACACAGCTCTTTTAAGCCTTGTGTCGCGACCGTGGACTGTGTCGCAATCGGGTGTGATCAAGGCCTTGTGTCGCAATAAGGTGGCGCAACGGGTGCGCATTAGCTCGTGCGGCAACATGCGCGACAGGTGTTCAATGTGCTCTGTAATGCGCTGTAGTGCGAGGCGGGCTCGACGAAAGTTTGCCCAGCCTTGTGAGGCGGCAGGCGAGGTCGCGATAGGGGATTGTCGTGACAAACCACTCATGCTGCTCTGTAGCAAAAGAGTCGATCAAAAGCAAAATAAATAAATAAATAAATAAAAAATTTTCGACCCCCGGGAATTAGGGTGTCACAACTTGGTATCAGAGCTTAGGTATATGAATACCTAGGACTCGATGGGACACGGGTTTGGAGCATGCATTCATTGTGCATTTTATGAATTGATGTGTGCAATACGTGCATGATTTGTGTGAACATTTTACATGATGAATGGTATATGGAACACTAGGGTTAGAGAGCATAACCTTAGGGGTTCGGGAAAACAAAAGAACATGAAAATTCAAAATTGAATTGGGCGGAATTAGTGGTTGACAATTAACCACTAAGGAAAAGGGGATGAACATGTAGTTTATGGTGACTAAGTCTAGTAATTGGTTGGCATGTCACTACCTAGTTGGATGGTTTTAATGGTTTGTTGTTTGAAATGTGTAGATGTAGGCCAGGGGCGGGGACATAGAGAGGTGGGCCACGAGGTGCTAGGCTGAAGCTTTCCTGTCTTTGATCGGTAATTCTGGAGCGATCGCGTTGCATTTTGCTAGTTTTGCATAGACTAGTGTAGCTGGAGGTTAGGAAGTTCAGAGTAACCTCCAAGGTTCAGACAGCATCATCTCCGACATTCACGGGGAGGGGATACGATGGTGGCAGACCATTGGATTCCGACGGATTGAAAATATTGGAGGCCATGGATTACTCGTATGACCGAATTCATTAGCCGCATTCCGGCTTGAGATTGAGTCCCTTAGTATGGTGAATTTGGGTTGAACCTCCGAGAGACTTAGAGGCAATGACTTGGGCAGAGTTCCATGAGCTCTTCATGGGCAAGTACTTTTCGACCACGGCTAGGCATGCAAAGGCCCAGGAGTTCCTAGAGCTAAAGCAGGGAACAATGAGAGTGATGGAATACGTGGCTAAATTCACGAGTTAGTTTCTTTGGTATTTCATTGGCCATAGATATGGCCAAGGTGAGGAAGTTTGAGAATGGGCTAAAGTTGTCCATTCAAGGCAAGATCGTAGGACTCCTCCTACAGGATATGGACTCTATGGTCAGGATAGCTATGGCCATAGAGAGGGAGATAGAGGATGCACAGAGTATCCGAGATGCGGGTACTAGTGGCAAGAGGAAGGAGAGTCAGTCTTCTTCCAGTTCAAGAAAGAAGCCAAAGGCTTCTAGTTCTAAGGAGTTCGGGGATAGGGTCACGGCTACTCGGGGTAAAGGCAACGAGCTCAATCGAGGCAAGGCGATGACATGTTGTCTGCCATCAACCTAGACACATTCGATGGGATTTTTCCCAAAGGCAGGGATCCTAGGGTTTCGGGATAGTGTAGTCTCAATCATCTCGTTCGAGACGGACATAGTTTATTCCCCACGATGCGGGTCAAAGTGATACCAATCCCAAGAGTCGCACCACAGTGCCAGATTACACGAGATAAAGCCAAAGGGGCGGGGATTAGCCAGGCCAAGGTGAGATAGGGCCGCAGTAGGGACATCGAAGGACTTCAGGGCGTGTCATGCCATCATATCACTGGCCCAGGCCTATAGATCGGTCGGCTATCTTAATGACGCCCCATTCCCGAAGTCCGTTGACTACCCGTCAACCAGCGGAAACACTTCGTGAATGTGGTGACGGGCATCTCGAAAATCGAGCGAGTCTCCTTTATGCGGGAGCTCTACCACTTAGTACATAGCTGTCCCAAACATCCAACGACCACATGAGGTCCGAATGAGAGTAAATAATGGCCACTTAGGCCCTGCATCCCCACTTTCGACCAATATACCCCAACCAAATACATATCTCATGGTTCGAGTTGATAATTCCTCTTATCTGAGCATATATCAAATTCTGATTCTAATACATGTATACATAGTAAACCAAAGCCATAACGGCTTTCTTCTAAAGCGGCCTACATGATGAAGCGTCTCCTCGTGCGCTCCTGTGCACGAAAATAATATCCCTCGACCGAATTGAGCTAATACTTTCGATAGTGGAATCACCCTAGTGGGCTACTCTCTACTAAATTACATATCACGATGCTCGATGAAAACATCGTTTCAAGTAAAAATGCGTGATCTTACTTGAATGTCTACATAAATCAACTCATATCCGAGTCCTCACGGCTCCTCGCACTTGCCTAAATACGTATGAGAAACCTTGGCCACAACAAATATGTTTGTTTTATTTAAGGACAACCCTCCGATATAAGTAGTGGACCGACTCAATGTTATATTTAGTGGAATGACCCTCAGTGTATATCAATTGGGCGATTGACGATTGATATTTTATATGGACTACCCCTCAGATAGTGTATTATTTAAAGTCAACCCTCAGAACCATTCTCTCAAGAATCACCTCATGCACTCACTCCTATTGTTCTAGGGTGCCCCAGTGCATATGGAATGCATGATACCAATTCCAATACAATTATATAACACATGTAAATATAAAATCATGAATATATTCACATAATTTAAATCACACAAACATGTTATACATTTCATTCCATTATGCAAAAATTAGCTCAAGTGGGGCTAATTTGCAACCCGCAAGCAATTTGATTTGAATTACTCAGCGGCTGCATTATTTCGAAAAATATTTTGTGAACCTGATTATATAGAGCAGTGTAACCCTCGAGTTCTTGTTCGTGAGTTACGATCCGCCGGTTCACTTGCAGCGAACCCACAGATTTCCACAGCCATTTCGGCCTCATACAAACCAACACATGATTTGACAAAGCACAATCAACAGCCCAAACCAGGTGTGCTTTCGATCTGGCTTGCACAATTTGAAGCTTCAAAAATTACAACGGTCGGTCCCAGTTTGAAGGCAGATCAAGCGGCCGTTAAGGCCTCAATCCGCAAAAACATTATAAAACGCCGTAAATTAAAACCCAGTAGGATAAATCCCTACCTCGGGTTGTGAAACTCCTTAAAGCCAGGAACAGCGTAGGCCTCATTGCGTAGAAATGACTTTGCTTCTTGTCCGGCAATTTCGGCGATCAGTTCATAGAAAATTTAGAGAAGTTACTCTCTCTCTAAAGAAACTAAAAAAATGAGCTCTTGCATCAATTTCTTTCCCGTACGTTTTGGGTTCTCATTTTAGGGTAGGAGATGACCGCTGTGTACATTTTGTCTTTAGTGTCGTTTAAATTTAAATAATGGCCAGGTGTGTCCTGGCTTGGATTTTCGACATTTGTGTCTCGTAGTCCATTTCCATCATCTCTCTACTCATGTAACTTGTATAACATGTGTACATGTTATATGTGATTTTTGTCACATCTCAAGTCGTTTTCGGCACCCGAAACTCGATGCCTCGAAAAACGTGTAAATTCCGACTGTTTCGGAATTCGACGTGGTAGCTAGATTTCGCAAGACGATTCCAACGGTGAAATCCGTTTCATCATCCGAGATCTATAGAATAAATTTTGGAATTTTTACCGAAATTACGATTTTACCCTTTTTCAATAAATTGGAATTTCGGGTCTTGTTCTCCCTCCTTAAAGGAATTTCGTCCCGAAGTGCGGACGAATCAAAACACTCACATGCATATGCAACGTGCACTATACCATGCATGTAAATTCGACTAAACAACGTACCTTCATCCCTAAACAAGAAGGGATAGGTGGCCCGCATCGTGTCCTCGCACTCCCACGTTGACTCCTCCACTCCACTCTAGAGTTTGAGGTGGGTGATCACGTCTTCTTGAAGATGATTCCTAAGAAATGAGTGGTCATGTTCAGTAAGCGGGGAAAGCTTTCGCCGAGGTACATCGGCCCTTCGAGATACTTGAGAGGGGTGGGCAATTCAGTATCGTTGGCCCTCTTCTTAGGGCTTATCGGTGTTTATGAGGTGTTCCACGTTTCCATGCTCCGAAAGTATACTCCAGATCCTGCTCATGTAGTGGATTAGGGAGAGATTGATGTTGACATAGATGGGACCTTTGAGGAGGGACCAATGTGTATCATGGATAGCCGGGATCAGGTTTTACGACGCAAGACATTGAGGCTAGTGAAAGTACTATGACAACACCGTGGAGTGGAGGAGGCAACATGAGAACTCGAGGACACGATGCAGACCACCTATCCCTTCTTGTTTGGGGATGAAAATACGTGGTTTAGTCGTTTAGTAATTAGATGACTAGTTTACATGCATGAGATTGTGCACATTGCATATGCATGTGAGTTGATGTGAATGTGTGTGGAATTTCGGGACAAAATTCTTTTAAAGGGGGAAGAATGTAAAACCCGAGAAAATTCAATTTTTTTAAAAAAAAATGGTAAAACGGTAATTTCGGTTGAAAATCCAGAATTTTTTTAGATCTTGGATGACGAAATGGACTTCAATGTTGGAACCAATCATTAATCCTGCTTCTGGCCAAATAAAGTGAGATTCAGTGAGATGGAATTTCATATTTTGGGCATCGAAGTCACGAGTGACACTTGGCACTGTTGAGTGGCTCACATAGAGCCACGTGTCAGAAGAGAGTTAGTCAAACCAGGATCCCTAGTGATGGCCATGTGTCATAAGCTAAGAGGAGAAAAATCCAAAAGTTTGGATAAGGAGAAAAGGGTAATAAGAGTGTGATATGTGGCAAGAGGATATCACTTGACTATGACCAAACGGGTTTGGGAGAGGGGAAAAGGGGCAAAGGAAAGAGGAGGGAATAAAGTGAGAGAAGCTCTACCTTCTCTCTAGATTTTTCGACGATCGAACATTTGGTTTCCGTCGGAGTAAGAGGAAAAGTCCTTCCTCGCGACAAGAGCTGCAAGTAGAGACCAGAAACGGGGAGTTTCAACAAACTCCAAGAGGTAGGGGTTTTTCTCCTACTTGATTTAATCCTTGTCTAAGAGCCATTCAAATGGTTTTAGGATTTTGGGGCTGGAAATGGCCGTAATTTCTAGTCCCAAAGAAATGGGGCTGAATACTGGATGTGGGGACTGTTTTTGGACAGTCCATGGCTGGATGTTTGGGGACTGTTTGAATGATGTGAATTATATGGTAAAAAAAAAAATAATTATCCTTGAATCATGAATGATGTATACATGAATTGGCATGATTGCATTCGTGTGCACGGTCACATCGTGTGGAGTCGGGTGTGGGTGCATGGTCATGGTCGATTCACCATTCTTGGTAGATATGCGGTGAAACTCAAAAGACGGTTGCGTCACAGTAGGAATCCACGGTGGTATGAATTGAAAATGAAAAAAAAAATATGTATATCGTGTGTTGGGCATAGCGAGTTGGGTGATCCCACCTCCCCCTCCCTCGAGGTGAAAGATCCAAATCTGCGCTGTTGGAACATTATGCCGGTGGTGGCTTGAAGTAAAAATGTCGGAAGGCGTACGACAATCCTGCGGTGAGACCCAAAAAAATGACGTAGCCCATAAATAAACACCACGAGGCTGATGATATTCAAATGAGCATTGGAGTCGGTCCCGGTGGTTAAGTCATTGGGTGAAGCCACAGCTGTTTGGTTTCACTTAGTGTTGCAAGTGTAAGGGAGTCGGTCGGGACTTGGGTTGTGGTCTTGAGGAGTCACATCTCATGCATGACATAAAATCATTCCATGTAAGAACTGCATTTGTATGGAATGTGAATGATTGTTGTGTGCCATTACATACGCATTTAGGTGGGGAGTAACCCTTATAGGAAAATTCAACTACTGGGCTTTCCTCGCGATCATGGGAAAATAATTTGGGTGCCGGAGGAACAGGGGGGATGGCCATCGAACCTTAATTAGGCGAAGGAAGGCCAAAATTTGGCCTTGTTTTGTATTATGTAAATTTAGGTGGAAAACCTGTTTAATAGTAATTAAAAAAGACACGGGTGTAATTAAACTCGTTTTGTATGATTTATATTTTGGCAAGTTTTCAGCTTCTGTAGTCTTAAATCAATAAAACAAAATTTTATTGAATTTATGGTGCTTTGGAAAGGAAAGGAAGAAGAAAGAAAAAATTGGGTTGAGGAGGATCGGGAGGGCCCATTACCCATTTTGGGTCCTGCAGCGCAAATGAGAGAAATTTTTCGCTATAGGGTTTCTCGACCTTGTGTCGCGACGAGTTTCTGTGTCTGGCCGGGTCCCCAACAGCGCGCCGCGGCGGGCACAGGCGGCGTAGAGAGTGCTGGCGGCCAGAGCCTCCACGGCTTTATGTCGCGACACGGTCTTCCTGTGTCGCGGCGGGATTCGAACATCTTTGGGCCTTTAGGTAGCAACAAACCTCTATTGACCTTGTGTCCGTAGTGGGCGTGGCCGTGAGCACAAGGCCTTAGTCGCGACCGAGCATAGTCAAGGCCTTGTGTCGCAACACAGCAAGTGTGTCGCGACAGGGTGGGGCAACAAGCACCCACCAGTGCGCGCGGCAGCATGCACGACAAGCGTTCAGTTCGAACTACAACGCGCACAATAGGCGTGTGGGCGGGCGTAACAAGGATCTACGTACTATTGAGCGCGCGTGGGCAGGTGTGACAGGGGACTGTCGCGACAAAGAGGCTCTATCGCAATAGACCACTCATGTCTTTGCTGCATCGCGAAATTCTCTGTCTGCTTGAGGTGATCAGTAACAAAAAAAAAAAAATCAAAACAAAAAAAAATGTTTGACCTAAGAATTGGGGTGTCCGCAAATTATGAACGTTAATACGTTTCGGACTCGAGCCTTTGACCTCAAATTACCACTCATTCCCCTTTACCATGAACTAGATTTGAAGACAAATAATATTTAATCTTAATTTTATATAAAAACATAAAGCAGCTGCCCAAAGACCAACTCAAGTGGCTAGAGTTTGAAGCGAGCATATGGAGGAGAGGTATATTCAAGAAATTCTTTTCGAACTTTTAAAAATAATTATATAAATATAAAAAATGATTAAAAATAAGTATGGATTTAAATGATTTTTAAAATATATTTAAAAACGTCAAAAATTTATTAAATTAAGAAAATTTCAAATTGCAAACATTCTTATTGTATCAAACACTGAATTATTTTAAAACTTTTTGCAAACATATTTTAATAAACTTAATATTTCCCAGATTATTAAAAATTATTACATTTGTTTATTTATTTGTTTTAATTTATATAGTTTTTGTATCAATTTATATAGTTTTGTTTTTAAAAGAGAATAATTTTATTGATTCAAACAAACAATACATTCGATAGGAACACATAATCAAATTCGTTAAGAACTTTATAGGATGACACAACATCTGTGGGTATCATGGACCCGGACCCAGTTCCTCTAATGGTGACACAAAATTCCCAATCGGACTAATAAAGGTGGCCAGGCTAGGAATGCCGGTCGATCCTCATGGGAGTGCTTGAGGACTGAGCCTGGCTAGTCGGCCCGAGACCTTGGGACAGTCTCTTGGGTGCCGGCGCCTCTTATTCAGATACCTTTTTGCCCGGGTGCTTCCTTTCGGATCGTGACTCCACCAAATGAAGCGCAATGGCTTTTCATGATATAAGTGTAAGTTCTCCCATGAACCAATCGCCTCACCCCCAAAGGGAATAGGAAAGCACTCCTAGCAACGGCCCTATCGGGAAGGCAGTTACATAAAAGGAAGAACAAGTCATCCTTCCTGAAATAAAAGCCACCTTCCCCTATTTTTATGGGAAGAAATTGTCCACTCTCGAAAGATGGATCCCCTTTCTCCCTCTATAAAAGAGAAGCAAATCACACGAATGAGTCTGAGATTGCTTGATTGAGATAGCTGGCGATCTAAGCTCTAAGTCTTAGAAGGAAAAGGCCTTTTCGTCGGAGGGTGATGGAACACCGCTGGCCGTCTTCTTATTTGTTTTGTAGGTTCTGACCAGCTGGTGAATGCTCAGACGATCCCTTGACTGAAATTCCGGAGGCTTCTGATTGCGGCCGTGTGGGAAAGCGACGAATCATAGATGATAGGCGAGCTTGGTACACCCGCTCCAATTAACCTCCAATCTACGGGAAACCTTAGCCATTCTCGAACATCCCACCGGACCGTCGGAACTTACCGTCATGTCCAGCAACCTAGTAAACCCCCAGGCGAGGACCCGGTTCTCCGTGGCGCGGGAGATGGAGAGGTACAGCAGAGGAGCGGCCCAGATGGATGTGGTCGGATTACGAAATGGCGGACCGTTCTGACGGGAGAGCAGTAGCTTCTGTGAGCCAACAGAGTCAGCGAGCTGAGAACCCAAGGTGTCGCGGAATGAGCAGCTAGCACAGGAGAATAAAGGGAAGAGCCGAGTCCCGAGCCATAGCAGTGATCATCAGGCTGATGACGAGCTCTCTTCAGACAGCTCTCCACTTCCCCGTCACTTACCACCCCTGAGAAATGAGGCTAGGAGTCGAGAGAAAGACCTCCTTGCCCGGTCTAAGCCCGAAATTTGTGGCGGAGCAGCGATGCGAGAATGAAAGAGGACAACAAACCCCATTAATTAGCTGACTCAATGTACGGTTTGGGGGATTGCCCATCGTTTCTGAAGCACGGTATCCACGGGCGGTCCGTCCGTGTCTGACCCTCTATCCCCTTGTCCAGGGACCCTATGACATGATGACTTCCCCATTGGGCCAGCATCTTTTAGACTATAATCCTCCTCGCGGATTCGTTATTCCGCCATTTGCTATGTACGAAGGCTTCTCCGATCCATACGATCACATGTTGCACTTCAACCGGTGATGATCATGCGCCGAGGATGATAGACTTACGTATGCGCGTGCTCGGCCGGCCTCAAGGCCCGACTTTGGCAGTTTCTAAGCTTTGAGGTCAATAAACTCCATTCGTAGAAATTCTTGGCGTTTCGTCTCGAGTGTACGTCTTTCGGTCAGGCCCGAGAAAGAATATTAGCTCGCCCGGGCTATCCTCGAATAAGAAGCGAATCCATCCAGGACTTCACGCGAGTTCGGACCGTGTTCGATGGGTCTGATGTTTTATAGTATGCATGCGGTCTGAAACTTCGAGAAGCTTTGGGTGACCGCCGGTTCTTCCGGTCTTTATCCACTGGATTACGCTGCGTGTGGAAGAGGCTATATCGGCGGGAAGATAAGTTCTCCCACTTGAACTAACATTCAGTGCCTCTAAGGCGTAATGATAACCACCTAGATGCTCAGCCGGCCGGCAAGGCCCATCTGAGCAGAAGAGCAATCGAGCAGCGAATTGAAGCGCCTTGACAGACGGCCGAAGGAGCCCCAGGTTCACTCCTCGCAGCATAAACATGTGGCTCCTACCCCTCATTTGAGACCTCCCCAGTTTTAGTGGCCCCGCTATGAGGCGGGTCTGAACCCGGTCTGTGAGATCCCTAAGGTGTGATTATCCACAGGGGACCATGGCCCTGAACCAACCAACGCCAAAGCTTGAGTTCGTAGTAGAAGCGATTAGTGGGCTTTTTCCGGAGATATCTGAGGCCGTCAGTTTGGTGTGGCGGCCCCCACGGCTGACACGGTCATTGTTGATATTGAGCATCCCTCGGGGCCCCGGCAAACCATCAACTTTATACTAGGGGGCGGATCGATGCAATGTCGGTCAGCGAGGAGGAGAAAAATTCTCGTCTGGACCTCGGTCAGGCCCAGGGTAAACACCGTCGGCGCCCGAGAACATCATGCGATCTGACGATTGGCGTACATATCCTTCCTCTAACAACCCTACCGGGTCATTACCCCGCATTCACGATGCCCTTGTACTTATTGTCGGTATTAACGGTTTGATGTACATAGGATTACCGTCGATCGAGCAGTCTGTGGATTTACTACCTTCCCGATAACCAATGAATAGAGTCTGCTCGATCATCTTAGTTCGGTAGCGGGGTTTTGTCGGATTTAATGGGCTACCACAGCGGCAGTTGGGGATATTCGCATTTCCGTAAGGTGATCGATAATTGACAAATCTTATTCAGTGGTAGAGGATTTGGGGCCGTATAATGCCGTCTGGCGGACACGGCTACGTCATGAAAGCGATACCATCCGCGTACCGCAGGCAATCGGCTGCATTGCGTCGGGCAGTCGACCTTTAAGGAAGTCGGTTAAGCGGTCGACAATGCTATCAACTCGGGCGAAGCGAACAAGGGAATCTCCGATGAACCATCCCTTGAAATTCGACCTCGGCAATAGCAATCCACAGTCATTTGCCGATCCGCCTTAGAGGACGAAGAGCATTGTGATTGATCACTTGTGACCATACCCTTGGCGGACCGGACGGATGCATACGTATTTAGTACCCTCATGTAGGAGGAGAGAAGGCCCGGTATGCGGAGTGTGATATAGTTAAGCGATGTATTTCTTGGACTCATGCAGATATGACCGGGATTAGCCCCACACATGCCTCGCACAGGCTAAACGTCGCCCCATCCATGGCCGTCGAGACCAAAGAGTGAGGCGGCTTTCACTGGGTCGCCACTTGGTCATCGGGGCCCAGGGTCGATAGTCTTACGCTGAGCGGTTATCAGAGAAGTTAAATACCTCCGAATGGCTGGCCAACGTGGTTGTTGTCCCAAAGAAGGGAAAAAAATGGAGAGTATGTGTGGATTACACGGACCTTAATGGCCTTTGTCCAAAGACGGCCATACCACGTATCGTCGGATTGGACAGCCGACCGGGGCACGGTATGCTATCGCGGGCCTTCTCGGGATACCACTTAGGATCCTATGCACCCCGGATGCGGAAAAAACATCGTTCATCACTCCCCATGGACTCTATTGTTACAATGCATGGTACATTTAAACTAAAGAATGCGGGGCCACCTATCGGGAGGTTGGTGAAGATGTTTCAACAGATTGTTTCGATGATCTGATAGATACACATTGATGATATCTTTGGTAAAATCAACTGGCCTTTCGAATCCTGTTTGCACATCTCCTAACGGACATTACGACCTTCTCGAAGAGTATGGTATGGCCCGAACACCTTAAAGTGTGCCGGAGGTGCGACATGACGTTCATGGCTTTATGGTAACGAGGGAATGAGGCTAATCACCTTACGACTTAAGGCCGTCTGCAATCCACCATTTGCGGCTCGAAGAGAATCCGGCCAGTAGTGGCTAGTTGACCGCTCTTGGGCGCTTTATTTCCCGGTTCACGAACCGTTTGAAAACCTTCTTTACTACCCTAAGGGGAGCCAACCGGGCCGAATGGAATGAGGAATATGATCGGGCATTCGTAGCAATCAAGCAGTACCTGACAGAGCCCCCGATTCTTGTGAGTTCAAAAGTCGGTGACACGCTCTATCTCTACATAGCAGCCTTTGATATAGCAGTAAGCGCTGCCCTGTTCAAAGAATGTGGGGACACAAAGTTGAGGCCTGTGTTCTTTGTCAGCAAGTCCTTGGCCAGGCGGAGCCGATATAGCCACCTTGAGCAGGCGCCTTGGCCCTCGGACGGTTGCGAAAAACTCAGCCCATGCTGACTCATCCCGGATTTGTGGTACTAACCGATCTTCCACTACGGGGCACAATTCACAAACATCGTCGGAATGGCCTCTTGACGTGGAGTTAAGTGAGTATGGCATCAGTACAAGCGAGACTTTTTGAAGGCAGAGTCTGATGTAGCTAACTTCATCGCATAAATTTCGCAACTAAACACACCTTGCAGATGAAATGGGGTGGTGGACTTCGGTGTAGATGGGGCTTCGGACAAGCGGGGCAAGCCGGTCTCTGATTAGCACTCCCTATTGGGAGAGGATGAGCAGCCGATCTGGTTGACCCCGACGCGACAGCGAGTCGGAATGCGAAGCAATGGTGGCCGGTTTCGAGGCGCACTTGCCATAGCGGCGACAATCTTTCGATTGAGCAACTCAAAGTGGTTGTCGAGGACGGAGTTAACGAATTTGAGTCCGAGACCCTCGAATGACAAAGTACGCTTCCTTAGTCAAGCATAAATTGAACACCCTCTCGGCTGGAAGGAATCGAACATGTCACCGAGTATGTGGAGAGTCGATGCCTTCTTGCCTTGGCGACTTCATTCTTAGATAAAATTAGTATTTCACCCCATCTCTTATCAGCGAAATCTCCAATCTTGCATGCCCAAATAAACTGAGATAGAGAAGTTCCCCGTCTGGATGGACTGTGACTATAACATGCGGGGAACTACGTGATAGAATAAGGCCCCTTGAGTTGGATTGATCATTGGAGTCTCACCATGATAGGCAGTGATTGACTATATAAGCGATCCCTAGGCGAGTGTACACGATGTATGTCTAACCCCGAACAAGGCCGTATGTGTTAAATTTGGTGCATAAAAGCCATATGGGAGATCACAGGGAAGAACTCGCCCGGGACATTTTCGGGTATTGGCCCGGCTATGAAGTTTGGCCTTCTAGTCCATTCGAAATATGACCCTTGCCCGGCGAACGTCCCTATCTTGAAATCGTCGGTGTAAGACTTGGTCTCCATTATTAGCCCGTGGCCGTCGCTCAATGAGGTCATTATTGTAAGCCAGCTTCCCTCTTGCATTTCGAGAAGAAACTATTATTGGTCGCCCTTAGTTATTTGATAAATGGATGAGGCTAACGCCTTCTCGTAATCAAGATAGAGATGGGTACTCGGTTTATCGGAAAACATTTGTACGCCAGTTCGGCATCCAGAGATCAATTGTCAGATAACGGTCATAATTTGTATTGAGTCTCTTGGGACTTTTTCTAGGAATTGAAAATAAAATTTATACTACTTTCGGTATCTACAAAGCGATAGTGACGAAGCCTCTAACAAAACCTGTTGTGCATTGAAAAAGCGGTTGGGCTAAGCTAAAGGGAAGTGGGTGGAAGAACTTCCCCGGAATGCTCTGAGCTACGGAGACCTTGCACACAGGCCGTCGGCGTTTATCGCTGCATTCGACTACGAGATTGAAGGTACATTATCCTGCAGGGTTGAGTGCATGCCCATCGTCTGAATCATTTCGATTCGAGAAAATCTGATTGATTGTCGGGGACTTAGATGTAAGTGATGAGTTGCGAGGAAGCCTCGGCAATCCGCATAACGATCACCCGACGCCCATTTGGAGAACTCTTATAACGAGACGGGTAAAGCTCGAGTTTCGGCTGGACGTCGGTCTTGAGGAAAGTTTTCGAGAATACTGTAGATCTCATCGTCGGGAAATTCCAACCCAACTGGGAAGGACCTTATGTCGTGATGCGAGCCGGTGAAGCCGGGTCCTACGCTATAGATAAAACAGATGGAACCCCTGTACCAAGAATGTGGAATGCTGCATGCGAAAGGTATTATCGATACAAAGAATATCTTTATTTTGCCTACTCGCATATCCTCGCATATCCTCACATATCTCTTCGTATACAAGGTCAAATTCATTAGATAACTTCTAATTTGGTCAAATTAGCTTGGGATGGCGCGATGGCGGCTATCAGAGGCGGCAGATAACCTCTAGCGGTCAAATTAGCCCGGATGTGCGATCGCCCGACTATCAGGCACCGACTAGATAACCTCTAGTTGGTCAAATTCAAAAGTCGGATGGCGCGATGCGTGACTATCCGGTATAGATAACCTCTAGCTTGTAAAATTCAAAAGTCCGAATGGCGTAGTAAATTGACCTATCCGGCCCGGCATAGATAACCTCTAGCTGGTCAAATTCAAAAGCCCGAATAGTGCAGTCAAATGACTTATCTGCCCGGCCTTAAATCACTTCTAGCGATCGAATGAAAAAGCGGATGACGGTGAGCGACCTATCCGGGCAACCTGGCGGGCGGCGTATCAGGCTCGATATGATTTCTAACAGACGAGCTCGAATGGTGCACTTAATAAAAATCATCTGCGGCCGGATGGCGCGATATCAAAACATTCGGCGAATTGTGAAATTAACGAAAAGAAGAAAGGGGATGTCAATTGTTTAGTTGCAACCAGGCGATCTGAGGTCTCGTCTCATAAAAGCATTAAAGCCCTAGTTGACTATGGCATCCTCCACCCTGCCGCCTGACAAGGCTGAGGGACCTAGCGGAAGAGTCGCCTCTTCTCTAGCAGTGGTCAGGCTATTCTCCGGACACTCCTCCTTGCTAGCCTGTTTGGATAGGAAATTTGGAGCGTGAGATAGCGGGGACAGCGAAGGTTAGCAAAGAACTCGGGAGTTGGAATTGAAGGATCGAACATTCCATCAGGTTGGGCTTGCTCCATATGTTATGCATTAAGCACTTATGACCATAGCCATAGTTGAACAGCGTGTCGCCGCTTGCATCGAACTCGGTCTCCATCGTCTCTCTATCAGTAATGGCCTTCTATCAGAAGGCGGCGAAGTCATCCTTTATAGTCCCGAGCTCCGTGACGAGAAAGTCGTCATGGCTTGGCCCCATTTTCTTCTTCCGCCTTCATGCAAGCTTCCCCCGCTACTACCAACGCCTCTGACGACTCCGCTCGGACTCGCCTTCGGGCGAGCATTTTCATGTCGGTAAGGCACGTTGAACCCAGGAGCAGCTCGGACTCCACTTGTACCGGTGTGCGACGCCGATCTACTGACTTAGCCATACGCCACCTCATGGCGCTCAGCATCCCTCTCAGCCTGCATACAGTGACTCCCTTTTGTAAATTCCTTGTGTCAGGCTCCCAGGGGCGGCACGTCGGCTCGGCCTCTTTAATGGCCAGCTCTGGATCTCAGCTCGTATCCCATTGGACATATGATCGCAGTAGTTCCGCGTCCATAGCGGGACTCGAACTAAGTGATGCTGAGCGCCGTATTTCAAATAAGCGATGTGACCTACAAGAAACCAGTTAGTACCAAAAAAATCAAGCATGGGTGTTAATATCACAACGAAACTCGCTATCTTACTAGTTCAGTCGACTGAACATAGTTACGGTTGCGGACTTGTATCCTGTCATCGATGATCCGCTCAATGTCTTCCTTCAGGGTCCTTCTTTGGGCAGCTCAGCGAGTATGTAACACCCCAGAAATATTCTAGTCGTTTTTCGACATGTTTAAGGGTATTTGTAGGCGTAATTTGGTTTCATGATTTAAATCGAAATATGGAAATTGAGAAACTGAAATTTTGTACAAGACACAAGGATAATTTGTAATTTAGGAAAAAAAGGATATGAACGTCATAAGATAAGAAAGTGTGGCTAAAAATTAGAATATAACATAAGTTGTAAAGCAATTAATAGAAGTTGGAGGACGTGTGCAATAATTAGAAAGGTTAAGTATAAAAAGGAAGGAGACCAAAGATCTCATTTTTGGTATCAATGACAACCCAGTGAAGACTTGAGAGGAAGAAGAAGAGAAGAGGAAAGAGAGAAGGATAAGTCCCGAAAGTAAAGGATTTCTATGATTTTGACTTTGAATATGGAATCATGGTATTTTGGACTTTGGTAGGGATTTTTTATGGATTCCAAACCTAGAGGTTTAGATTTAGGTAGTGATCTAACCTAAATTTCTTATAGATGATTTAACAACTCTAGCTTGGTTAATATGGCAGAAATCCCCTTTAATTCTATGTTTTTGCAATATAAGATAGTAGACTTTAGTATGGTTTCTTGAGACTTTAAGAGGTTTGGGTATGTGAAGGTTCTAAACCTATTCTGAAGATGAATATGGAGTAGTTTTGATGTGTGTGTTGAGTATGAGTGGATTTTGGTAAATATATGGAAAAAGGGAAGAAAACGATTTATGGGCATTTTGAGGTTGAATGCCACAGGTACCATAAGTGTTCTGTCATTGATGCGATCTTAGAAAAATCGATCTGGTGTTACCCCATTGTTATGTTTTATTTATTGATATTTGACATAGCCAATTCTTTCTTATCCGTTTGAAGTGATTGAGTTGGACATAAACTAGACTGGTAATAGGTACCTTCAAGTCGAACTTGATTTGGCCGAAATTCACTCAGTGGGACTATGTTGAAGCGATTTCTAGTTACGGTTTTGAACATCAGTAGTCCACTGTTGTTTGTTTAGGTTGTCTCGTGAGTTTCGTTGCTGGAGTTGGGTGATTCAAGTTGGAGAGAGAACCCTTAGCACATAACTTCAAATGAGTACAAAGAACAGTGTCAAAATAGAGTTAAGACCGCCAGAAATGGTATTACAATTTGTCCTAATAGTGTGATATGGTAGTGACTAGTTTAGCATGAAGAGTGTCATAACGAGTTTGGATAATTCAATTGGGAATAGTTCATTCTATATAAAAATGATTCTGTAGAGCAAATATAAATGATGGGTGAATCGCTTAGGTGTCATCTTTATTACCATTGTATTAAATACCATGAGTATAGCAGCTTGGGAAAAGATAGGAAGGCAATATGTCTTGATTTATGTCACAGTTAAGAATGCCCTAAGTATTACCATATGAATAATAATAGATTATATATGATTAAGTATCCGTGGTGTGAAGCGCCCTAGAACTATGGTGTGGACCTTTTTATTCACGTGGCGAGCATGGTGCCGGCACCGATTAGTCTTGACGACATCTCGGCGTGCTTGGCATTGTGCGACTCACGATTGAGTAGCGGTACTCGATTCACTACGTGGCCTCTCTTCGGTCTTGGCACTCTGCGCTTTGTCTTCTCTTCCTCGATGTATTGTACCTTGGGTACTTGACCCGTGTTGTGTCTACTCATTCAGTGTCCCAGTCCCGACGATCAGCGAGTTATCATGATGAGACTTTTGATAGAACAAAAACAAAATAAATATGTTGAGATAAGATGTACCTCTGAATTTTCTCTTGTGTCTGATGCAGCCAATTTTCTCTGGTACTTTTGTACAAATAAAATCTACGTAGTACCTATAGGTACTCCATGTCCAAATGTCTGATATAGAATTAGAAATCTGAGGATAAGATCAGAATCTGACATAAGCTCAGTAATACAGTATAAGATCAGTAAAGACAAGTATATGCTCTGTAATCTGAGTATAGGATTAGTAAGACAAATTGTATGCTCAAGTAATATACAATTATAAGGTCAGAAAATACAAGAATTATGAGATCCAGGAAATACAAAGAATAAACTCTGTATATACAGTACTATAAAGATCAGTAAGGAAAGCTGATTATATGCTCATATTGATACATAGTTAAGTAGACTAATATATCATAAGTAATACGGTATAAGATCCAGAAATACAAGAATAGGATGTCACAAATACATTACCTAAACTCAAGTAATACAAGTATAAGATCATAATACAAGTGTAAGATCAGAAATACAGAATAGTAATACCAAGTATGAATCAGCAAACAAGGCATAACAAGGTAGTACAGTATGAATCGAGTACAAGTATGTAATTTCTGTGCCTCTGGTGCCTCGGTAAAGGTCTAAACTCTGTAACTCTACGAGGGTATGGATAGTAGTATAATGAGTTGAGTAGATGTCCTTTGGGAGATGCGAATAATTATAAGTCAGAGACAGTATCAATATAAAGTCGATAAATATGTCATTTAGGAGATGCGAGTGCGTATAAGTCTAATGTCTGATATGTGTCTTGTGAGAGACACGAGCAGTATAAAATAGATGGGAAGCTATGAGTATGGACTGACAAATACCTCAGTCTGAGAAGTAGCATAATATAGGATTAGTCATTATCTGAGGAATCTATATAAGTATGTGTCCTACGGAGATATTAAGTATAAGTATGCTGTGTCCTCTGGGAGATAAGTAAAATATGTAATCTATGGGAGATGGGGACAAGAATAAGTCACTAGTAAGTGTAAGTCAGTATTAAGTATAAGATTATTTATAAGTATAAGTTCGATCATAGTATTATCTGAGATCTGAACAGCATGAGTTCTATTACAAGGATAATTGTATGTATGTAAATGTGTTATATGAATTCATGAAGATATGATATCATTCGCGTACTGTTCCTTATGATTGAGTACTCGCCATGTGTACCGGTATAAGTTATGAATGTTTCCATAGCGTAAAGCTTAGCATGGAGGGTTTAATCCGTGTGAATTCTGAGAGGGGACATATGCGATCTTGCACTTGTTTGACTGACAGACTAGTGAGGACATCACCGGTATGTTCCATGCTACGATTTGTGAAATGTAAGGAAATCTGGTTTTGTATCATGTAAATGGACACAGTATATGTGTATAGATTTTGATGGACACCACTCGGTGAAGTAGTTCTTTTGTATATGTAAATGATTTTGTTATTAAGTATTATTTATATACCGCGATCTCTGAGATTCGGCTGGAAAAAAAAAACAAAGTAAAGTCGATTCGATCTCTCGCGCTCAGGCGTACAGCCTTGATGATCTATGAGCCATTTTAAGATGTCTGGCATCAAACATATCAGGATGCCAAATTGACTGTTAGATTAGTGAGGCTAGCCTCTCCAGCGGTGGAAAAACCAGTGTGCGTGATGAACTTCACCTCGTGCCAGGCGTAAATGCCTCCACTCTCGGAGGCTCGGCTGGCGGTGGGCATCAGAGTGGTTATGATCGCCGAAAATGGGGCTAGGCAGCCCGGGCGCATGAACCCAGCCTCTGGGAGTGGAGCCTCATCGGAAGGGTGAATTACACGAAGAGCACTCGGAACCGGGTGGCCTCCTTTGACTCTGTTCGGGCCTGTGGCGCTCGTTTGATACGTAAGCTCTCGGCTCGGAAAGCAAGGGGATGATAAGCGCATCTCAGATCCTCACTCCCGATGCGTGGTGACTAGATCCGCGGCTGGTGGATCAAACTCATTCTTTGCCTTCAGCCTGCCGGCTCTGCTTTTCTTGGGCGTGATCTGACCCAGATCATCACTTCCTCCCGTTCCTCTTCCAAATCTTGGAAATCCTCGGGTTCGCCGCTAACCCAGGGAATGAAATCCTCCCCCTTGGACCCGGGAGCGTTATCGTGGCCTTTTTCCTTTTATTGGGTATCACTCGGGGCGAGATGGCACTACTGTTGACGGCCGTTCGGGACGGCTTCGCCGGTTCTCAGAGGTGGGAGCAGTTTGGGCATAACTAGAATCTCCGCGGGAGGGTAAGCGAACGATCAAAGCTCAGCTTTTGCAGACTTTGATACCTCAATGCCAGACCAGAGGTGGCGCTGCCGAGAACGAAGCCTTGGTGAGGCAACAGGTGCTCCAGCTTCCACGATGTCGAAGGCAGCGTTCGAGGAATGACTGGGAGGATTGGCAGGAAGCGGGGTTGCGCCTCACGAGCAGTCCTGTTAATGCGGAGTGGAGGCTGCGATCAGCTCTGCTCGATATCTCTAAAATGCTTGGCGGTTGCACCACCGAAACTTGACTTCTCCACTGATTCTTAGCACGCACCATGAGCCTTACCTACACCGACAATCCAAGTTTAGTCCATTATCATGCTACTAAACCATCAGGAAAAAGGCTATGATGAAGTTTTGGCATGACCACACGGAAAGATTGGGACCTGTGGGATATCAAGGAGGCGGAGGCGGGATAATCTTTGCAGAGGATGTGCATGCGAGAAACTCAGTGTTGCCTCGTGTGGAGTGAGGTGGGAGGCCGTTAACAACTAAAGTCGGGGATTGAGGAACCGACATAGACTGTCGAGTCGCTCTCTCTCGAGAAAATGAGTGCACAGCTGACCCGATGAGAGGTCGAGTTGACGTGGTTGACAGAAGCGCAGATCAAAATACGAGCAGCGTTTAGATTGGATAGTAAGAGGGCTCGAGTGAAATGCAAAACTTCTTGACGGGGTGGCCTGAGGAGCGTGGCGGCGTAGGGTGCTCCAGGGTAAAAAACACACCATTATGTTCTCCACGAGGTGGACGTCCGCCCTTTCCATCATTGAAGGTCGATGGCCTCGGGCACTAACCGCAATAAGCCATTAACTCCTCTATCAGGAAGTCAGGGCAGAGATGATCTTTAACTAACGAAGATGCGCAGAAACTCTATAGGAGGCGACCACTGTGGAAGTTTCTTCTGATTTCTTGTCTATAAGTGAATCAAAGGAAGAAAAAAGCGAGAATGTGGAAGCTGCGACCATGCGGTGGAGTACTGACGCCTTTGAGCGAGGCGAGGGATCATTTCGGTAGAATAAGTGTTAAACACTCCGCTTCCTTTCGGGCCTTTTACAGCCAGGAGCAATCCTCACGAAGGACCCGGCATTGCCGGCGATGATGGATTTTCATGGAATAAGCGTCTTGTAGTGCTGCCAGCGATATGCACGCGAATGAATGCAAGGAGTAGACCCGGCTTATTAAGTGCAGTTAGTTCTTGGGGAAAGTAGATAAGCAAAATGACACAAAAGGAAAAGAGTGCCGACTTAATGATGCCTATCTATTTATTGCTGGGGCTGCTGGCCTCGTTTAATGCGGCGATGGTCGATCGATGCGCGGGATCTCAGGCGAATCCAGGTGGTTTGTGGCAAGGAACGCGTAGACTAAGGTGGGCCAAAACCGGGACCTTTCTCGGGTGATTAAGCGGTCAGTTAACAAAGTTTTTATAATGTCAATGGGCCTCGAATGGTGAGAATGTCGGAATATGTGTCTGAAATTGCAGTAAGACCTTAAGCGGATAAAAAAAAAAAAGCTGCAGTGCATTAATTACACCAAAGGTGTTCGACATTATAACAATGTACTTGTTTCACTTCAAACAATCATATTACAACACGACAAACTAATATTCGCAACACTCGAGGAGCTACGAAGAAAATAAGCCAAGGCATCCCTTCACCAGACGAGAAAAGCCCTTCTGAAAAGGAAAGGAAAGATAGAGATGGAAATTTGAAAAGAAGAAGCGAAAAGAAGGGAAAGCGGAAGTAAGTGAAAGAGGCTGCGGAAGCCAGAAGAGGCAAGATGGAGATGGGATATAGTAAAGGCTAAGAAGGAGGGAGAGGGATTTTGAGTGGGCTGAGCAACCCTGCGGGTTCAACGGGAGGGGTGTCTCGGGCTCAAATTCAAGTTTGAACCACTAAGCACCCACGAACATTTTCTGCCAACCATGCGATCTTTAAGTAGATCCATGCTTTGGAAGGCACGCTCAAAAATAATTGGTCACCACCATCCTTCATCCCTTGGTCCCTCAATTCGAGGTCTTACCCGACAACATTCAGGTATCCTTCTCTGCTTAGAATAAACATGGATAACAAGTCGTGGCGAACCTCGTCACCTACAGCCTTTTATGGCCCCGATCTTAGGATCGACCAGAAGTGGTACTGGCATCTGTGCGGGTTTCAAAAAAGTTACAAAATTCACATTATTGACATTGATTATCTCACATTCCCAGAGAATAGCATTGAAGCTTGCCCTTTTTTTCCAAATTAGAACGTGCCCTCCGGCGGGAAAAGGGGAACATTATGATTCATGGACTTAGACTGATTCCACAACCGGCGTGATGCAAAGAAGAGCAATGGGACTGTTTCCAACCCAGTTGACCAGGGAATGCTCGGTGGAATCCAATGCTGGGTGCCCAGAGGAATTTAGGCCCCAGCTGACAGGCCGGAGCGCTGAGCCGATCTTCCTCTAGGATGAAACCTCTTATCCTAGAGATGCCTTTTTTTTTTTTTTTACCAGGTGTTTCTTTTCGATGGCAACTCCACCAAGTGACTTCTGTGGCTCTTCACTTGTTATAAGTGTAAGTTCTCCCATGAACCAATCGCCTGCCTCAGGCTGGAATAGGAAGCACTCTCGGCGGCGGCCTTGTATCGGGAAGCGGGTTATGAAAGGAAGAACGAGTCATCTTCGAGAAATAAAAGTCACCTTCCCTTGTCTTTATGGAAGAATGTCCTCTCAAGAAAGATGGATCTCTTTTCTCTCATAAGAAACAATCATCAAATGAGATACGAGATTTTTGATTGAGATAAGCTGCACTTTCTAATTTCTAGTCTTCAGAAAAATACTAACTTTGCCATCGAGATGAGGCCTGCAAGTCGTCTTAGCATTTGTTTTGGTTTGAATCAACTGAGTGATCTTTCAGATGATCCACGACTGCGAGAATTAGGAGCTACGACATCAGAATTTGGCTCAAAGCACATATATTTACAATAATTCTATGATGAGGTGGAATACCTATGACCTTCGAGTTACCATAGTATAATGGCCTTGATAATTTGATTTGATGTTTTGTCTCTTTTGATACCAGCATGTACTTTTGTTGTTCGAATTGCTCATACAACGTCTAACAAGACAACGAAAACCAAATTGTCATACTAAAATGTGATAAACCACACGCACCTGAGGCGTCGGCAAAATAAAAAAATAAAAATCAGTTTTATGGAATAACTATTTTAAAATAATGAAATAATGGTAATATACAAAAAATAATTTATTAAGTTTCCAACTCAAGGTCATTATAAGATATTTCAAAAGGGCAAATCCATTTAAAAGACAAATAAAAGAAACTATTTACAAAAGTAACCCATTTTATTTAAAACTACAATATATATAAAATGCTGTTTTATTTAAACTGAGTTTATCCTTACAACCACCCTCACTTTTTATTTCCTCGCTTTTCATCTCCTTCCTCCCACTCAAGCTTCCCTCCTTCCTCCCATAATTTCAGCCATATGACTGTTTCGTTTCTTCTTTCATGCATGACCTTTAGATTTATCATTCACATCTCTCGATTTAAACCATTAATATATGAGACATCCTAGGTAAGGTCATTATGCATTTATTTGGAGCTTCATTTTTTCTAATGTTTGGTGAGAACACCAAATTTTGTTTTAATTGGCTTAGTTGTCTTATATTTTCTTTGTTTGCCCTTCACATACGAAACATATTTGATACTCAGGTAGGTATTCTTGTTTGTGTTTTATTTTATTTTGTTTTTGTTTTTGTTTTTGTTTTTCTTCGATTGGTTTTTCATATGATGATTTTCTATGACATATAAAAATATAAATATTTTATTTTAAAGAAAATGTTCTATATAAAATATGAGTTATATATAATATATAGTCAAATTGAGACATATTCCTACAAAATACAATGAAAATGAAATATATTTCTTATGACATGTGTTGTTGAAACTTAGAATTTCACGTTAAATTAGTGAAATATTGTTGTTGTTTCTTTCTCCCATAGTTTCTAAATCCATACCTTCTTCCTTTCATAAATGCTCTTTAGATTTGATCCTCCATATCTATCCAATTTAAAACCCATTAATATAGGAGACATCCCAGGTAAGACCATTATGCATTCATTATGAGCTTCATTTTTTCTATTGTTTTTTTTTTTTTTGGTGAAACAGATTGTCTTGCATATTTTTCTTTGTTTTTTCCTTCATATCTGAAACACATTTGATGCTCGAAATTGAATTTATTCTTGTTTATGTTTTATTTTTTTATTTTTCTTAGTTGGTTTTTCTTAGAGGATGATTTTATGTGGCATATAGAAATTAACATTAACATTTTTATTTTGAAAATGTTCTGTCTGTAAAATAGATCAGTAACAGAGAACCTTACTTAGGTCAAAAATTTGAGACATGTTCTAAAATACAAATAAGAAAATGAAACATGTTTTCTTGGCATGTGTTGTTTGGCTTACATGAATTTAAATCAATTAATGAAAATATTGAGCTTTATTATTAGGTTAACCACCTAAAACTAAAAGCTCTAAAGTAAAAGAAGACAAGGAAAAAAAAACCTGACTAACAATAACAAATATAGGTAGATGTGATATGTTTATTGTATGTGTTTCTATATTCTATTGTTTAGATAATTAAAAATGTTTAAAGCATTTCTTTTGCAGTGTATAATTTTCAATATTATTTACAGCAAAAGTTAAAAGAATGGAGTCTAAAAGGAGTAGAAAGATTAATCATAGATAATCAAATGATGGTAAGTAATAAGAGTATGAAATTTTAATATAGTTTATATATTTTACATTTTATTTATATGATATATAAAATCTTAAAATATATTCTATAGTAAGATTTAAAATTCTAATATTATATGTTATTTATAGTAATTGATATTGTTTGTTTAGTTGTGGATAAAGTTGGAATAATGCTTTCCTATATGAAGGAGAATGGATTGGAAAGAAGAAAATTCTTTCTACTTCAAGGTAAGCAAAGTAAAGGCATTGAGGTTTCAAGAGACTATTTTTATCATCAAAGATTAGTGAAGTAGTCTATGGTATCTTGAAGCTAGATTCAACAAGGATTATTATGTTTAGATGAGTATGTATTTATTACCAATATGCCCATATCTATAGAGGTAACTGATGATGGGGATGTGGGGAGATTCTTTAAATGGTTTGAATTCCACTGAGTGGTAAATTTGCATAATGGTATAATGGTCATGATTGGAATATGAATGAGTTCACTATTCATGAGGAGGATGATACAGTGGATATTAACCTCATTAATGATGAGTCATTGATCAAATTTGACTCCTTCAAAACTACTTCAGCTCAAAGTGCACAAATTCAAACTTCCATTGATATAGATGACACATTCTTGCATGGAAATTCCACCATAGTCGAAGATGTATCAAAAGAACATGGAACAACAACTTGTGGTTAGTAGAGATTTGGTATTGACCATCTGAAGAGCATCAAATATGCTCAAAAAAGAAAAAGGAAGAAAACTTTACGAGAAAGAAGTTGCCTCATGATGGCTCTAAAGGAAGTTTCGATTCGAGACAACTGAAATCCTGACCCCAGTTATTAGCACATTGTGTGTCTTACATTAAGAATGCAAATGGCGAGTTCATGTTACTAAGTTGGGAATTTCTAATATATTCCAAATTTTGAAATATTATTCAACACACATTTGCTAGTTAGATATGGTATCCCATGACAGTCGGCATGCAAGTAGTTGGTTGATTGATGAGAGCATGAAAGAAACATATCAAGGGGTTGGTTGTGAATATCGACCAAGAGATATTATAGAAAATATAAGAAAGCATGATGGAGTTGAAATCAGTTATGAAAGGCATGAGCAAGAGAGAAAAGGTTATTAGGGGAATCACTTGAGGATATATAGTACCTTACCACAATACTAACACTATGTTTTAAAGGAAAAATAAAACTATTCTTTGATATGATTCACGATGGCGGCAAATAATTCAAGTATTTTTTTTTTTATCTCTATTGGTGCATCTCTTGTTGGGTTTCACGCATCTATAAGGTCGGTGATAGCAATTGATGAGACATTTATGAAAGCAAAATACTTAGGGACTTTGTTTATTACAGCATGTAAAGATGGTAATAACCAAATATACCCTTTAGTTTTTGGGATTGGTGATTAAGAAAATGATGCTTCATGGGAGTGGTTTTTAACAAAATTGCATGATGCAATTGGACATATTGATAATTGTTTTATTTCAAATTGACATGGTAGCATTGTAGGAAGCATTTACTAAAAATGTTTCCCATCATAAAACATGATTTTGTATATCACATTGAAGCCAAAACTTGAGGACAAAGTTCAAGGTCTACACTTTACAGAGTTATTCCATGATGCTACTCATTAACTTATCATATATCATAATTTAATATTATAATAAATACTAAATGATTGACACTGGTATGAGAGTATTTGTTGGATCATAAGGAGTTGATGATGAGCTCAGTTCACATTCTAGTGGAAAAAGAATGCAATGGCATCATGACCATGGAATGCGTTGCAGCCTTAATGATGTGTTGAAGGTGCTCTAAGGTCTTGAAATTAGTTGGAAAAGTAGAAACTTATTCAAAAGGTTTTAACAGCAAGTGAGAACAAACACCCTCAATGTCAACTGAACTTACCAAGTGAGCTGATAAACAACTTCGTTCAAGGTATAATATGTCATCAACGTATCAGAAGGAACCTATCAACTTCAAGGAATGTAATGTTAAATATCTTTGACATAAGCACTCAAGTAATTTAAGTAACATTAAGTATAATATTATGGGCAGTTTGATCTCAATCATATTCCTTGTGCACATGTTGTGCTGTATAACATTACAACATTGGATGTTACCTTTGTGTAGTGATATTTACTAAAGTGTTATTGTCTTCATATTCGAGTCTATTTATCCAATTGGGAGTGAGATTGATTGGATAATGTGACATCTGTAAAGTTGTGTTACCACACAAAACAAAGTGACTAATAAGGCAAAGTAGGAATCTTATCTGGAGGAGAGGAAAACACATCTTGTTTGTAGCTAGTGTAGTCAATATGGGCATAACAGAAAACATGCAAACAACCAATAATAACCCAGTATCATATGGTTTCTAGTACTAATCAAGTTAACATAGATGTATCATTATTATGGTATGTCTTTTTGTTTTTTTGGAAACTAAGTGAAAGGAAATACAAGTCACATTTGGTTTGCATAAAGTGATATATAAAAATCAAAATGATTTATAACAAATTATCTTAGCATAGTTGTTATGATTTATATATAGGATACAACATATGTTTTTTGATAGATAATGTATGTAAACATTAGTATCTTTGAGTTTTTATAGGAAACTTGGCTTGATAGTTAAGTCTAGAATAAATAGCTATTGATTTAAAGGAACTTGACTTAACCTTCAGGATTGTCAACATGGTGATTAAGTCCCGGCGCAGCCAGCTGGCGATTGAGTCTTGACTTAACTTCCTTCAGACCTCAGCGGCGATGGTTCAAGTCCATAATAATGTGCGAATTGTAAATTTTGACAGCAATTCGATTGTAAACTTGCGATAATTAAGTCTGGGAATAAATAGTTACTTATTTAAGGAACTTTCACTTGTCTTCAGAGTTGTCATGGAGGTAGTTTGATCCCGACAATATTTCTACGATTTGAAACCTTGACAACCACCTTCTGGTTGTAACGATAGTTAAAGTCAAAATAAATAACTACTAATTTAGGAACTGACCTTGTGAGTTATCACTTGCAGTAGTTGAGTCGGCTTAAATGTGAGGTGTGATTTGAAGCAACCTTGACTTAACTTCCTTCGATTATAGCAGCGATAGTTAAGTCTATAATATATAGCTACTAATGTAAGAACATGACGACAACCCACTTTTAGTTGTAACGAATGAATTAAGTCTAGAATAAATAGCTATCGATTTAAGGTTCTTGACTTAACCCCACATGATTATCCTTGTGATGATTCAAATACGGAATATTGTAGAAATTGAATAGCTTTCTGATATCAGAGAATTCAACCTAAACTTCCCAACTTAAGATTATAAAATAAATTTATATTCTTAACTTAGTATATATAACAAATTAACATTTAACCATACTTAAAATAAAATGATCTTATATACAGCAATTACATGAGCAAATATATCATATAGAGCAGTTCGTTTATTTTCTCGAGAACCAATCCATAATCTCATGAAAGGGAATCAAATGGATGATTATTGCATTAAGTACTCAGCATATGATCATGAACATCACGCAATCATCACTACATGATACAAATTAACTAATGTTAGATATCTTTTAGTATTAATGAACGAAGACAAAGTAAATATAGAAAATTACTTTGTGAATTTTTTTTTTGGTGAGAATGCTGGTATTTAATATCTCATTCCTTATTATTAGCATCACTATCATGAATCCCATAATATCATATAGATTCAATAAATGTGATAACAATTTTGATAATGGTTTTAAGTATATATGCAGCTTATGCATCCTGTTGTGTCAATGATGATGCTTATATATATATATATATATATATGATCCTTCGTGCAAGGTAGGCAATTCCGAACCTAACGTGAGCGCACATGCAGTGATTGGGACACTTGATATCAACATCATATCATTTAAGAGAATGAAAGAGGTCGATAACCTTTGTAATTAACAGCGTCATCTTCAAGCAATCAGTGGTTCATTTACAATGTTCGCTCATCTTGAATGAACATTTTGCTACATATATAAAGAAAACATATATTAGTTAATCATCAACATCATAAGCTTTATTATTACAATTTTTTTTTAAATGAACAAAATTTAAAAGGAGAATTTATACCCAAAAACCATAGTATCTACAAAAGTAAACTTATAGGAGAAAATATGAAGATTTTGCATTAGTAAGCTTATGAAGAAGAGCACTATCAATATTGCTTTAACAATGAAAAATAAATAAATTAATTTTCTTTTAGTTTTTTAATTTCAATTAAAAATATGCAGAAATTATATTGCCATGTCATTAACCATGAGTGCTGGTAAATAGTGACATGAACCATTGTCGATCGACATACATGAAGTCAATGTCAATTGTGAACCTTGACATCAAAGTAAAATGAATCATTACTAGTTTAATAAATTGTGAAATATGAAATATACAAAAGTTCAAATTGTTTATAACTTTTACTCTTGGTCTTGAGTCATCTCTACCTTCAAAATAACTCTAAGGCTTCTTGAGATTGAACATAAGGGGATTAAATGATTAGAGAATAATACAATATCTTTCCTCAATTTCTTTTTCCTCTTGCAGATTTAGTTTGTAAAGAATCTTGCAAATTCGAGATTTTTAATTTAATGGCATCTTTTTGAAGATTGTAGAAATGTGGTGTGATGACAATTAATTCATGACATGGTTAGAACCAAACATGGCAGCCCGATATCATTAAGCTGGATCATCATTATCTTCCCATCTATGGATATGTATTTGTCATTTGTATTTTGTGTTTGTGTTGAAGGTCGTGGAGCATTCCATACCAATGTTCACATCCATATGAATGTCATTTAAGTCACTTCATTATACGCATCACCCTCAGAATTAGAGCGTTGGAGATGTAATTCATATTATCATTTTCTTTTGTGTTGGATGTTTGGATCACAGATCCCACTCCTCATTGAATCACTTTTTCTCTAAAATTGCATAAACCAAACAAAATTAATAATTAATCAGATAAAAACAAATCATTCAAGTAATTGAAGTTTTAATATAATATTATTTATCCCACTAACTTTTAACAAAGTTGTTTAAGTTAAATCCATCTTTCCAATTAGTCTCAATTTCTTTCTTTAGATAATTGAAATTTGACTTTGAGTTTCATGAATTTTATCAGCTCATATCCATAATTTCTATACATATTTGCATATGAATAAAATTAGGATTTAACACTTTCAACGTATAAATATGATTATTGAAAACATTAATTTTATGAATTTTACTACTCAGTTGATGGACATGCATCATCTCTATCTTCATCACATCATTGCTATAGTAGCAACGATAACATGTGATGTAGTTTCAAAGGTTTATCAAACAAAACTCATATTTCTTGGGGAATTTTGATATGTAGTTGATTGGTCCAGTACCTAAAGGTTCCATGTTTTAAATGTTCAAACTAGTCTTGTGTTCTCCTCAATGAAAGTAATAACGTGATAAGCACTTAAATCTTATTAATTATATAAAATGCTAGATTACGACCACTATGTTTACTTATTTTTTTAAGTAATGACATCATTAAAACAGTATTATCTTTGCTGCTCTAAATGTTCATAGCACTGATTGGGAGTTGTTCGTTTTGAAGATGGTGTGCCAATTGAAGCGAAAACCAGAAGCAAAAGTAATCTGACAAACATAACTAAACGAGATCTAACCTTTTCAATTTTTTATTAATGGGAGATCAAGTGGCTCTAAACTAACCGGGAAAACTTCATTATAAATTTTACAATCTTTAAATGAGACCGAATCACTCAATTCAAATTCGAACAAGGAGATACACACGGAAGTTGGAAAAACAAAGAAGAACAAGCTGAAGCGATATGATGACTAGTGCTGCTCTATTGCATTTTAAACCTAGAAAATGACATATGATGGAATTGTTCTTGGTGTGTATGAATTTTTTACTTAAAGAACTACGTAGGTTCAAGAACACCTTGATTTGGAGTTCGGATGAGAGAGTTATGGGTGCGAGGCAAGAAGGGATGAAGCATAACAGGGGGCCATGCACCTGCGTGCTTGATAAGCAGATTTGTGGAAGCCACGCGAATGCGTCTTGGGGTTCCACTCACATGAAGGCGGCAGTGAGCCCTAATTTGATCCATTTCAAGGCCCATCCAAGGGGAATTCATTGGAGGTATGAATTGGACCTCATGAGACATGAAAAGGGGGGTAAGTAAGAAACGGAGAGATAGTGTAGCATGAAAATCTGCAGAGAAATTTTTATAATAAAATTTATTATATATTAAGGTATGGTGGGCCACTTGGGTATTTTAAGGAATTGTTGAAGCGAATATTGATTAGAAATGATTATTGAATAAAATAAACTACAGTGAAAAGAGAAAATATGGAAATAGAAAATGGGGACCTAAGAGTCAGTTATAAAATAACAGGATTTATATATGCAGGAAGTGAAATGGAGCTTAAATGAAAGAAATAAAGCATTAGAAATGGAGGAATTTAGATATTACAAAAAAGAAATAAAGAAAGGAAAGAAAAGAATCAGGAAAGGCGTGTGTAGGAAAGTGGGGAGGAAGTTTCACCTTTTTAAAAAATCTGATTTAGAGTGATCATAAGAAAGAAAAAAGAGAAGAATCAATTTTAGGTGAGAGAAGCTGCCAAGCTTCTCTCAAATTTTAACGATCGGGCCATAGGTCCCGAGAGGGGCGACAAGAGGGAAAGTTCTTCCTCAGTGATAGGCTGCAATGAGGAGCCGGAATCGGGAGTTTAGGCAATAAGAAGGTAAGTCTTCTACCCCGGTCATTTTTCACACCTAAGCTGCCACATTGTGATAGTGCGCGTGTGGGACCTTAGAGCTGAATTTTGGGTAAGAAATAAGAATTGGGTAGTAGTCCTTAAGTGAGTTGTAGCCACATCAATGGAGTGATGTTGTGAGCTTTTGAATCTCTCAATTTGGACCTCTGTGAACTAGGAGGACACATAGTCCTTTTACTTTGAGTTCTAGCCAGCTTCGACAATCTGGGTGGGTCAGTTCTGCCAATTTGGGTCAACTAGCCAGACCTTAAGAACGGCGGAAGTTTTGAGAAGAAATAAAGGGAATTCCGAATCAAATCCGGCACCTGGGGAAAGTGTATCCACGTCGTGAAGACGATGTTGAGCTTTTGATTTATAGGTCGAGCGCCTCAGTAGACAAGTTATGGTCTTTACTCCTGAAACGATCAAATAGGTGAAAGATTATTATGAAATTGTCGAGCCAGAAGTTGTGAGGCCCTCCGTGCTGAAAACTTAACTGCGTCGTACCAAAGGCTCAACTTCGTCAAATGCAGCATTTCAACTGTCGTACGAGAAGCTGCTTCAATCCATGTAGAACTCAAGCGCCGATCACGAAAGAGCTCGTCCGTCACTGTGAGGCGAGCTGTGTAGAAGCCGATCTGACTCGTCGGTCCGAATCGGTGTGAGGCGTGGCATTGTGCGTGACTCCGGCGGGGAGGTCATGCGTACATTAGAACTGGGTTCGGGTGCCCAGACTCTATGGAAGCCCATTGAGTCAGAGTGTCATCCATATATGCACCTGTGGAAGATATTAGATGTCATACAGGGTGTTAAGATTGAGCTCGTTGCCGGTCTTGTTCCGTCGGTCTGGTCAACTCGTCAAGGCCGGCTGCATGACCTCGACCCGGAGTCATATCTCCTTACGTTTGAACTCCGATTTGGTGTTCTTGGGCTATGGAAGCCCATTGAGTCAGAATACATTCATATTCTGAGGGTATATTGGAGTAATCAGAATAAAGATTGGAGTATATCGAGCTCGTCCAGGTCAGGCCAGCTAGTCGGTTTGGGGAATCATTTCGTGCGGGTTGATACGCGCGACCTCCGAGCTTTGGAAGGTCATACTATGCCGTGAACTCAGGTTATGTTCTTGGACTCTGCGGAAATCCCATTGAGTCAGAATACGTCCTGTTCTGAGGAGGATGAAGATGGTAATAGAGGTGATAAGATCGAGCTCGTCGAGGAACAGGTCAAGCTCAAATCGGGTTCGAGTTATTCGCGTCCTTGACCTCTGACTTGGAAGAGTCATGCTGTGTGAAACTGATTCGAGGGAGTGTTACGGACTCTATGGAAATCCCATTGAGTCGAGAATCACTATATAACTTGTGAAATTTGGAATCATATTAATCTATGAAAGTGATCTAACCAAAACTACTAGTACACCACCAGAATCATATTGTTCTTTAATAGTTTTGGAATAGGGATGTGAGGAGGAAAATCAGGCGAGATTGAGATTCCGGGGTTGGAATCATGTAATTTGGGGTTTTGTTCTCTGACTCCTATTCTCCTTTCAAGTTTTGTATTTGTTCTAAAAGCATATTGAATTGATTTGAATTGATTTGAGAAAAGTGATTTATCAAATATTTTATATAAAAATTATGATTGTTAATGGCTGTTTCTATATTATTTTATATTTGCACTATATTTTGCTATAAAGGATTTGAGACATATATCAGAATGTTAACCGTTTATTCACATTGAGATAGGGTGGTATACGATAGGGTCAATAAGCGATCTGCAGAACTATTGATGTGTCACTCCGTCAGCCGACCCGGCGGGACGTCATCTGTTGGTATTTTCACCTGATTGTTTGTGATCAACGGCCAGCGAGGACCGTCTTTGTGATTATAAAAACCATATGACGTCGAAACTGCAAGCCCATTGGGCAAGATCATGTGACTCGACCTATCTCTCTGCTCTCGAACATAAGTTAAGATAGTTGGGAGCATAAATGAGTGGGGTCAGCACCGCGGTGGACTGGCCCAGATTAGGTGCTGCTTGGGGTGATGCGCACGGCGGGCCAGATTCATAGCCGGGCCAGGTTTGCAGACCCCGGGGCGAATTTGTGAGAGGCATAATTGAATTGATTTGAGTGCGAGGCTGTTGATTATGAAAATGTATTTATGGGATGATCAATGAACTATAACATTATATAGCAGAAATTACATGTTATTTATATTAGTCATCAAAAGATTAGAAAATTAATTATTAAATTGCGATTGATTTAAATGGAGCGAGGAATGGATTAGTGTAGAACCACTAAGCATGAAAATGCTTAGCGTATTGTTCTGCGATGCGCGGTCTTAGAAGTGATAGATAGTGGGAACCCCGAGATCGAGGCGTCGGAGTCATAAAGGAAGGGATTTCGGATTATGCTCGGAGCATGTGCATTCATTTCATGTTTTCTTTTGGATAATTGATGCCATGTAAAACAATTTGAGCTCTGAACATCTATTTTCTTAATCATTTGAAAGAACGAATGCCTTCATTGTAGTCATATTTTGTTAAATATAAATGTTTATGGGCACCCGAAATTACGGCTCCAGCCATGAGATATAATTTGCAGTTTTATTGGCATCCGGGACTCGGTTCGGATCCACTGGCTTAGTCAGTCGGGTAACGGGTCCCACAGGATAGGGTGGAAGAACACCTTGGGCTCGGAAGGCCTAGGGTTTAAAACGGCTTCTGAGTTTTCTGAGAGATCGAGGAGATGGCCCATGACCATGCATTCTACTAGTTTTCTTTTCCATTTCTTTATTTTTCCTTGCTTTTCCTTTTCAGAATGTTAGATAGTTCTAGGTTTGATGTAACTTGCTACAGACCATGATCATTTGAGTTTAAAATTATTGAATTCAGTTTCTTTGCTCTTATTGAATATGCCTCTGTTTCTAATTCCATCACTTGTACTTGATCCTTATAGGCATACTTGAAATTTGGGGTTTTGAGATCGAGAGATGATAAACCCTAAGGACATGATAAGATTTAAGTGTAATCCAATCATAGAATAGAATCTTTGTGGTTTTCCTCACGTGGCATTGAGGGTAGAGCACTAATCATCTAGAAGTTTGTGGGTTTTGAAGCGAAGTGCAATATGACCAAGCTCTTAGGATGGAGGGTGTCGTGCTCAGAGAGGATGAAATTTACACAAGATTAACCTGTCAATCGATAAAGAAGGCTTTGAAAATCATTAAATGATTTTCGCGAAAACATCCTTGGATGTAGCTAGAGTGATCGAAACCACAGGATTTTCTTTTTTATAAATTTTGTGCTTTTAGTTTGTTTAAATCACAAACAATTTTAAGTCATCCAGAATAGAGTAAAATAGATTAAGAAACTGGTATATGCAGGCTCATTCCTCGTGGGAGCGATAACTCACTCACTACTTGTACTTTGTATGTGGCGCATGCGCGCCTGATAGGTGAATTTAATTTACACACGCACATGGCCTGTCGACAACACATATAAAGTATTTAAATTAATAGTCAAACATAGTATAATGTATATAATTGTATTCTAATAATTTCAAGATTAAATGTGAAGTACTTACATTAGAATTAGAAAACACATTTTCAACAGTGACATAGGAGCACGGTTGCACTCGGTCGATATTCGAGGAATGTAGCAGAGATACCACGAGTTGCATATTCAATCCAAGTAAAGCAGAATAGCCTCAATTGCCCAATCTGAAACATATCACGATCTATGAGCTATATGCTTAAAGTCCTTCTCATTTTCTTCATTCTTATCTTGATTGAAGAGTTCGCTAAAGCTCTTTTAAACCAAATAATGTCCTCTCTATAACAAATTTCCCCCTATGAATGTTTATTGAAAGCCTCCAATTATCCACTAAAACAGCCCATTCATATCTATCAAATTTTAGCTATTGATAAAACATATTCAATAAAATACAGAAATTAATCGACCTTACCACATCTTCATCATTAGGTTCTTTTCGATTTTTCTTACTTCTTATTGCTATTCTTCTTCTTTTCTTTCTCCTTACCAAGAAATGAAGAAACTCTCTCAATTGATCATTACTTTTTCTTTATCTCTTTAAAATATTTTATACTTATCACGTGATGACCTTTTATCAAATTTTGGGATAGGACAAGAAATAGAAACACAGTAACTAGGCAATTCATCTTCTTGAAATCTTAAACCATATGACTTCACTTCCATCCATATTTCATTTTCCTTCTTTGTTTCCACATTGTGTAACAATGAACGAACAATTGTTTGAAAACTTTTAGTTATGAAGGGCGCCCACTGACATGACTTCTATAAACATCTCAGAACTAATTGATGGGTCAATTTTTCTTTATATTTTCTATAACTACCAAATGAGATAAGCATGCTATTTTTCTTGGGAAATACTCCTCTTTCGGTATTTTACTTAAAAAAAATCTGGCTAAGGAGGAGAAATATCAATTTGAAAAATAGTACCAAATTATAAAAATATTAATATGGATTACCTACTAGTTTTGTTAAATATAACTATAATGCTTTCAACTCTTAGGTTGATTGTATTTAAGTGAATTTTTTCTAATCTGACATGAATTACTTTATATAAATTTTAGATGTGATAACATATTTAAATCAAAATTATAAGAGTATGAAATCGATATTTCAAGGGAGCAAAGATATTATGCAGTTCAAGTATTTGGTTCTCCTCTTACCAGTTACCATGTTTGACTTTTTACTTCTGCATTTTTCAACGACGACCCAAATAGGCAAGTAATAAATAAATAATCAATGTTACAACATATTGGTCTCTGCTACATTCTGTATGATTAGTATACCATATTAACTATTGTAGTTTACTAATCATGTTATAATAATAATAAGCTCATATCTATATATATATATATACACACACACACACATTTTACACATAATATTATTGTGTATATAGCAACTTGCTGCTTATGAAAGTATTAAGATGATGTAGTCGTCATTATCTAAAAATTTACAACCTACATATATATTAGTTTGCGTGTGTACATCAACAATACAATTAGAAAATAAATGTCGACATATTTTCAACAGTGAAGAAGCGTGTTTGCATGTTTTAGCATCCCTCAAAGCAGTGTTATATTTTATTCAAGCTAGCCTAGAACATGTTAGTACTAGAGACTTGACAACCATTTATAAATGAGAATTGTCAAGACAGCGCTTTTCAACGATAAAGGAACAACAGTCTCTCCATTTTCCTAGTTTTGGCAGTAGGTGGCCTGATATCTCAGTGTGTTGGTTTTATCATGATGGAAAGAATCATAGAAAATTCTTATGGCTAACTCTTGTGTAATATAATGTTATGATCTTCAGGTTTGATTCCTAACTCAAAGCCTGTACTCAATTGATTTGAATTTAGCTTATTCACACTTGATTAGCTCAGATCTTTGATGCGTAAGAGAGTTATCCCACTTTGCATCAATATTGGTTTCCTCATCCATATTCACATTTTTTGTTAATTTCCTTTCCTTTTTTACCTTGATTGCATCAAAATTGTAAACCTTCATTTCTTCTATCTTTGCATTCATAAATTAACTAATCACACTAACTATGGAGGTTATATTAGGATAGTATGAGAAAGGCAGGTTAGTCTTCGATGATCCTTTAGTACCGTATCAATCAACTTCAATTTCTTAAAAACAATCTCAACTACATTTACAATTTTTTGAGCAATTCAACCTCAATCATATTTAAGTCATATAGTTTTAATTGTTGAACAATGGATCTATTCTTATTCAAAAGTAGTCTTAGTTAATGTTCTCAGGTCTTGAGTAATGTAGAATATAGTATTCCAGGACTTTCTCTTACATTCTGGGAAACCAAGCAAAGTCCTAAATCAGCAATTACTTCATATCTAATTTAATTATTCAGTTATGGTCATGATGCAGCAAACTGAACCTAAGAGCCTCAATTCATTCCTTGATGAGGTTCCAAAACAACCGAAAAACAAGAAAACATACTCAATAGTCTTAAGGCACCATGGCCTTTGTAATTTTAAAATTACAAACCATAATCCAAACCCTGAAAATCATTCATTACAAAAAGAATGAGTCTCAAAACAAATAAAAATGAATGAAGCAAAGATGTAGAAATTACCTTACAAAAGAAGAACACGAAGAGAAACAAGGACACTCTGAGGAGAAAGCATTTTTCATTTTCTTAACAAGTTAGTTTCTTCTACTTTAAGGATATGGTCTTCTCAAATAAAGATCATTTCTTCAAGCATCGATGAATTCTCTTCTATGAAATTCGTAGCTCACTTACCAATTCTCTATAGTTGGAACTCACTCTACTTGTGTAAGGAAGCGATGAATTTGTGTCAAAATAGGAAGTTGCAATAGTTGGGAGCTTTGCTATTTACTAACCAAAATCCTCCCTCTTGAAACCATAATCAGTAGACTTAGGCTTGCACACCTCCTCCCTCTGAGACCATAATCAGTTAGGTTGGAGGAAGAAATGGGGTACGACGTGGAGAGACACCTTGAAGGGGCATTTATGTCCAAAATTGATGTTTTCGAAGATTATGAAAATAAAGGGTCACTTTTACAAATAGTTTCTTTATCTTTAAAAAAAAAAAAATAGTTTCTTTATTTGTTCCTTTTCTTTGTTTCCAAGTATCCAATCTCTATTTGATTTTTTAAACTTTGACAAATGTTGGGTTGAATTTTGGATGTTATATGGTTGTTTTTAGTGAGATCAGTCTGATAGTGAATCTTAATCATATAAGCACATTTTTAAAGTATCACAATCTACTGAATTAGATATAGATAATATTTATAGAAAAAACTGTAACCATATTATGATGTTACAATTCATCACTAACAGAAATAAAATATATATATTTGCCAGTAACAATTAAGTGTGATTTGATTAAATGGTATTTTAAAACCTAAGATTTGAAATGCGAAACTATATAACCTTTGTCATTATCTAGTAATAATATTGAAAGTGAATACAAAGAAAATAAAGCTCTGCTAGAGGGTGATGCCGAGAGCGATCACGAGCGTCGTGGGATGTGGATCCTTGAGGTTGAGGACTGCGCCATGGAGAGACCTCTTCGAATCCACGAACCACAGATTCACTTGGCTTTAGCTCACTTCTGTGATTGATCACTTTGGTGGTGGAGATCGGGAATCACGAGGGCTACCACCCTACACTTTGCCGCGCTCTCTTTCTTGAGAGACTCCCTCGGGACCTTGATGCGGCCGCGTTATCACCGTGTACTCATCTTCAGCGCATTCTTGTATTTACCCTATTGCTTAAAATGAGGCGTCGAATAGATGAATATTTGAGGGCTCTGCTAGGGAGACGTCTTGGGACGATCTTCACTTTTGCTGGTATGTTCCTATGAGACATGGCCCATTCGGATATCGAATCTTCGAGTATGTTCTCACCATAGGCGTAGAGGTGTTGACCTTCTTCTGCTTTTGAGGCCTCTATTTGTTTGTTTCTCACCTTTATGTGAGGCTTTATGATGGATTCGAGTGGGGTCAGCTTTTAGATTTACGAGGGAGGATCGGGATGAGTTGGTTTAGGATAGTAGCGATGATATTGATTACGCACTAGCGATTATTGTTTAGTGGGGAAATTCCTTGCGATAAAACGTTGGACTTCGACATTCATCACCTTGTGGGTTAATCTGGAGACTGACGAGAAGTTCATATTAAAAGATATTCCATCGGCTTGGGACTGCTTGTTTAAATTCTTTCATTACGTAGTTATCTGTGAGTTTGGATGGACCCTTGGACTTCGATAATTTTCATGTGGTTTTGCATTATAAACTGGAGACATCAGAGCTGTTCCCTTAAATCACTTTGCTATTTAGTGCAAAGTGCATGAAAGTACCCGATGGGATATATCTTTAGAAAGAATAAGAGGTATAGCCAAGATTTTAGTGGAGGAGTGTATATTATGATCATGTTAATAACGGTGGTTTTACGGAAGTCGTATATGAGAACTGAGGGTGGTGAATCTATGAGACTACCCTTCTTCTGTTTGGAAAGAAAAGTAGAAAACTGATCAGGACAGTAATGAATTCGTTTTTTTTTTTTTTCAATATAGAGCATTGCCAAGCGGTTTTCTTCCTCTCTGGGTTTGATTGGACATGGGCGTTTTACGTCCAAGACTCTTTCAAGAATCTACGAGCAGAAGTTAAACGAGAATACAAGGAGCATGGTTAAAAGGCCTATTGAGAAGACATGCTCAGAGTAGTAGATAAGTGGTTACGTGATGAGCAAAGGTATGGGCGTTGGGTAACCTTGTAAGCATGTTTCAAGTGCATCATCAAGTGTGAGTAATGGTGGTTAAATAAATACTCGCAGTTAATTCCATCGATTAACCACTTGGAGAATATGGCGATATGAGGATTCAGGAGGATGAAGCGTAGGAGCGAAAGCTTGGTAGGGCGTGATTTAGATTTGATGGTGGTGGAGGGTCTCTACCTTTGGCAAAGGGATAGTCTTATAAATCATGGTGTTGCTTTTTGTGATTACGGATACAACGGCTACTAATCGAACTCTTTTTGGCGAGTCGATGTCAGGACCACTGGCCCGGCGATGGTGTGATTGGAATTGCGGGGTTTGGCGACTCGCGATCGGTCGAAAATCTTCGTGAGAGATCATTCAGGTCTTGCGCCGCTCAACTATTTTTCTCATTGAGCGTTAGTGATAGTGAAAGAATTGACGTGAGAACCGATTGGGTTTTGATGGAAAGTTTGTGGTGCGATAAGAGTTGGCGGAGGAGGTAGTTACAGCTTTTACTTTGAAGCAACCGATGGCTTGTAATTTCTTGAGTTTTCAAAATAATTTCATTAATAATCTCGGTGCATCTATTAGCAAACAAAAGTTGTGTGGATATTGACATGTTTCTATGGTTTTCCAAAGCGTATTAAGAAGGAAGGACTCTTGGAATCTCAACCCGTGTTTTACATAAGTATCTTCTTTACCTTGGTATATCTTAATTTTAATGACTATTATCTCTTTGGTGATAAGATGGGATTTAGTTGTTATCTGGCGAAGCTTTTGGGGCTTTTGGAGGCTTTAGCGGTGTGCACTTTACCTGAATTAGAGCTTTTGATTCATGTGATTCGTGGAGGCGTGATGAGAGACTAAGCGGGTTCCGGAGAAGGCAGTTGGATGGTTTCATTGATTCATAGTTTGAAATTCGCTGTATGCAAACTTACTAATTTACTTTTCATCCTCATATGATCACTCCCATCTTTAGAAATTTGGACATCACACAGGCAGAGTGCCTCATGGTTCGTTTTGAGAATTTATGGGTTAGTGAACAAGACTTCAATGATAGTTTAAGAGGAGGTGGCGGTCGTCGATGATAAAGATCGTGGAGAGAGCTATCTTTGTGTTTTTTGATCTCTATGTAGCTAAATGGGGTAGAAGAATTATGGAAGCGGTTGAAAGCGAATAAAGTGTTGTTAAGAAAAGCTAGTGATTTGTGGAAGGAGCCGGATGATATTGGAGTGGGTGAGTTGCTTTCGAGTTAGACGGGAGTGGATGATCATTTTTTGGATGAAATGTGCTGGAAGATATTGTGGTGAGAAGATTTCTGGTTAAAGGAATGAGATATGCCTTTCGGCTGTTTCCATTCTGTCTTCATGACAAAACACAATGATTCGGAAGTGAATGATCGCGGATGGTAATATATGAGTTGGATTAAAGAGGGTCTAAATAATCTTGCGAGACATGTTGAAGGAGCCTTTTGACTAGTACGGGAAAGTTTGTATGGTGAGCTTTCCGAGTAAGATCACATAATTAGATTGCGGAGAATGGTAGTGTTGGCTGGTTTTACATTTGAAAAATTTGAAGAATTTGTCCGAGATATTTAGGATAAAGCTCATTTGGATGACTTGAATCCCGAGTTTATGAAACATTTTGGAACCCAGTAGGCCAGGAAGGTGTTAATTTGCCTACCGGGTTAGTTTAGAAAACTTATCTTTTCATCTAATCAAGTTGTTGTTTTGATATGTTTTAATTCTAAATGTGATCACTAATCCATGAAGACATAGACACCTATTTCTCTTTTGATGTGATTTACGAATTAATGTAGATCTTATGATCATTATGGAAACATATTGTAATACCAAATCGATGTCTCTGCACCCAGTGCACTTTGCTCAGGGCGCTCTATTCGATAATGTATGATTGCTTGTGAGTTACTACATTTATCTGGGATCTGTTGTGAGAGAGGGGCACGTAGGGAGTAGCGTGAGCGGATATTAGTAAGACTGTGATAGAGTAGATTGAGTTTTGCACCATATCTCTGGGATTTTGGGTTGACGGCCAATTGGATTAAGTGGATTATAGTGTGTAGCGTGCATTCGTTGTCTGTGCTTATGGAGCCGGGTTGAAGGTGGGTCTATCATTCCTAAGCGGGGTTTGGTCAAGGTTGTCCGCTTTCTCCCGTATCTTTTTTTATTATTTGTGGAGGGGTTGTGACTTTGTACTCCCAGTTAGCGAGTATACAGTTTGATGGCGCGTGAAGTATGTGGTAATTTTAAGGCATATCCACTATTCTTTGTTGATGATTCCTTCTTATTTTTAAATCTGGAAGGAGAAACTAAGGCGATTCATCGGATTGAGTTGTATGAAGTCTTATTCAGGCCCAGAAGCAAATCAATCCCGAAATCGGGTATGTGTTTTTCTTCCTAGCGTCCAGAATTGATAAACAGCGAGTGTTATCGGTTGTCTTGGGGTTACTATTGGTATTAACACAGGTAGTGGGTTTGTAGTTGATTATGAGGTAGATCCAAACGTGCTACTTTTATTGTGGGCTGGTGGAAGAGGATCAGGGTGGGAGAAACAGTTGCTTTCTCGGTGATAAAGGTGTTAATTCTGTCGGTTGCTCGGGCTATCGACATATAGTATGAGTGTGTTTCTTACTGCGTCTTGTGGTTGCGACAAGTTGAAAATGATGAATTGATTCAGTGGGGTTCGAGTTAGGGAATGGAGAGAGATTAGATGTCAAAGCGGAGCTGAATTGGCTAGTTACTAAGGAAATTGGGTAACATAGGTTTTACGTGATTTCTGGTGTTTAATTTTCTTAATTTAGGGAGAAAACGAGGGTGGAACAATTCATAACTAACACTTTGGTAGCTCGTTTGTTCAAGGCCAAAATATTTTCCCAATGGAAGCTATCTCTAGTCATCAACTTTGGGAGTAATCATAGGTTTGTTTGGCGAAATGTTTGGAGTCTGAAAGGGTTGTCAATAGAAATTGATATGATGGAGAGTTAGAGGGATGACAAATCAAACTGTAATGGATGGATGCACAAAGTTGTTTGTGATTTACCACTTTTTGGTTTTAGGGTCAAGACAAATCAAACTACGGCCTTGAAAACTTAAAGGTTTCCATCTGTTGTTGAATCACGAGGAAAGAGGATGGGTTTGAGCTGGTTAAAACATCTTTAGAATAACCATTCTCACAGCTGTTTGTTCAATTCCATATAAAATCTTTAGACCTCTTAAACTCATTGATGTGGCATTATTCGAATAATGGTTTTTATATCTACGAGAGTAAAATCATGCTATAGAATGCTGGCGGGTAGCCTTAATGAAACGGAAGATCTAGTTATATGTACTAATTGGAAGAAGTTGTGAAATTATTTCTTCCCTGATCTGTTTCTTGCATAAGTTAATAGTTGCATTCTGTTTCGGTTAGGTACTGAATAAAGGTATGAATTGCCAACTTATTAAGTGTTGTGTGGGCGAGGGCCAGGAGCATTGCGCGTCTGACTATAACGCGTGTTAAGATCTGTGTTGACTATTGCCAAAGTTGTTAAGCGAGCATTGACCCAGCGATGAATTTCTGTTTGGTTGCTAAAGTTGATTGATGATCTTGATCTCGATGTGTGTGTTATGTGGCAATGGTCTTATGGCGTGTATGGAGGCAACAAAACCAGCTTTGGAGAAACTCTTCCTCTGCTTGATGAAAGCGGTGGGTAGGGTATGTGTTTTTCCCAGGATTGAGCGTCAAGCAGTCTTTGTGCATCATTCTCTGTGTTGATGTCATGGACCTCTAACAGGTCTGGCCTTTGGGAGGCCGTTGGAGGCTAATCTGGATGAAACGGGCTTGTGATCTATCATTTATAGAGTTTGGGTATGGTGATTAGTGGTGGTTCCTCTCGAGATTAAATGCATTATCGTCTTATGTTTTAGCTTTATTTTATAGTTAATCACAAGTATGTTTTGTAATGTGTCAGTTTGTGATTGGTGTAGATGATGAGAAAGGGTGGTTTTTGGAGAAGCATTAAGGCCGGAGTGGCGGTGCATAAAGGTGGGGGCGTCAGCGGCGTTCGCGGCGTCTGCTTGGTGGTCGGCGTATGAAGTCAGCAGCGGTAGCGTCGGCATCTTAACGTCGCCGACGTCCCAGCTTCAGCGACGTCGGCGCGGTGTTTAATCTCTCGATCATTAAAAGCAAAAGGGGACCCAGAATTCAGGGATGGAAGATCGAGGCGTGCGAACTAGAACGCGGAAATCATAACGTGGCGACTTGACCTTGGAGAAGGCGATCATTTATTTTCTTCTTTTTGGATGAAATCTGAGGATGTTTATAATTAAAACTCCCGGTGTTCTGTATTGGTATATTTCTGAATTGCATGGATTAAGATTAGTATTTTATATTATTCGGTTGTTTATAATTTGTGCTGTCACGCTATATCGTGAATCATTTACATGGTGATGTCACATCCAACATTAGCATGTTCTCTTGAGAATCCGAGATTGAGATGAGGATACCGGGGATCTGAAATAAACGACCTTAGTTGATTCGGTAAATAGAGATATTCGATCTTAAGAGTTGAACATTTCAAGCATTGGATGTATCGAGGTTGGGAGTAGAGATACATAAACTCTTACTATAGCGGACAGGCGGATACACCTCGAGGGGAGTATTTGTGGCAAAGTCACTGCCAGATGGCCAGTTATATTATGTATGTCCATATTTAGGACAATCGTGAAAGTGGCGGGGGAGACATGGCCTTAGTCTCAAACATCTGATGAGTCATTGAATCCGGTTAGTTTAGTTAAAATTGAACCTTTAGTGCTCTTTCACGCATATATCCGGATAATATTCAAAAGCCCGTCTTTATTGACAACACTTACATCACAGTGGATCGATATCTGTACCATAGGTACGCACCATTACTTGGGGTGGCGCGTGCACTTAACACATGAGTGCATATATACCCGCACACTCTTTTCGACCTATTAAGTTTTAGGCGCCGTTGCGAGATAGGTTTAGAGTGATATGAAGAATAAGCGGTGCAGATATTTTCTTGAATTTTTTGTTTTTGTTGTTTTACAGAATGTGGTAATTTGGGTCTTTTGTTTTTCGTGTGTGATTGCGGTCAAGGTTTCGGTGACGCGTCGCGGCCGGAATCAAGTTGACCCAGCATCCCAGTTTGATCCTGAGCCGAGAAGGAACTTTTACAGAGCATCTGTAGAGCAGAGAAACGGAAACAGGCTGATTTATAAATCTAGCAATCATGGAGAACAACAGCGGGATCTTAGTATTGACAGCTTGAGCCACATAGGGGTTGAGTGGAGATAAAGGAAGAATCAGCACCGAGGGCCGTTTATCTGACGGATGATCCATTTAATAACACCAGAGTTTGCCTCGCTCTTTGATTGTTAGGGCGGCTATCAGAATACCAGTTAAGATAACAGCTTGACGAAGTCGATAACCTTCTGGTGCCCCGAACATCTTATTTCATGGTACGAATGAATCCAAATAGCCATCGACAGCTTCCTGGAAGTCTGCGACATGATCAGAAATCTGATGGGGTTCTTGAAGGGCACTCGGGTTGGGGTGTTCCCACTCTCCAGTGATAGAGTCGAAGCATTGGGTTAACAAGTCGACCCACCGGTTCCATTACTTCATCAGAGCGATTTGGTACGGAAGTGACAAGTTCTTCCCTTTCGAGAAAAATTGCTGCTTGTGCAGAGATAAGCCTTTAGACCCGAGCTGAAGGGAAGAACACGCGAGGCATGGGATAGATTTCACGAACTGCGATGGTGCCCATCATGGTGACGAGATGGATGCGGTCACGTACTTTCTATATTGATACGAGGAATGCAACTAGAAACGGTGATTGATTATAATTTGGAGGAGCCTTAATGAAGAAACCACGGACGAGCTTGTAAAATCTTGGAAGATCTTTGACTAATACAAATCGGTGGCACACAGGAAAGTACACACCGGTAAAAGCCATGGGTGGCACGGATAATAGGGTTCTCGGCAATGGGTTGCTCATGTTACCCACGGTGACTAAGCTTGATTAACTGAAGCGGCGAGCGTGGTGCCATGCGGACTAACCCGCCAGGAGTTGTGCGATTTGTGGAGGCCAGCCTGATAGCGAATGCAGTGAAACCACTTGATGAAGCGGGCCCGATGCGTGTGAGGTTATTCGGGTGGTCGTGACCTGGGTGGTATGGAAACAACTACTCCGAGTCATTGAGCGAGGGTGGCGTAACAATCAGTGAACAATCGAGCGATCGAGGTATGGATGGAGGAAGCAGTGAACAACATGCCATCACCGTGGCGAACCACCTCTGAGAAAAATTGGACCGACAACCAACACACGGATGCTCACCTCACACCGCCTTTATGAATGAGACAAAAGCGAGCATCATCGACTAACAGGCCACGATTGGCAAATGGCGTGATTAGAAAACTTAGAGGCCTGAGATGGATCAAATGGCAATCTATTGTGAAGGCAAGCGGGTTCTTTACTGAGCAACTCGAGTGAGCACGAGAAGAGATGAATGAACATGTTGCGATCACGACGAGAAGTGGTAAAATTAGAGGCGCGAGGGCAATCAGGTTATAGAGGAGGTGAAAGTAGAGAAGTCGTCGGCCGCGTCAGTGATCAGATGAGGAACGACCTGAAACTTGTTGAAACAACTGCCGAAACGAGAGACAACCCACCAATTTCCATATCCTGACGTCTAAAGAAACGCCAAGTTGGATAAGCGGTTACCAGAGTTCATGAAGTGTTTAATGAGTACAAAACACTCATCTTACGCTCGGCGTCGATTCGTCGTTTCATTTCTTGCTAATGGTATAGTTTTTGTGAAATCACTGATTTCGTATGCAGTGTGATCTGAGTTCGTGGAGCATAAGAGTAGCTTTTGGAAGCAATTTTGGAACAAGGAGGGCAACGAGAAGTAGCGTCGCGTCGCGGCGTCACGGCGTGTGACGTCTGCATAATCGGCCGTCGGCGGCGTCGCGTGCCAGCGTCGCTTGCGTCCGCGGCGTCGACGCGAAAATGCGCTCATCGGCTTTGTTAAGATTCGAAATGGAGGAAGGACGCGAGCAGGCGCGGGTTGAGGCCAGTGACGACGAGTGCACGGGTATGGCGCATTTATTTGTTCCGGTTGAAACGAATGTTTTGTTGTCGCGGTTTCGTCACTTTCGCCACATTATGTTTCTAGATCTCTTCCCAGGGTTACATCGACCATCATACGATATATGGATTAAAGTTGATCACCCCATGTTTATTGATTGTTTACTACGGTGTCGAATCTGCTCTACTGCTGTATTTAAATTATATGATAATGTTTGGCCTGACATTAACATGCCGCCTTTGGAGATCAGAAGTTAGAGGAGATGAGGGTTATTCGAGGATGGGTGAGTAGCCTTCGGTGGTCGGACCAGTGAAGGTTCAGGATTTGAGGGTGGTATCTGGGGTAAGTTCATTGCAAACATTTGAATCACAGAGTCGAGATAGGGCCTTTTCGATTCTATTTGCGAGATAGTGGGATGTCACCTCGAGAGAGGGGATCTCTGCGTAAGGCGAATCACCTCACCATAGGCGGATTATAAGTATGTGAATATAGTCTCTTTAGAGAAAAACAATCCGTTGAGCGTGTGAGGGAGATATAACCTAAACTTTATGACTTTACTGGTAATAGCGTTCAGTTCAGTTTTTACATAATTAGGAACTCCCACTCTTAAAGAGGCATCCTTCAAGTGTTGTGCAGAAAAGCAGAACCTCTATATTGGTGAGTTACCTTTCACTGTGGATGATGTCAGTGCGTTAAGTACTCACTGTGGGACTCTGGCGTGCGCTAGCGGCGTTTAGGCATTCATTTTATACAAGTTTTCGACTGTCAAGTTTTGGCGGCGTTGCGTGGTTTAAATTGATATAGAGAGTGGCATAGATGTATTAGAATTTTTCTTTACTTTTGTTATTTTTTACAAGTGCTGGTAATTGGGTTTTGTTAGTTGTGTGTTATTGCAGTACAGGTTTCAGTGAGTACATGCGACAGCAAAATCGACTTAATCAACACTTGTGTGATCTGAGCCCGGAAAGACTTACGTTGGCGAGGCGAAGCGGTGAATGAACTCCGACCGTCATAGCGGAAAACGAAGAACAAGATTTTGGTCAAGAACAGTGAACCACGGAAGAAGCCGAACCTGAAATCACGGCGCTGGGCGTTCATACGGCCGGACGTCATTACATGCTGTTGATGAGTTAGATTCACACTCAGCGGTTGTTGAGACGTCGAGGGCGACCGCGATTCAAGCGAACAATTTTGAATTGGTAGTCCACCGGTCTGAATCGCACTTTCGAACATTATTATAGACACGTGAGCAGCATTGACTAACTTCCTCGAAGTTTCTTGATACCATCAAATAGCGGGGTCAAGCCACCAAGATTGCGGTTATTCACTTTCGCTCGGGGATAGGCGAACATTGACTTTAACGATCGGCCACGATTCCATTACTACATGGAATGAATTGATGATATGAAAGTTTACGACCAAGTTCTTTCATGACCAGTGCCTGGCCAGTGCGAGAATCATCGTTGGGTGGTGGGGAGAACTTTGGCGGAAGCATGGGACGAGTTCCATGAATTATTGCGGAGTGTCCTCACCACTTGAGCTAACGAGATGGATCAAGTCACACCTTTTCTGATAGTGCAAGAAATGACCGGGAACAGGCTGATAGATTATAACACCGGTAGGAGGATCATTGATGAAAACCACAGACCCGAGCATGAGATAATTGGAAGATCGCGCATCGACAACTGTCCGGTGGCACAGAAGGCTACACCGGTAAACACGGTGGGTGGCCTGAACACGATGCGGAGTTTCTCGCGACAATGCGGTGCGTCATGTGACCGGTGACTAACGTTTAAATAGGCGGTGAGGGCGACACGTGCCGCCTGGTTGCCGCGTGGGAGTTGGAATCTGTGGAAGACGGCCGCAAACAACGCGAAGTGTCGTTCGTCAACCTCTGGTGACGACCCGATGCGTGTCAAGGTTTGTCGGGGTAATCACGGCGGGGCGTATGGGGGTGCGGCGCGGAGTAGAATGGGAGACGAGAGGGTGATGGCAGTGAACGAATAATCAAAACAATCAAAGAAGAGTGTGGATGGCGTGACAACTTGAGAACAATGTACATCAGCCAGAGGCTAATGAACCACATAGAAGAGGAATTTGGTTTGAAGTGACTCTGGCAGGATGTTGGCAGGAAATTGTTCATGAGATGGACTAAGGCCAGAGGCATGCAGCAGTGAGCAACCCAGGTTAATGATCAGCGGCCACAGTGGGGTTTGGGTACAAATGGGCGAATGTGAAGCAGGAAAGGCAGCGGGGTTCTCTGCTGAGCCCAATTCGGTATTAAACCCCCCCGAGAAGAGATCTGAATAGCCGTTAAACGTCACGGCGAAAGTAGGAAAGGTAGATCTGGCATGACTGATATTAGGCGAGTTAGGGGCGAAGATCACCGCCGGCCGAGCAGAAAGATGATGCGTTGAAACGATCCGCAGGGAGCTTGATCGGCGAGGGCTTGTGGCGAAGGCCGACTATCTAGGTCCTTACCTGACGTCTCAAGAAACATAAACTGAATAAATGATTCGCGAGTTATGGATGCAAAAACACCGCTTATAACGTGCATTCTTTGATGCTGAAAGCGAAATGCCGGTTATGGCAAAGTTCGCGAAAGACATTTTGTCTCGAGAAGAGCGGTCGCGAACTTAAAACGGCAAACGCCGTGAAGATGGTGTCGTCGCGGAAGGCTTCTGCGAAGCTCAAAGACCAGAGTAGTTTCACTATCCGAGTTACCTGGTGAAATCTTGATTTTGAGAGAAATGTTGTGCTTCAGTTGGGTGCGGCATTAATCTTATGCTTGCCATGTCTTTAAGCGTTTGGGATTGGGCGTCGAATGATCGCTCTTAGGCTTGCGAGTGAGATCTTTGAAACACCCCAGAGGATAATAGATGTCTTAGTAAAGGTCGACGAGTTTATCTTTCGATGGATTTCATAGTTTTAGACATGGAGGAAGATAAAAATCTAGGTCTATCTTGGGCTGAACCCTTTTCTAGCTGCGACGATGAGTTGATGTGGAAGGCGGCAAGAACTAGTCTGAAAGAAGAAGTAAAATTCAATGTCTTCGAGGCGGTGATTTTCCCGGCTGGCGAGAAAGTGATCGTCTTAAATGGTTGATATAGTAGGAGTTATCAGTGTCTAACCAAGTGATTTCGCCCGACCCTTTGGGAGACTAGCTGTGGGCGAATGCATCGAGAACTGGTGACAGGCGAAGAATACGTTAAAGTGGATACTGGATTCACAGGGACCAATGAAGGGAAATACTTGAATCTGTTGGCGAGAGGGGCTGGCAGTGTTCCCATCAGTTGTTTAACCACCTTCGAGATGGAGCAAAGGAAACCTACTAACCGTTTGGAAGTATGCACAAGAGGGTAGAATCTACATCACAGTGGTGTCTCATCAATCCCCCAGCGAGAATGGAGGAAGAGAAGTTATTGAGGTTCTTCGCGGCATGAGCAAGCACTCGATTTGATGCCAGGCGACCTAAAGGGGATCATGCCCATGTGTATGCTGGGATTTTATTGAGATGCCTGAAGCCCTCGGTGGAGCGGGAGAAATTTGAATCAAACTTGATGAAGGTAGTTCGAGAAAGAAATAAAATGGCTGAATCTTTGGATGAAATTTGCCCCATTTTTAGGCGTTTTGATGATATTAATTCAGTGATGTAGAAGAGGGGAGGAACAAGCGTCTTCAGGGACTGGCTTGATATCTTGCGCAAGTGAGCGGTGTGAGATTGGGAGGTGTCAGTGACATTATAGAGAATTTGAAGACGAGGCCGCTCGAGTCACTCCCCTTTGCCATTTCTAGATCGGATGCTCGATGTCGATTGGCCGGTGCCGATATTATTGCTTTGGATGGATATTGATTTACAGCAAATCGCCATAAGCGAAGATCAGGAGAAGACAACATTCACTTGCCCCTATGGTACATTCACTTTCCGGCGGATGCCCTTTGGACTATGCAATGCTCCGGGTACTTTTGATACGCTGATGGCATATTACTCACGACATGTGAAAGGCGATTGAGATTTTCATGGGCGATTTCTGATAATGGGAAATTCATTTGACAATTGTCTAGCAAATTTGAGAGAAGTGTGCTCGCAGATGTGAAGAAACAATTTGATGCCTCAATTGGGAGAAGTGCCATTTCGTAGTGCCAAGAGGTGTGTTCTTGGACCATCGGATGCGTACGAGAGGGATGAGAGGTAGATAAGTGAAGATTGAAACAATTGAAATTTATCCGCAGCTTCTTGTGAAAGGGATTAGAAGTTTTCTGCAAACCATGCTGGATTTTATAGAGGCGGTTTTATCAGATTTCTCCTGATTATGAAACCAGTATCCAATTTGTTAGTCGGGGATCCCATTGGAGATTTGTTCTGATAAATGCGTGCTCTTGTATTGAAGAATAAGTTGATCTGTTTCCTATTATTTAACAAAGCTTCGGATTGGTCTTCCATTGGTGATGTGTGATGCAAGCGACTATCGCGATTGGAGGCGTGCTAGAAGCGGCTTGAGAAAATCTTTGGGTGATTTACTATGCAAGCAGGACTTTTGAATGGCGTAGCTCAACGAATTATGCACCTCACGAGAAGAACTATTGTATTGTCTTTGCTTTTCGATAAGTCAGGTATACGATTAGCAGCTCAGAGTATTGATGCCTATGATGTGACCGTTGTACTTGATGACAGAAAATATGAGCCAGTTATTCGGTGGGTCATACGTTGCAAGAGTTCGCGTGAAATCAGGACGAGAAGACGGGTAGTGGCAGGAATAACCACCTTTATGGCCCAAAGGGCCCGAGAGAGATGATGTTAAGGTGAATGGCAATTTCCAGACGAAGAGCTTTGCCTATTGAGACAGAAGGGGCGGTTCACGGTTTGCGAAGTTATGTAGACTTATTTAATTTGCTTGGTGATTCCCAGAGTTTAACTGTGAAGAAGAAGAGGTTTTTATACATATCACCTGTATTGGGAAGAGCCAATTCTCTACGAGGGCCTTTGTCTTTGATCAGGGTGATAAGGAGATGTGTGCCAGAAAGATGAAATGCATGGCCATTACAGACCATTGTCACACCCCTGCAGGTGTGGTGGACACTTTGAGTGGCAGGAGAGCAGCGACCTTGGTCGGGTTTTGTGGCCTTCTATTTAAAGATGCTCCTGGTCGTTTCCATGAAACCAATGTAATGAATGCAGTTTATCTCGAGGCAAACCACCCGTACATCCCATCTTGAGTAGAAGTGTTGATTTATGGGGGATCGATTTCATGGGACCATTTCTGCGTAAATCTGACAACTTGCATTTGTTGGCGGTAGATTATGTCTCAAAGTGGGTGGAAGCAATTCTGCAGCACGATGATGCCAAGGTGGTGGCTCGATTCTGCTTGACCAATATATTCGCACGTTTTGAACCTGGCGTTAATCACGGATAATGGTACTCAAACTACTATGATAAGGTAATCGATAGGTGTTGCAAAAGTATAAGAGTCTTCATAATGCATCTCTTGCATATCTTGATCAAAGCGACAGCCAGGAAGTTTTCATTAATCGAGTACATTCGGCGTCGCGTTCAAGGGGAAAGATTGATACAAAAAAAGATGACGATCGCGCTCTGGGCATCTGCGCGCATTTAAAAAACTCCGTTGGGCATGTCTCGGGTTCAGGGCTGGTGTATGGTAAAAACACGTCATCTTCGGTGGAATTGGAGCATCGA
>JAEQBH010004750.1:0-181122 GCA_016808115.1 Tetrastigma voinierianum
ACCATGAATTTCGTGCCATATCTGCTAGTCTTATGCCCGGTTCGTGGGTAATCACACCCTCAAAGACTCAAGGCGTTATGAGGGATTTGACTAGATGGGTGTGGGCCATTTAAAGTTGGGGTGATCCCGGATGAGCGGAAGGAGCCCATTGTGAAGAGATGTTCGCAGGTAAATCGTAGGGTTCCTTCTTTCTTTGATCGGGTCTCGTGAGCATTTCGTTCTTCCTTTGGCTCCTTTGTCTGCAGTCGACCTTTAGTGGCCGACTTGCCGCTTTGGGCTGTGATCATCACGGTCTGGGAGGCTGCCCAGATATTATCCTCTAGTGTTGAATATTTATCCGCCATATGTACAATTCTTCCATCGTCAGAAGTGATCCAGATAATGAGCGGAAGAAACTTTGTGGTGGCTCACCCAAAGCCTGAAATTCTGGAGGACCGCATCCATACTGTATGAATCAATCCATTGGACGACCCCCCCTAATCTTTTGGTGAAATCACTGATGGACCTCCGGGCCTCCCGCTTGAAAGAGGCTTGTGAGAACCATGCTTTCTTCATCAACTGGCAATGTGTACTCTGGAAACAACAAACAACCACTAAATGAGTTAATAGATCTCCTGTGGAGTCAGGAACTGTGCTAGGCGGGCCCCTTCAAGTTGGCCGGGAACACTTTGCATAGTAGACAATCGTCTCCCGCATTGAGTATCATCGCATGATTGAAGTGCAGCATGTGGTCATACGAGTCATAGGAGCCATCATACATGGCAAGATGCAAGATAAAGCCACGGATTCGCTTGTATCATGCTGGCCTGTATGAGGTTACGGTCTTCAGTCCGGATCTATGGTGGATGCAGAATGCACAGGCAACGAGCAGCCCGGCGCAGACAGACGATCCAATGATGGTGTTACGCCCTATGCCACGCGGCATATTTCGCAGCTCGCCCGACTATCGCCGCCTCTACCTGATTTCTTTGTACGCGAGGCTGCCATTGACGGAAATGTTGGAAACTTATTAAGGGGGCCTCTTTTTATTCGGGACCTCCACGTTGTTCTCGGGGGGGTGGCAAATCGTGGAGCCGGAGACCTATCTGAGGATAACTCGCGTTCGTTGTCGCATCATCAAGCCGCCTCCGCAGATGGGCCTCGCTTTATTCGCGCAACGGGTGCAAGATGGCTGCTCCCTCGTGCATTTTCCCCCCGATCCTCTTCCAAACGAGCCCGTAGGCGAATGCTCTCTTGATGCGTATGGCGCATAAATTCTTCGCAATTCGACCATTTATTCACTGCTCTTCATGGCTCATATCCCTGGCAGGGAAGAACCGTCTGCTGACCGGATGCATCAAGGCAACTATAGCTATAGGATCCGACAAACCGGATGAGTGAGTAGGAACTATCGAATCTTCGGGGTGGGGGATCGCTTGATAGTCGACGTAGCCTCGCATGTTCCCGATGAGATTTTTTGCTTGGTCGTTCCCATAGACGACGCTAATTGTTGTCTCTCAGATTCTCAAAGTCTCTGGATCGTCAGGGCATTAACCTGGCAGCAAGGACCTGCAAAACAAACAAGGCATCGACGATGGTGTGCCGACTGGCTCTCTGATGCTTAAGTTAGACTAAGAAGTGTAGAACGAATGCCGGGCCTCAAACACGATTTTCACCTACCTTCGCCATTCTTTCATTATTTATAAAGGAGGATGGATCCGATTTTTATGGAGGTGGTGATCGGGTTTACCAAATGGAAGCCGGAGGAGCGGTGTTTCACGGTACACCAACCGCTTTTTCCTCGATAGCTAAGTCGTCCGAAGTCTTCCGCCTCTCAAGGATCGCTTCGATCATCCTAAGGGCTACGCACGTGGTTTGTGGGAGGATATGTTCGCCACGATCGCCCAGAAATCATGGGCCGGGCCATCTTCTGGGAGAGACAAAGAACCGGCTAGAAGAGGGCGTGCAACCGACTATAAGAGGACGTGCCTGTGCACAAACCCCGGAGGCTCACTGCTTCATTCCGATAGCCCACAAGCCTGACTCTGCCGGGTCCGCATCCATGCTCGCGCTTTGATACTCGGCCTCCCGTGGTCTTTGATCCGTCTGGCCTTTGAATGGGGATGTCACTGCCCATGGTACCCACACTTTATTGTCAGATTTCCACTTTGTGGATCATAAAATATCCAAATGAGATCAGGTGTTCATCAATGCTTCACATCTTCATGGATGCATTTGGTACATTATCATGGTCATTCAAATTAGTAGTATTCGATTGATATGATCAAAGCATTATCATGATCATTCCAATTAGTGGAGTCCTCATTGATATGATTTTCATCATTTAAATTTTCATTAGATTGTTCCAGATTATCTACACCAAATCCCTCAAAAGGTTCTTCTACTCTTTTAACAACAAATTTGTCAATAGCTCCTTTTTGTGATTCTACTATCTCCTATTCGTTTTCTTTCTTTTTTTTTTTTCTTTTTTCTATTGGATAAATGCTTTAGGCGACATCATATGAAAATGTTATTTGTGTAGAAAAGAACAATAACACCCTAATGCGGAAAAAGGCTGTGCTATGGCTTGTATTTTAACGAATTCTAAGTTTTGAATTCCAAATCGCAATGACCAAAAATAATTGAACACCCATATATAAATTAACAATATATATATATATATATATATATATATATATATATATATATATATATATATATATATATATATATATATATATATATATATATATATATATATATATATATATAATTGAGAAACTAAAAATGAAAATAATCTACAAGATCCCTTCAAGTAATTCTTTAAACTCATTTTTACCAATTTTTCCTTTTCTATTTAAAGATTAAATAGTTTAAAAATGCATAAATTTCTAATTTGATTTTCATTATATATTATTTTCTTTCTTATTTTTCATAGTAAACTAAACATTTAAAAAAAGATGTTCATAACAATTTTTCCTTTTCGAACTAAATATAGTGTTTCGAAGTTCTCGTTATGTCATGATAGAAAAATATTAACAAATAAAAATATAATTTTATAATTTAACAAATTTTCTTGAAACCTTACGATTTTTTTTTTCCTTTACATGTCATGGTACCATGGGTCAGTTCACCCTCCAACCAACAGCCCAAACTGAACCCACAAGGGCCCACTTTAATCTAATCATCTGACATGCCTACGTCCAAACATACTTCCCACGGCCGGAAATATAATGTTTGGCCAAATCTTTCTCGCTTCTGGCCACTATATTTAAGAAGGAAGTCGGCTGACCTCTCTGAGCTTGAACAAATAACCACCCATGAGTCACACAATAAGTAACCACCCTGATGGCGATCAAACGCATCATGCAGACAATTTGGCTATCTAAAGTGGCGCTGACTATTTAAAGGGGAAGAATACGCTTATAACAAGCAGTCGCCAGACGATTTCCTGCGGGAAAGAATCGCCTACTTCCCATTAAAAGCGATTAATACCTCCATAAAGAAGAGGGTTAGACAAATACGCTTAAGACATTCTTAATCGAGAAAAAGACGACCCTTTCACTCCGCATTCCTGATCTCGCTTAGGCAGACTGAGAGGCGACGGGCGCACCAATCGCCTGCTTTGTTTGTTTTGTGGTACATGCCGTGTTGACGCCCCACGATCCGCTGATTCAAAATTCAAGAGACTACACATGCCAAACACAAATACTTTCCTAAGCATTCAATCGACTCAGACCTATAAGTTAATGCTTAGCCTCGTTAAGAAACTACTCTTAAGAACAGTTTTTGAAAATATAGAAAATATCATTTTAGTGTTTTCTAAAACTATTCTTACTGTCTGAATTTAGTATTTTTTGTCTTCATGTTTTTTAGCACAAAAGAAAATTGGGAACCAAACTTGTTCTCTGTATTTTTCTTGTTCTCCTTATTTTTCAAAACAAAAAATAGTTTTCAAATAACTATAACCAAACAGACCCGCATATTACGGTTCTTTCCGTAAGTTTTCCTCTCGAGGCTAATAAGGCTGATAAATCTCTATCCTATGGAAGTAAGTTGTTTCAAATCAAAGTTTTTTAGAGCAAAATTGTGGTAGTGACTAGATAAAATAAAAAAAAATAGCAAAAACCTTTAAATCAACAAGCAATCTATTGTAGCTTGTAGCATGCTCCAAAATCCAAATGAATCATGATCAACCATTTCAGTCATTATAAATGATAAAGTGATAAAATCAAAAGTAAAACTAACCTAAACTGCTAGTTTCGAATCTCTTTAGTGGGGCATAAACGGAAAAAAATACTCTTTCACTACAGTTTCGGCCATTAAAAATGGTGGTTTGACCAAACATGTGAATGAATATGTAGATTACGTGAAACACATCAATGTGGTAAATTTCACGAGAATTTCCAGAAATTTCACTTGAAATCTCCTGAAAAATTCCAGCCAAATTTCCAAAAATTTCGGTTGAAGAAAGTTAGACAAACATGTACAGATTGAGACAAGATGATGATTTTTTGGTGAAATTTCATAGAAAGATCCACCGAAATGATGGATATTTCCGCTTGAAGAATGGAAGAAAAATAGGAAGGAAAACAGAAAAAAAAAAATGAAGAAAAATAGGGGGGGAAAAAAGCTAACCTGAGTTTAGAGGGTTGGCCGGAGTCTGAGGAGTTGTCATCGTTGAAGGTGTTACCGTGCTAGTGGTGTTGTTCTTTGGTTCTTGGTAAGGACGGTTAGGAGTTAGAACTGAAGGTGCGAGAAGAAGGAGACGAGAAAAAAAGAAAAATAAATGTGCTTATCCCTTGTCAATTTTTTTCCCAAGCCCTTTTTTTGACAATAATATGCCATTTTTTTCATAATTATATGCCATTTTTTTTTTCACATGGGCCCTGGGCAGTTGCCTCTTTTTCCCTTGCTCAGGGTCAAATCTGAATGATCTATTCGTACGTATCAGGCGATACTGACTTCATGTGTACAAGGCGACAATAATCACCGCAGGCGCAGGGCGACTAAATCACAAATAAAACAAATAAAACCTAAATCTGTGTGGAATAACCGCTTTATTGAGAAAGAAAAATATGGAAATAGGTGTAGATGGGTAATTTCAAGTCAAGAATAATAAATTAAAAAATAAATACCATTCTTAAAGAAAAGAAGCTACTTGAGAAAAATTGAAAGCAAATGAGGCTAAGGTTTTTGTTTTTCACTAATTTCACTATAGTTTAAGTACGACCTTAGTAAACCTTAAAAGATTATACTTGTTGAACCCTTTTATAAAATATTTCACTCTTTTTATTAAATATTTTTGAAATTAGGGGACCTAACCTTGGTTTCATATCTTTTCATCTTAATTTTTCAAATAAATTGAAATTGGCTGTTAACTACCTATAATATAATAATTTGATGCACTGAAATTCATACATAGAAATGATAGCACATCCCTAAACCTCAAATGCCACAAAGATAAGTTAATTTATTATTATAAATATTTTAAAATATCCTTTAACCAATATTTACCTTAAATATATAAAATCCCAACATTGATATTTTTTAAATAAAGTGATATGTAATTCTTTTAATTCTTCTTAACTTATCTCTAGAAAATCCTACCAATCCTCTATCATTCTCTCTCTTTTAGGCCTTTATTGATTCGAAAGAAATGGTGATTTTTTTAGTTATTATTGACCTAAAATCACCTTTTCTATTGTTTTATTCTCCAAATCTAGGTTTTATTTTTCAATAAAGTGAGTTTTTCATATCAATATAGGTTTGCTTTTTTTTTTCTTTGTTTTTTTTTTTCGTGTTTTTATTGTAGAATGATTATGACAGATAATTTCATCATCAACCGTTATTTTTTTTTATGAATTTTTGTGTTGACACTTATTATATGTTTTTATCCATTGTAACGAATCAATGAATTTATTTATTTAAAAAAACTGATACAAGCCATTTTAAAATTTTAAAATCTCAAATAATCAAAATTTATAAATCTAACTCTTTCACATTTTCAAATAATTGATCTTAGATAAAAATTCCCTTCACTTTTTTGTGCATTTATGTATATATATCTTTTAAAGAAATACAAAATTTATAAGAAAATATTAACAGATATTTTATCAAAAATTAATAGGAGTTAGCTTTCATGTACCTGTTTAAAGAAATCACTATATATATATGTGGGGTTGATTGGATGCGAGACCCAGCAATGTCAATGTCCAAACGCCACCTAAAGATAGCATATAAAAATGGTTATTGTGCAGAACACGAAAAAACTACCATTCATTTCTGAAATGCCAACTATGATTCTCTGTAGACTGTAGTGATCAAATATCCATACTCGCCTTCTATTCAGGCGACACCTGGAATATAGGCTGGAATTATAATAAAAATAAAGTATTTATGTATACAATAGTGTAAAATGAATAATTTACTTAAGGGAAAAAAACTTTTTATGAAAGAAATTTGAATGATGAATAACATATATTGTTTCAATTTTTATTTCCTTAAAAAAAATAAAATAAGAAAAGTACCAACACTTTTTTGGATGTATCTAAATTCTAAATTAAAAAGGTAATTAAAACTAATTTAATTGAAAAGCTGGAAAAAGAATTGAAAAAGAGAGATTTGAGCAAATTAAAAGGCAGTAACAATAATTAGAGACATTAGAGTACAAAAATACACCAAAACGATCCTCATAACATGCTTTCCCTCTGAGTCCCACACAAACCTTTCTCTCAGTGGAGAAGCGAGAAAGATGGAAGCCAGCCGGAAACATATTAGCGATGGGATTTGCATCATAAGAGGCGGCTATGGAGGGAGGCAGCATGGAGAGGTTACAGATACTATCTTTCTCGGAGGACTCTTGGGAATGCTTACTGACCAGAGGCACGACGTTCCCACTCATAGACTTTCTCATTCTCTCTCAAACTGCTTGCCAAATCTTCAGCTAGCTTGAGCCTTCCGTCTCCGCGTTTGCTTTCCTCTCTCATCACCTCACTCCCTCCAAGGTATATTCAGTGCTGTTTGGTTGCTGAGAAACTGAAAAAACAAAGCTGCATTAATGTTGTTTTGCAGTTTTTTCTTGGAAAAGATGTTTGGCTCTGTTGTAGACTTGTGGTGTATTTGGTATCGGAGTTGTTTCATGTTCAGAATGCAAAGGCAATGTAACAGTTAGCGTTCTAGGGCTTTAGATGTACTGGTCAAGTTGACTTCCTTCAGCGGTTTTGTGTTTTTTTTTTCTTTCTTTCTTTTGACACCAAAGAGTTGCTCATATATCTGTTTAACATCTCTTAGTCAGCTATACTGAAATGTAGGAAAATTTTGATTTTCGGAACTTTTAGTTTCTTTGGTTTCGATATCTTCCTGTACTTTTTTTTCAGCGACCAAACAAGAGTTTGGGAGGTTCTGGTCGACCGCAGAGTTATGTTCCATTGTTTTTGTTTTACTTCTTTAGGTTTATTTGGTTGCTGAGAAGAAAAGGAAGGGTGTTTTAGTACAGGCTTCTGTTTTTCTTAGCTTTCATGTCTATCAAAATTTCTTTTAAGTCGAGATACTAAAATATTTAATGTATCAAAATTTACAAAGTAGTTTTAGAAGTCGTTTTTTTTTAAATAAGACCAGGAGAGTTCTTGCATTTTTACCATCATTTTCTTCTTTTTAAAACAGAAATCCAAATGAATACTAAGGTAGGTTTTTATTTTTTATTTTCCTCAAAGCAACTTGCTTTTGGATTTTAGATCGTTTGCTTTTTTACTTTGTAGTGAGTCATGAGATATTTCTTAAATTTTAAGTCAATAAGCAACAGTTGCTGCTTTTATTTATTTTTACTTTTAATATGATAGAACAAAATATTTAAAAACAAAACTTAATTCTTAATACCCTCAATTGCTATTTAATTTTAAATTATATTTAGAACTAAGTTATATATTTTTTAATGATCTACTCTTACTTTTGATTAATTTCTTAAACAATCGGTATGGCCTTCTCTGGTTTATCGTTGTTCTTTCATAATGTTCTCTGATACTACTCTTAAATTTTCATCATTGTCAAAGTATGCTATGGTTGTCTGCTGAACTGACCCAATTTTCTAATTTTGATATGTTAAATTCATCTTTGTCTTCACCTTTTCTTTACTGCCGAATTATTGCTATGTATTCCAATACAGGGCAAGTATTAGTTTCATCAATTTTTTTTTTGTGGATTTTATTTTTATTTTATTTTATCATTGAAAGTAGAATAGAACAAAGAGAACAAGGTTCAAGGGAGTACATAGGGGTATACAGAGGAACCAGAAGGGGGCAAAAGCAGCAAACAGGCCTGCAAAACCAACCAACCAGAAACCAACGCCAAAAACCAAGGGCAAGTGGACAAAAAACCTCCACCAACCCTTCAACTTGTGGCCAACCAATCTAAGCTTATAGTGAAGAATCTCTTCACCTATGTACAAACTATTCAAATTCCACAAGTTATAAACAAAAAAATGCTTTAGTTTTTGGACATCCATAGTCTCATCTCTAAAAGCTATGGGATTATATATGCTCCTTCCACACTGTCTAAAAGATGCAAAGGGGAACAGATTTCCAAATCTTTATTCTCTTTTTTTCCAACAAAAGAACCCTTCCAACTGAGAAGGGCATCCTTGACTGTTTTTGGAAGCACTCAAGAGAAACCGACTAAGGAGAAAAAGAGATCCCAAAGGGAGCTGACCATCGAATAATGCAGCAAAATTCTTAGTGAATGATTCCTCGTTAGCCTAAAAGATAGCAACAATTGGGAAGTGTCGCCTTCTTTGGAGCTTGTCCAAAGTTAAAATCTTGTCCCAAGCTGCTTCCTACGCAAAAAAAGTTGCTTTGGTGGGAACACAAAGCACCCAAATACCCTTAACGAAACAAAGTTACACTCGGTTCATCATTTTTTTTGTGGAAAATTCTAACCATTGTTAGTCATAATAAAATTCTCATGAAAAATGTATTTAAGTCCTACCTTCCATGTCAGTAGGAAGTAAATTTTATTTTGAGGCTGTGGAAATTTGAAGCTCAGCTATTACAATTTTTGAAATTTCCTTTTAAGGAAAAGCCCCTCTAGTTTGTATTGTCAATAGGAGATTGGTTATATAAAGCAAAAAAAAAAAGGCTAAATCTGCAAACAGATAAGCAAATTCTTAATGTTTCTTATGTATCTGATGATAGGAGGGGTCTTGGTGGAATAGAAGCAGTGAGATGTCAAGCTTGATGGGAGAGGGTTTGTGTGTGGGGAACAATGCCAATAATCCAAGGTGGGATGAAGAACCTAGAAACCTATACCCAAAGAATGATTTTAGTTTATTGTCCCTTTTCTCTATAAACGAATATCTTTGGGCCTTTCCTATAGAAGTCTAATATTGAACTGCAACGGTTGGTAAGACTTGACCAAGGGGAGATCCATATTCTTAACCAACCCATGTAACTATACTTCCATGCTCATGGTGATAAATGGCAATGCAAGACGATGGTGCCCTTAAGTGAGCTTACCTTCTTCTTCTATGTTAGGCCGAATTGGGTTTCATATGAGGTATGAGTATCCTTATCTTGACAAGCCTGTTAGCTCCATCCACCAAACCAAGACTTCAATCCATCATAAGAGCTCAATGATATTTAAAAGTCAACTAAATTGCATCTAGTCTAAGTAACAATCGCCAAGCCTGGCACTGATTCAGGGAAGATTAATGCATCCAGTTGCCATGCCCTAAGTGTGACTTTTTAAAGAATTTTTAAAACCAATTAGAGAGGCCATGGAGCAATACAAATGTGAAGCAAAGTGACCCTTATAGAATGAGATGTTTTGTATCCAAAACCATAAATGTGAAAGGTTAAGTACACACTGCTCCGTTGATGGTAGACATTTTGTGAATTGAAAGGGGATGACTTTCCTTGTTTTTGTGTTGGAAGGGAGTAGTGGTATCTCATTCAACAAGTGTCCTCACTTAAAGGTGAGAGACACACTCTCTGATGAAAAAAAAGGTGAGAGACAAACTCCCTTTCCATCAACCATAGGTACACATTAACAATGTAGACATCCGCTAAGGGGGTTCTAGCCTAACATGGGGGCATGTAGATACTTATTAAATAAATAAATCTGTCTAGACAAGAACACCATTTTGGAAATCTTTTGTGCCTCTTATAATTATGTAATTGGTTCTCTTTTATCTGCAGATTCTAGTCATTTATTGTGGAACAGATGAAATAAGAAAGGCTACAATCTGTGGAATTCTCCTACAGATCAACAAAGATGGTTTACATCGGTTGATATTAGTCTTGCAAAGTAATATGAATTCCATGTGCTCGAAAAGTACTGGATGAATATCAATTAAAAGCTGAATTTTCCATGTAAGTCACCAAAATATGCAACATTTTCATCTTCTCATGTTATCAGTTTTGGCCTGGTTCCCTAGGAATATTTGGCATCAACAGGAAATTTTCTTCTAAAAACTCTCTCTGTGATTCTGACAACAGAAAAATCTGTTTAGTTTTTCTTGAGCAAGAAAATGAGTTGCTATGATGAATATGTTTGCTGAAATGAAGTATATATTGCTTAGAGGATCTAGATTGGGTTGGATATTTTGCGCCTCTACTTTCTAGCCTATGGGTGGATATGCATGTAAGAATATTCTGGGGAAAATTGTAACTGATTAGCACGATTTAATGAGAAGAAGTTACAGCTATGGAAATAGCTCTACTCCTGTCAAAACGAGAGACAATGACTGGAGCCAAAAACAAACCTAAGATTTCTTAATATGGAGAATTAGTTGAAAGATAATTTTTGCTTCAGGGTACTCAAATTCCTGGTTTAAATTTGGTTAAGTCATACTTTTTTTTTACTGCATTTTGATAATTCCCAAAGTGCAAGAAGGTTTGCTTCAGGTTATTTCATGGCTGCTTGGCTGACAAATTTACTTCATATAAAGACCAGGTTGTCATTTCGTTTGCCTAGGTGTATGTTCATGTTGGGCCTTTCCTTGTCTTTATAGCCCTCTGCAGTTGTTACACACAAGCAATGTTTCTTTATTGCTATTTAACAGTTTTTAATTGCATTTTCTAAAAGTGGATCGAATGACAACATTTTCAATTTCTTAGTCTTCTTCATGATGTGTAACAAACTTCTCTTGTGTCTTCCTACATTCCGCTCATCCTTGCTAACAAGGAGTCAGAAGAGAGAAAAGAAATAAGTAAGAAAAGAAATTGGTGGGATGACACGAATTAAGCTCAATATCTCAAAATTTTGAATTATTTTTGAAAGTATAGGCGGATTTCATGTCTAAATAGGTTACCAATCAAGGCAAGGATTTGTGGTATTCCATGACATATTGTTGGAGGTTGCTCTAAGGTTGAGGTGTTAGGCAGGCTTGAATGGGGCTTTAAGGTCTGTTGGCTTGAGCCTTAGCTCAGGTTATAGAAACTAATTTGGTAGTTCTTTACTTTTGAATGATAATTCATATAAACTTGAATTCAGAAAATTTGATTTCCGTGAATATATGTTGTCATGTTTGTCATTGGAGGGGTGTGAAGCAATGTTAATTAAGATTTCAGTTACTGGGATCGAGGAGCTGGCGAATTTGAGGTTGTTTCTCCATGAATTTGTGTATGAAGGTGGAGCAAACAGTCATGAATTCTTACCTCTCCCATAATTTTTAGTCTAAAATTGGATAATGTCTTTATCTAATTTGTGTTTCATTTGAACTTTGAGGATTAATTTCGTTGTTGATTCTGTTCTAGTTCTGTTTGAAGATCCTAAGTTTCCGTTGACTTTACTTTGTCTTCCAGATTACGGAACTTTTGATGAATATTACAAAGCATGTTTTGATACCAAAGCATGAGATTCTGAGCGCTCAAGAAAAGAAGACTGGTGAACAAGTACAAGCTGGAAGACAACCTGGGTGAGATTTTCATTACTATGAGTATTTATCATCAGCCATCACTTCTTTTATGTGACTAACTAATTGATCAGACAAATAAAAAACCAAGGCCCCATTCAGAATTGCTTTTGAAAGCGAATTCGAAAAAGTTTTTTTCTTAATTATGAAAACAAGATTGTTGTAAATAGTTGAAAAACAACACTTTTTATATTGTCATCTTATTGATATATAAATACATATTTTTTTGGCTGTATAGTTTCCTATAATGCAAGGGAACGATGCCATAGCTCGGTACTATGGTCTAGAGAAGGGGCAGGTGGTGAAGATCACATACAAAGGTGGAATATTTGACTCTTTTGTTAACTACCACTTTGCGTTTCTTGAGATACTCCTTAAACATCCTGCAAATTTGTTGTGTGGGTTTACGTGATTGGGGAAATTGTTTTATTCTGACTCACATTTAAGTTTTGAACAGATAATTGTTACATTCATGTTGGATTTTAGCCACTCGTTAGACATTTTGAGTTCGCCTAATTGGTTCATATACCTTGACTCTTGAATCAATTCAATGAATATCTAATTTGCTAATTCTACTCGTTAGACATTTTTGGGTTAATTTGCTAATTTGCTAAGGATTTCATACGGGGTTGGGTGACAAGGTTGGGACTTGGGGTTGTGTGTTTTTTAATTTATAAATGGTAGGTATTGTCTTATTTAGATTTACTATTATTTATTTTCTTCAAATGTAGACATAGAATCAGTTATGGATTCATAAATAAAATGAAAGATGTTAACATTTGCTTAGCTCTCTTCCATGAATCAAACTTATAAAAGCAATGAGATTAGTATGATCTAAACCTGTACTCTTTTTGTTCCTCTCTTTTGGATTTATTAACCGTTGGTGCTTAGTTTTTCGGCAGGTTTATTGTAAATTCGGATAATGAAGTTCGATCAGATAAATTATCGAATCAAATCGTGTTTATTAAATTATCTTTATCGATTTGAAATTTTAGGTATTTTAAGTATTTTGGATTATAAAATAGACTTGAACTTTGAGTTAATATTTTTCTTTATTAAACTTGGGCCCATTTGTATAATCTCTAAGTTTTTAACGACTTTTGATTGTATATTACATTGTTTATATTCTTAACATCGATAAATTTATTTTTTTCAAAAAAAAAAAAAATTGTAAGTCTCTTCATCTTATCTTTCGTTTAAAAGTGAATTTAAAGTAAAAATGGTTCTTAGAGAATGATTTACTTTATTTTAAAAAAATTATAACCAAATATCTGTTTTTATATCAACATTGTCATTGAGACCACTAAATTAATAAAGGGTAAGGTAATAGGTTCAAGTCTTTTCAATTATATAGATTGTAAAGGAAGTCTCATACTCAGTCCCTAAAAAAAAAAAAGAGCTACATAAATAAAAGTAAATAAATATAAAGAAGTAATATCTATTTTTGTTTTAAATTTATAGAGTCAATCACTAAATTATTGTATATTCATCAAAAGTTCATGAAAGTATTATAGTTTATTACGATAATACTTAGATATTATTATATCTAAAATATAATTATTTTATACGAAATCATGTATTTTATATTTTTATATCATAATTAATGTTGGAAAACAAAGTTTATATATATATATATATATATAATTTTTTTTTTCAATTTAATTTCTTGAGCTGTTTTTCCTCGTTGCTCTCCTCAACCCACATGTCCATGTCGGCGTTGACTTCCTGAACCATTCACCCACAAGTCTACAGCGGCCAGGACAAGTTGATGTTCATTAGGTTATACTGAAATTAGATCTTGTTCTTGGAAATTTTGATTCTCCTACAGAAAGAAACAATGGCAATGGAGACTTTTTCTATCTGCTGTCTTTCAGATTGCTCTTGAAAAATTGGCTTCCCCAATGTTAAGAGAGTTGGGATCGCGTATTGCAGTCGACAAAGTTCTTAAAAAACTGATCAGGACTTTGTCCAAAATCCAGGCTGTGCTCAGTGATGCTGAGGCAAGGCAGACCGCCGACAAGGCCGTGAAAGAGTGGCTAATTGATGTCACGGAAGCAGCATATGATGTCGAGGACGTGCTGGACGAGGTTATGACCGAAGCTTTTCGACTCAAAATACAAAACCCAGTAAGCAACTTGTCCTCTTTGTCTATGGATTTTCGTTTCGAAATTAGGTCTAAATTGGAGGAGATCAATAAGAGATTGGATGAAATAACAGAGGAAAGAGATGAGTTGGGGTTGAGGGAAGATGCGTGAGATGGGATTATGCGAGGAGATCACAGGGCTAGTTCTCTGGTTGATGAATCTGAGGTTTTTGGGAGGGAGGTTGACAAGGAGAAGATAGTGGAATTGTTGGTATGTGATGAATATGGTGGGAATGATGTTTGTGTTATTCCCATCGTAGGCATGGGAGGCCTGGGCAAGACAACACTTGCCCAAATTGTCTCTCCCAATGATGAGAAGGTGATGAAACATTTTGAGCTGAAATGTAGGTCTGTCTTTCTGATGATTTTGATGTTCGTAGAGTTACAAAATCAGTCTGATCTGCCGCTTTGAAAATTTTGATCTCATGAATTTGGACACGCTCGAGTATACTCCGGGACATATTAAAGGGGAAAAGTATCTGCTTGATCTAGATGATGTCTGAGGACTGACAAGAAGAGTGATTGGGATGTCTTGTCTTCCTCTAGAGCAGGGCAGCTGGAAGTAGAAATTATAGTAACTACCAGTGAAAGGGTTTCTTCTGTTATGGGGACGATGCCTCCTCGTCTTTTGGATGGATTATCGGACAGCAAGGACTGTTGGTTACTGTTTAAGCAAGGGCGTTTGAGAATGGGAATGCTGATGCACATCAAATCTGGAGTCGATAGGAAAGGAAATGCTGAAGAAGTGCAAGGTTGCTTGTAACGTAAAGACACTTGAGGGCTGCCGTTGAAGGTGCAGAAGAATATGAATGGAATATGATCCATGGAAGTGATTTATGGGACTTGGAAGAGGATGAAAATGAAATTTTGCCAGCTCTAAGGTTGAGCTATAATCATCTCCCAGCACATCTCAAGCTGTGTTTGTCTTTTGCTCTGTATTCCCAAAAGACTACAACTGTATAGGAAACTTAGTCTTGCTATGGATTGCAGAGGGTTTTGTTCTTTACAAGGGAAACATAGAAGATGCTGGGGTCTGACTATTTTGATGATCTGTTGCTCTCCAAGTCTCTTTCTTTCAGCGCCCCAAAATCAATTCTTCCATGTTTGTTATGCATGACTTGGTTCATGATTTGTAGCTACAATATCTGGCTGGGGATATGTGCTTTGGGTGGAGAGGGTAACTCACAAAGTATATTGGAAGGGCTGAATGGGAGGAGGAACCCTAGTAAATTAGAAGGGCTAGGCATGTAGTGCCACGGGATACATTCAAGTCAGTCAGATTTGAGGCCTTGAAACTTAAGAGTTTACATTACAGTTGTACTGCTGAATAGTTATAAAATGAGTGAGACTCTTGGCGTTGAAAGTCCTACATGATTTGATGCCAACCTTGGGATGCTTACAGCGTATTGGATTTGGAGTCACATTGCTCTGGAAGAAATTTTCACCAGATATAAGTGGGAGTCTGAAACATTTAAGGTATCTTGACCTCTCAGTACTCATATTGAAATACCCTTGCCTCCATCAGTTGCACCCTTTATAATCTCAATCACTGATTCTTATGAATTACAACAAGCCCAAGGGTTGCCTAAAGACATGAAAAATCTTGTAAAATCTCGACATCTTAATTTGACAGGATGTTGGCATCTCACATGCATGCCTCCACAGATTGGGAACTTTTACTTGTTCTGAACATTGCATAGATTTGTTCCTGCAAAGAAGGGTTGTGGGATTAGTGAATTGGGAACATGACAGGCTTCGTGCAACACTTACAATTGACAGGCTTGGGGATGTTTCGAGAGTTTCAGATCACCATAAACAATTTGAAGAACAAACAATATCTTCATAGGTTGGAACTGAAATGGAGCCACAGATATCATACAGCGGATGCAATTGAAGAGAGGTTATTGAATGTCTTGGTCTCACCAGGAACCTCAAGAATTGAAGATCAATGTCTATCATGGTGCCAAGTTTCCAAATTGAATTGGGATACTCCTCACTATCTCATTTAGAAAAGATTAAAACTCCTCCCATTAATATCTCAGAATCCTCTCCGCCCATGGACAACTACACTTCTTAAGTATCTCAGCATGGATACAATGAGTGAATTGGAAGCATTACTCGTGAGTTTTGTGGTGAAGGTCAGATTCGAGTTTCCTTCCTTAGAGAAATTGAGCTTGAACACTTAGTGAGTTTGGAAGATGGCATGATATAGAGGATGGTGACTTCCCTCTCCTTCGTGAACTCACCATTGCAAACTCCCCCAATATTGCTAGCCTTCCAAAGTTCCCATCACTTTGTGACTTGGTTTTAGATGAATGCAACGAGAAGATTTTGGGGTCAGTGCAGTTCTCTCCTCTCTATCCTCACTGAGAATTTGAACTTCCAACGACTGGCTTTATTACCTGGTGGCTTTCTGCAGCCTCTAAATGCACTAAAAGAGCTAAGAATTCAGCACACCACAGCTTGAGGCATTTGCAAAGGAGGGTAGGCTTGCAAGATCTCGTGTCTCTACAACATTTGAAATATTATGCTGTCAAAGCTAGTGTCCTTTCAGAGGAGGGTTACCATCTGCACTTCAACATCTCTCCCTCGGTGTATGCAACAGTTTGCAGTCCTGTAAAAGGACAGAAATCTGCCCTCCCTTGAAGAATTGAGCATTTCCAAGTGTCCTAAGCTTGTGACTTTCCCAGAAGAAAAATTACCAAGCTCGCTCAAAGAGTTGAGAATTTCAGCTTGTGCCAACTTGGTATCTCTACCTAAGAGACTTAATGAACTCCCAATTCTTCAGCATTTGGGAATAAACTCCTGCCATGGACTAAGATCCTTGCCAGATGAAGGATTATAGCCTCACCTTCGATCATTATCCATTTACAGATCTCAGTTGTTGAGGAGACAAGGTGTAAGAAGAGTGGTGAAGATGAATAAGATAAAGCTCTATATCCTGACAAATGGATTGATCGATTTTAAATTTACCCAGGATCTGAAATGGAGCTGCACTAGAAAACTAAAGCTCAAGGCATGGTATTGAGTTTTTCTTCAATTCATTATCCACACTGTAATTTTTCTCAAATCCACGTTTCCTTCAAAATCGAACATGATAATTTCCTTGTTTGTTGGATTCCTTGTTTGTTGTAGTTTCAACTTTCAGATTTAAAAGTTCTCAGATTATAATTTCCTTGAACAATAGCAAAACTGCAAAAGTTTTTTTATTTTATTTTGTTATTTGCACATGGATGTAACTTTAGTTAAACCATGTAATTTGTTGTGTACTTCATGAAAATGGTGTACACAATACTACGCTTTTGAACTTGTGCAATGAGATACTTCATGAGATTGTAGACTGATAGGCTATCGTTAAAGTTAGAAAGTCTAAACATTATGAAATTTCAATTTCTTAGAATCACCTGTGTTGACAAAATGGTTATTCACACTTTAAATGAAAAGAAGGGAGTATTCATTAACTATTATCTTGACAGAGTTTAATATAACCTAACCTGGAATCATGATGAAAGATGATGTTAAGAATCGAGGGATGAAGAACTAAACCATAATTAAACATTTATGTACCATGAGATATGTTAGAATAATGTCTTCCAAGAAAAGATGTTAGGGCAACCTTAAACAAAGAGTCAAGAGTATTGAAATATAAGTGCAAAGGAGAAAGTTAAGCTAAAGTTTCAATGGCTAAGGGTGAGCATGAAAGAAAAATAATGGTAATAAAGCTCGATTCTAATTTAAATTGAAATCTAAGAGAAGTAGTAAGTGTTTCAATTGCATTAAGAAAGGACATTATGTAAGAAATTGTCTAGAATGTAAAAAGAAAAGAAAAAGCTTCACATTCTAACATAGTAGTGACAATAGAAAATTAGATATTGTAGATGTCCTTTTAGTTATTATTAGTACTTTAGTGAAAGAAGTAGATCGATCATTAGTACACAAAATGCTCTTTATCGTAATCTCTAAATAGGGATTTGTTTATCATCTTCCAACTAATAGTAAAATGCACAATGATATTAATTGATATAAGGAAGATGCTAAAGTGACGTTTTTTACACAGCTCAAGAATACGATTGAGGGAAGGATAACAATTTTGAGTTTATGCAGTTTGGGTGGTGGATAAAAAAAACGTAAGTGTGAGTACTATGAAGTCTGGGATCCGTTACTCAATTCCACTCACCTCACCAAGACCAGTGTTTAAAATTTCGGAAATATCGGCCGATATTTCGGCGATATTTCGTGTGTCGGTTAATACCGACACGATATACCCCTAAGATAATCGTTCGACGGAAATTTCGGAATTTTTTGGCAGTTATCGGCGATATTTAGCGATATCGAACTATTTCTGGAATTTTTCGGGATATTTCGATATATCGGTCTTGTTCATAGATGACAGATATTCATGAGCAGGTAGCATATCAGGTTCTTGTTCTATAATTCAGCCAATATATTCCTTGCTTGGGAGGTGAGCCACTTAAGCGCAAGGGTTCAACCTCTCCCATCCCACTAAACCAAGTATTCCCTTATTATATGATATCACGAAAATGTTAATATATTGCTTTCTAATTTATGAATATTTTTAATAAATTTATGAATATTTTAATAACTAAATATAAATATACAAATATATAAAATATTGTATTATATTATCGTTGTTATTACAATTACCAAAAATTTTAAAAAAATGAATAAAATATTTTATAAATTATATAAAAATAATTTATTTCTTAATTAAATATATTTAATAAAAATAATTTAATTTTTATAAACAAATATAAATATAGTAAAAGAATGTAAAAAAATAAAATCTAATTGATATTATCATTCTCTATACTTTCAAAATAATTTTGATAAGTAACCAAATATATTCTTAATTTTAAATAAATTTTAATTACGGATATTTATATAAATATCCATATAGATATATCTCAGTATATCCAGATATATCAAGTAAACAAATACCAGATATATCGAGTCAAAACCGATATTTACAACCTTGACCAAGACTAGGCGGACACTTCTCAGATGGGAGGATACATGAAGTCATTTGGGAAATGGGATAAACTCTTCCAAGGCTTGCTTGGAATGCACATGCAGTACTTCAAGTCGCGACCGACCGTATACCCCTGTGGAATTTTTGTCCATATGGGAGTATATTAATGAAAAAACACTAGAAGCAAAAAATTACGCCCAAGCGATATTACTCGATGAATTTTCATTGAATCCACCATCCTTGGAGATAATCTTGGAAAAAGAGGAAAAATAATCTCTATGCAGGAAGAACTAGTTGTTGATAAGAAAGATTTCCTCATACAACTAGGAAGGGGATAAAATCCTATCGAAAGAAGAAATGAAATTTGATGAACCAAACCCAACATAAGACGGAAAGATCCCCAGCAGGAAGGTAAACAATTCTAGCTGCTATTCTCTTCTCCTCATCATTTTTTGTTGACACTAATCATATCTGAAGAGGTAAGCCAGGATCATGCAGTGGACGTCCTTTTTGTAGAGTTCACATTCATTCTTGGTACCAGGAGGTGGCGATCAAGACCCTACAATTTGATGATCGGGGGATACGCGTCAGAATCCCAGCAATTGGCTCGTCGTGGGAAGCGAATAAAAGTCTTACGTGACGGCTGCGAGGGGTTGGCTCACAGCGATTCTCTAAGCATCCCCATTACATAGAGCTCTTCGACTCCCCTTCATGTTCGATCTACGGCGGTAGCAATGTAGAACAATCTTGTAGCGCCCCCTTATTTGACCGACCGACATTTGGATCGGATCAGAGGACGCGGACCACTAAATCCATTTATCATAAACATTTCATATCACTTATTTTCAATGGGATGTTTAATATCCTCTTGTCTGTATATGCGTATATGAAATATGATCTCATTACTATCATTATATGCAAAAATATACATCCATCATGATAGAGAGCCCATCATTTGCTCAATTCCCACATTTATACAAGACGACATTTCTTGCCCTTTTTACACAAGTTACAAAATAATGTAGTTCATGTCTCAACGCAAGTCAAAATATATTCTTCCCATGAAGATTTATACATATTTGTTTGCAATACCAAAACAGTACACTGATTTCTTTGAAATGAAATGTATGCATAAAGACGGCTTGTTGCCTTATACTCCTTGCGATTAGGCAAGAAGATTTCAGGGCTCTGGCAGTCATGATCTTGCCCCTATTCACTCGGTACTTGCGCGTGATAAAACAACGCGCTAAGCATTTTCATGCTTAATGGTTCTATGCATTTATATCCTCATTTCAATCAAATACAAAATATGTATTTTTTCGAAAACAACATTTTGGCACATTTTCAATTGTCAATGCAATAAACAATATATATGTTAATTTTTCATTCAAAACTCAAATTATGCATTTCACACATTTTACTTATAAGTTTGCCCTTAAACAAATGACTTTCGGTGCATAGGATAACAGAATCATCGGCAAGATCTATTTGGGCTATAGAGTAGGAGTAAAAAAGCATTAACCTTTGCAGTATAGATCTAGGTGGGCTATTGGTAGTTGTTGTATTCGTTGTGTATACTACGAGATCTTTTGTCCGGAAACGGATCCGGTATGCCATAAATCATTTTGTTCGTAGTATTGCTATATTGACCCTTATTGGTATACCAATCTATCATTATCTCGAATATGACGGATAACATTCTCTTAAGGGCATTAATACTAAGTCATAGTAAATTACAATATTGTATATACATTTATACCCCAATAAACACATTTTGACGCTCATGCAGTTTTCATGGCAATCAATTTGCAATCAATTTCCCAATCACTTAAAACAAATTTGTTTGGTTAAAAACAAAGCACACATGCGGTTCCCACAATAAATCATTTCGGTTTGACAAATTCCCAATATAAAGTTCTGATAAGAAGGCGAGAAGAACACACCAAAAAGGTTGTCGCTCCTTGACCTATCCTTGGAATCCCAATCTTTCTCAGTTTCTCCTCCTGACCCTAGTCCATCCTGAAACAGAGAAAAATATCAGATCAGTATATAGTGTTTTTTTGTTAGGGTTTATTTCTATCAAATATGCATTCACTTGTAAAATTTTATGAGAACAAATAAGCCATATTTTTGTGGCCTTCCAAAACGAGAGTCCACGTTGATAACCCGTCGACTGGGTTAAATTCTGAGATTACAGTGACGATCTGCACACTATTGTGTCCCATTATTGAAGTCCATATTTTACAAAAATCGGGCGAGTCTCGGCTGTCAGGAGCTGCAACATACAACTTGTATAATAGTATATACGCAACATGGGGTCTCGACGAAGTAGTAATGACACAGTCGATACATTAAATATCACTGATACCATACCTTTAGCAGACCGATTGATTCGCGTTTTAAATACAAAATATGAAATAAATGACTGATGCGTTGGCAAAGTCGGAATCATGACCCTCTTTACCATGGTACGCGCATATGGAGCTATTTAACAATAGTCAAAAAAAATTTAATTACAATTCTTTTATACAAACACTTTTACAAAGGTAATATCAAGGCCACACATGGGCCTCCTTCCATGTCAAAGTATCGATCGAGACCTTGGTGCTTCACTATCAGCTCCTTGTGCACGAAAGGAGGTCCCACGGCGGGGTGAGCAATGCCGATGGGAGCAATTTATAAAGAGCTTTTCCCTTTTAGATGCACATACAATGTCATACATACATCAAAAAAGACATTCCACCTGAAAATGCAGTCATATATGGAATACTTCATTGTCATGCATGGAGATGAGACTCTTGCCTTAAACTAGTGCGACTAGCTCCTCCATAGCATACGCCTTAAGTGTGAAAACCGATCAATGGTGTTTCACTTATTCTTATTGATGAACAACCTCGATGTTATTTTTAATTTATCAAATCGAATTATGTTTTTTTTGTGGGTCGCAAAATTAGGGGTCTCCTGACGAGCTTCGCACCTTCGACACTTTCGCGAACTTTCCTTCATTTGAATCCCATATGTCTAACGAGAAAAGAAATTTGGGTCTTTTTTCACCGCAGGGGATGCGTCTTCTTCGCAGACTTGCTGCAAATTTATTATTATTATTTATGCACCCATGAGTCTCGATTTTGGGCGTTGTCCCATATTTACCAAGCCCACCATCAAACACCAAACACGATTAATCGATCAACCATGTGCCTGATAGCACCATGAATATAACCTGATATCGATCACATACATGCACTCACACCCCATGTCATGTGATGTCCTAGTACATAATGTCTAGTAATCATGCTATTAAATACTAATGCTAAATATGATGAGGTGCTATATGTGCATGCCTGCTCGTACATAATTACTCATGCATCATTTGGACATTTATATCAAAAAAGCATACAAATTCCGTATATCATACAATTCAGGCATCATCAATAAACACATACGTGACATCACAAGTCACTACTACTTTCGGTAAGCGACATCCATCGACCTTTAGGCGAATTGTGACAAAACATGTCTGACAACACAATAAGCCATGTGATTGCCTTATTCCTTACAGCACATCACAAGCCAAACCATTAAACACACAATTTGACTTCCACATAATTTCCAACCAAGTATATCACTCAATTCCATCAATGATATACTACAATCATATACTAATCAGGGCAAAATCGGACAATCCATTAAATAGCCTGGGTTGTAGCAGTCTGAAATGTAATCATAACTTAAGTTATAGAGGTCCGATTTGAGTGATTCAAAAGCCTAACATCAAGTTCTCAGATAGAGCTACAAGTTCCTTGAAGGATGCTAGTCCAAATTCTCACTTTTTTCCCAGTTGAAAATCAGTCACAAAACCTGGACAATAGGTTCGGACAAAATAGGACAACTTGGAGCAGTCCCAGAAAATCGACCATAACTTGAGTTATACGATTTGGGTGATTCAAAATCCTAACATCAAGTTCTCAGATAGGGCTACAATTTCCTTAAAGGATACTAGTCCAAATTATCCTTTTTTCTAATCGAAAATCAGCCCCAAAAAACTCGACATCATATAGTGGTCAAACAGGCACTATTCCCATAACCATTAATTTGCAATAGCTCCTTAGGGCAACAAATGGCTAAACAGCTCTCTTAGGCATTAAAACTCAACCAAATACCAGAATGGAAAATAAACCAAAGTACGTAAGAATCTCTACTGAGTGTGCAGAAGAAACTCTAGGAAGTCTCATCAATTTCCTAAACTAAACCTTGATTTAACTCCTCGCTGAACTCGCGAAATCTCGTGTTTTCTGCATCTACGCAAATTCTCATCGAGTAAATCGAATCCGTTGGCCTCGACGTTAAGAAGACCATTCGAAGCTCAGAGATCTTTAGAGAGAAGTTAGAGTTTCTCTCTTCTCTCTCTCTTCTCATTTCTACGCCTTCTCCCTTTCTCCCTCTTCTTTCTTTATCTTAACTTTCATTATAAGTTGCGCCGATAAGTGGCTCTCATAGTGCCACGTGTCACGCAGATCTAGAAAATTTTCCTATACTTCTCGAACCATTATGACAATTTTATTTTTTTGCCATTTTTTCTAAAAATTAAAATCTTTCCCTAAGTTTTACAATTTTACCAACTTTCTTCAAGTCCATTGTTCCTCTATAAATATATTTTATCTTAAATTGAATCATCAAATTTATCACCGAAACTCGCATATGTTCTAAACAACCAGACTACTATAATTTCAAAAACAAACTTAATTTTTCTATAAACAGCTCCTCTTAGATCTAATTTTTGGGTACACAGTCCAAATTTGAATACAATTATTTTGGCTGAATCTTGGCCTCTCAAGTCTACTTTACTTAAATTTGAATAACTCACCTGATGAGTGAAACCTCAACTTATGGCCTAAATACCAAAACTCACTAAACCAGAATAAGAATTCCCGTTCAAAACGTAGCTTCACTGACGATTGGTCCGATGGGGTCCAAATTTGAATATACTTATTTCAAGGAATGTGTGTTCTCCTCTTAGAAGTATAGTTTACCTGAAATTTGAATCACTCAATTTGATGAGTAATGACCGAAGTTATACAAAAACAAACATGGGTTTTGGAAAATTTTTGACAAAGCATTCTAAACCTAACACTTCCTTCATACAAAATTCTCAAAAACTAATCCTAATCAAAGCAAAGGTTGCTTGAACTCTAACTCAAATATATATATACAAAAGCAGGGTTTTACTAAACCCAAACACAATCAAAGAGGGAGTTATGAGGGTTTCCAACCTTGATCTTTACTAGCTTTCTTTTCTTCCTTCTTCTTTCCTTTCTTAATCACATAGAACCTTGAACAAAATGGAGTAAATCAAACAAAATTTGGTTTCATCCCCCACAAGCACCGTAGCCCTAAGCTCTCCCAAAACCAAAACGTGTTCTTCCCCCTTTACAAGACAAGATTTGGTCTTATTTCCTTTTCATGTACAAGGCCATGTTTGGCTAAAGGCATTTTTGACTTAATTTATTATTTTCAGATTAAAAGTTCTTCATTTCTATTTCATTTCAGACAACAACCTATCACATTTCTATTTTAAGATATACTCTTTCTTCATTTATGACCTTTCGGTCCTCATTTGACAATTTTTTTCACTTAGCATTTAAATTCAAAATTCAATTTAATCAGTTATACCCAAACATATCATTAAACTACTGTGGCATAATTTAAAAAGGCACTAATCCACTATGCAAATGCTCACTTAAAACCTCTATTTTATCACTTAAAACCAATAAAATATCGAATAAATAAATAAAAAATTTATAATAGCGTAAAATGTTATAAAGCAAAATAATAAAACGAAAAGGCTATTTGGGACGCTATACATGTAATCCCCGCTTTGGCTAATAATCATAACAACTCAAGCAAAAAAGTAAAACACATAATCAGAGCTTAAAAATCCTAATTATAAAAATTCAGACTACAAAATATATAACCATAAAAACTACCACCATAGTGGTAAGCCAGTGTCTTGTACATATGCTTTTGAAGTCTCTAAAAAAAATTACTCAGATATCACAAGTTTCTATAACAAAAATATTGCACAACCACTTCTTATTACAAAAAGAATGGTCCGCACAAGGGGTTCCAAGGTCGCATACCTTGATGAACGTAGATGTCCTTGACAACTTTTTCAAAGACTCACACTAATTAAACACCCATGCTAACCTTATAATCTTAGTGAGGAAATATATAAAACATAATCACTTATAACTATTCTCAAATATAGTAAATGCATGCAACATTATTTCGTGCAATTACATTTCTAACTATTTTCATGCTTAATGTTCATAAGTATATATATATATATATATATATATATATATATATATATATATATTATGCTATATATATATATATATATATATATATATATATACACACATGTCCGTATCTTTGCATGTCATCATATTCATCTCTCTCATGAGTACATATCATACGCTTCATAATGTAAGGTACTGAGGGTACACTCACAAGATGGTATGTAAGGCGTCGATGCATCGTGAATTTCGTAAAGACTTAAAATTCTAATTTCGAAAAAGGTGAAATCGCATTTCGATAAAAATCCAAAATTTATTCTCCTGACTAACGATTTAAACGATTTCACTGCTGGAATCGCCTCACTAAATCTAGCTAGCATGTCACCTCTTCGTCAATTCGAGACACTTACACGTCAAGCATCGAGTTTCGTGTCGTAAAAACAAAATCTGATGTGAAAAATCACTCATAACATGTACTCATGTGATACATGTTGCATTAGTAGAGAAATGATCAAATGCACGCATCGAGATAGCACAAATGTCAAAAATCCAAGCTTAGTGACATATTATGATTACGGGAATTGTTTTAAATGATAATAAGACAAAAACTGTAATAGTGCCGTCTCCTACCTTTTGAAAATCCAAAAAGAACGTGTGAGATGGAGGGGACATTTGAGATTTTTTTTAGAGTGAGAGAGAGAGAGACTTCTCTCTAGGTTTCCGAGTAATCCGATCGTCAGCACTGCCTAGACAAGAAAGAAATGTATCACGCGGCGAGGGCAACGCTGGTATCGGATTTTGCTGATTTTTGGACAAACCCGTGAGGTAGGGTTTCACTTGAGTTTTACACTTTGTCGGCGTATGCCTTAACCGATCGTTTCGACACCAAAACTTCGGGACCGAATTATTGAAAATTTTAGAAATCTCAAATGGACAACTGTGATCGCCCACAGTTGCCTCGCTGGTCATGGTGAAATGTGTGCTTTAAATTAGCTGTGTGATGTAAGGCTGGAAATGACCATGAAATTCGGGTTTCTAAAGTGAACCGATGATTGGATGAATGGATGCGAACAGTAAACCCGAGGGTTTTACTGTTCATATGAACAGTGACACGAAAAATCAATTTTTGTGTGAAAACGTGTTTGGTCGAGTAATTCAAGTTGAATTGCTCGTGTTTGATGCTTAGCCCAAGTGAGCTAATTTTGATGAAATGGAATGTGAAATTACATAACATGTTTGTGTGATTTAAATTATGTGAATATATGCATGATTATATATTTGCATGTGTTATAGAATTGTAATGACCGCAGATCATGCATTCCATATGCAATCAGGGCAATTCCTGTAATAGGAGTGAGTGTAATGAGATGGTTCATCGGGAGAGTGGTTTCTGAGGGTCGATCAAATAATAATAATTATCTATAGAACCATATAAAAATATCAATCGTCGAGCCTGGCCCAATCGATAAACACGAGGGTAGTCCATATAAAATATCAATCGTAGAGTCGTCCAATTGATATACATCTGAGGGTAATCCACTACATATAACACCCGAGTCGGTCCACTACTTATATCTGAGGGTCATTCACAAATATAAACAACATCTTGTTGGAAAATAATGTTTCTACACTGGGACAAAAAGTGTGAGGGAGCCTATGAGACTCAGGGATGAGTCGATCAGCACATTCAAGGGGATCATGCATTTGCTTGAACGTGTGTTTATTTCTGAGTATCGTGATATGCACTTAGGTGGAGAGTAGCCCATTTAGGGTGATTCCACCATCGAGCATTGGCTCACCTCGTCGAGGGAACATTTTCGTGCACAAAGGAAGACGCAGTGAGACGGTACTCATCATGTGAGTTTAGCTCAGAAGAAAGTTCTGTCAGGGCTTCATATCATTATGTACTCATGTATTAGAATTTTAGAATTTTAATATGTGTCAGATAAGAGTAAACTTTTGACTCTTTGAACTATTAAATATAGTTGGTTTACATTGACGATGAGTATTGTAGTACGGCCCAAGAGGCCGCTTTTACTCATATATGCATTCGCGAATCGCTGACGACAAAGGATGATTCGCGTAGCCTCTCCCGTATAAAGCCGAGACTCCCGCCTCGATTTTCGTAAAGATGTCTGGTCACCCGACATTCTCGATTCCGCGGCCGATTCGTAGTCAACCCACACCCCGATCTGGTGACAAATTGCATCGAGCCAGCATACCGCTACCTAGGGCTCGAGGGGATCTGGGCTAGGCCATAGTCTGGAGGTGTAAGAACATCACCTCACCAGTGGCCTGAGATGTTAGAATAGTATGAGATTACCTAGAAATCACGACAAAACTAGGACACGATGCATGTGCTCGTGTGTTTTCAGGTGATTCGAAGGAATGGTTGTGTGAAAAATATGCATAACATGAATGGTTATGTATTGTGACTGGGTTTTGTGGTTTGTGCATTTCAGATTAGCATACAAATGTAGGAAAAGTGTGGAGTTTTACGCTAGTAAACCGAAAAGGAAATAAATGAAATAAATTATAATAAATTTATTTGGGGAAAAGGAAATAAAATTTTAATAAATTTTATAGTTGAACTCATAAAAGTTTTGAGTTGTGTGGATGCAGTATTTAAGTTACCGCATGTAGAGGTAGCAAGGAAGGCTACTGATGGAGAATGAAAAAAAAAATGAGGAGAGAAAATTTTGGTTTTAGTTTTACAGTGTGTAAAACTGAAAAAAACTAGGATAAAATAAATTTAATAAATTTATTTAAATGAGAAAAAAAAATGGATAAGTATTTTTTCAGGTCTCCTAGGCAAATAAAATGAAAAAAAAGATTTAAGTGAAGAAAATCATTTTTCTAAGGTGTTTGGTAGTTCAAAAAACTCAAGAAAATCAAAGAAAATAAATTTTTGTAAATTTATTTGATAAATTTCAAGAAAAATATATACATGTATATATTTTTTGGTGTTTTTTTCAAAGAGCCGAAATAATGTGAAAAAATGAAAAAAAACAAATAAAAAAAAATGGTGTAGTTTGGCCACCATTGTATTGGTAATTGTATTGTGTTACGCATCAGACAGTGCAGAGGCTGGGAAAGTGTATCAGAAGAGGAGCTGTGGTTAACTGATTGTATTGGTAAATATAGTTCTTGCCAAGGGAAGTGTATTGCAGTCAGAGGCTTATTAAGATGGGAGTAATCAGACAGAATACGTGGAATTGTATCAAGAATGAGGCTTTTCACAAGTGGGTAGCCGAGGAATCGTATTGGGTGGTACATCAGACGTTAACATATGGAGTGCAAGAGGTTGCAATTAGACAGAATACACCTTTGTGTAATAGAACAAAAGGCTACTTAAATGGTTGATTGTATCAGAATACACCTTAGTGTATTGCAATGAGTGTTGTGCTTGAAGGCTTTGAGACTCAGGACAGAATACTTGTATCAGACAACTTAAATGTAACAAGAAAAAATTTCTAAATTTTTTTTTTTTTTTTTTTGAAAATAAAATAAAATCAAAACAAAATGGGACAAAATTTTGAAAAAATGAAATTTTTGAAAATAAAATTTTTGTTGATAAAAATGTTTTAAATGCGAGTTGATTGATTGCCTCAGACACTGTAAATGCAAGGACAATGTATACACTCCATTTATGTGTATATGAATAGTGTCTCTGGCCGTGTTTATGCCTTTTAGAGATATCAGACAGATTTAACTTGCCATTGAACCCAGATAGATGACTAGTCGTGAGACGAGATATGACGCAGAGTGGCCCACTCCGGTATCGGGTCGTGCACCACCTCCGTGTTTGTTCGCCAGCCTTTTGCTGAGGTCGTAGGTATCGCACGCACGCTATCTTTACAAATAAGATACAAGTGTGATTGCGAAGATCCTAAGAATTCCCAGAGGTTTGTGTGGCGCATCATCCTTCTCGACATTCACGGTGGGGGAGGAGATCCGACAGGCATACCATTGGTTCATGCACGAGAAGGTGTTGAGGCTACAGATTACCTCTGGACACATTCGATTAGACTAGCTGCACTCCACTTGTAGAGGGTGAGGCCCAAGTATGATGGAAATAGTATGACCCTGTGAGACCTGCAGGTAGCGATGACACGCGCAGTTTCAGAGTTGTTCAGGTAAGTACTTCCCGCAGATCGCTAAGGCTCAGGAGTCCCTAGAGCCGGCGTAAATATGATCAGATGGATTATGTGACTAGTTCTCACAGAGCTACCGGGATTATTGATGATTACTGCCACAAACTTAGCCAAGGGTTAAGAGATTCGAGAATTCAGTCAGTTGTCCATTCGGCAAAGCTCGTAGGATCTCGCTAATCGATGTGGACTCCATGGTCGGATAACCTCACCATAGAGAGAGAGTCAAGGAGGTCGAGACCCAGCGAGCTCAGACGCCAGCTCCATCAGTGATTGCATGCAGAATAGTGGATGATATGTCGGTCGTAGCTGAGATCTCAGGACTCTACTCAAAGTGGACTCGAGGATCATGGACATGTCGTGGAAGTTCGATGTCATCCCTGGGATGGATCGTCGATACTTATGTGGTCGCGATCGACGTGAGCGTAGGAGTATACCGCCATTGACGCCAGATAAGATTTCGTGAGCCAGGTTTTAGTGGGGACAAATATGACATTTTTCCCCGCACAAAGATACGAGTCCAGTGTCGGGATACAATGCGGTCAAGAAGCCTTACCCCGGAGGACTCCATGAGACCTACTTAGATCTACCTTGAAAGAGGCTCATGAAGATTGGCGACATTTTTCCGACGAACTATCGGATCGGGTCTTCTCCCATGTGAGATGGTACTCGCCATCTCTACGACTCCGCACAGATGGCACCGGCTGAGTTATAGAACCTCAGTCCGCTTACAGGAGCTATCGACAAGGGGTTCATCGCATCGAGCACTTCACCATGCAGGCGCTCCGATCTCTATTTGCGAAGAAGAAGGGCAAGACCTTCGATCACAGACGACTACAAGCAAATAACAAAGGTTACGATTAAGAATCGGCATCTACATCGAGGACTGATGATTTATTTGAATACAGAGAGGAGTGCAGTCTACTCTAAGATAGACCTTCAGACCGGTTATCATCACCGAGGTTAGGAGACAGACATCCCTGTGACAACGCTTAAGACGCTACATGGGCACTTTCAGCTTACTCGGGTGATGCCTCGATCGACTAGACGCGCCAACCGCGATTCGCGAACCTCATGCATAGGGGGTTCCAACCTTATCTAGACGCTTTGTCGTAGCTTCTTTCTCGCGGATGACATCTTCGATCTACCCCAAATGCAGTGGGAGCATGAGTATCACTTCGAGGATTGCTTACGCTTGTTAAGAGACCATCACCAGACGCTTAAGTTCGGCGAAGGCGAGTTTGCCATTAAGGTGAGGTTTTCGACACGCGGGTGTCACGACGTTGTCGCTGGACTCGAGAAGGCCGAGGCCGTGATGAGTCGGGGAGAGACCGTTAGTCTTCGAGATACGCAGCTTTCTCGATCGGGTACAGAGATTCATCGGTGATTTCTCCCGATAGCAGCAATTTTACAAGGTTGACCTAATGAGGTCAAGTTTGATCAGATGGACCATATGGAGGAGGCATTCCAGAGCTGAAGAGGAGACTTACTTAGCTCCTCGATAAATCCTGACGTGACTGTGGGCAACATAAAGTGTATCATGATGCTCGGTGGTCGACTCGGGATGTGTTTTGATACAAATCAGAGGGTAGTAAATCTTATGGTTCCCCACAATTGAAGGATTATGAGCAGAATCTTCACCTCACACACGACATGGAGTTGGCACGTAGTCTTCGCCTTAAGATCTGGCGCCACTACTTTATTCCCGGTGAGGAGTTCGAGGCGCACTGCACTACAAAAGTCCGAACATATTTTCACGCTACGGACCTCAATACAGGCACCAGATGGACGGAGTTCCTGAGGATTATGACTTCACTTCAGACAACACCGAAAGAAGGCAAATGCAGTGGCTGATGCACTCACCTAAGTCACCGGGAGTATCGCTATATAGCTTCCCCGAGTGGCGGACGCCGAGACCGCGGGACGCTTAGTTACAAAGATGTGCCAGCGTGCAATGTGGTACGCTGGGGAGTTTATCGCTACACCGCCTCTCGGCGGAGCGCAGGATCGTCACGCGGCAGACGCAGAGATAATGTCCATCGTGGACCGGGTACGCCGTGCACAGGACGAGGGTCGGACCGTCCACTCTGATGGCAGTCTTCTGCATAAGAGGACTGGCAAGGTTCCCCATTCAATCGAGCATGAGAGGAGATTCTCAGGAGTTTGACCGCTTCTCGATTCGCGGCATCTAAAGTGGCACGAAGATGTACCAAAGACCTTCGTCGTTAAGATTATCTGAGCTAATGAAGAGACACGCAGGGGACTTTGTCACTATGTCTCACGCGGCCAACAGGAAGAAGCCGAGCACCGTGGCGCCGCCAGGCTCCTTCAAACACGGAAGGTGCCAAGTGGAAGTGTGAGCACGCCACGATGGATTTTCAGACCACTTGGCTACCTTGACACCGCAGCAGACATGATACTAAGATGTGGGTGATAGTGATCCTACGCAGTTCGCATTTTCTAGTCAGTGCTGACGACCTTCACATCGAGAGATTCTCGCGGCTACACAGAGATACTACATATGGAGTACCAGTATCCATAGTGTCGGATAGGGACCCGAGGTTTACGACGTACTTTTGGAAGAGTTTTCAAAAGGCTATGGGCACACGACTAACGATGAGTACATCCTTTCCACCCCGCATTGCATGGTCTGGCCCAGGAGGTCTATATAGTGTTGCAGGACATACATGGAAAACAGAACATACAGGTATCAGATGTGAGCCATGTAGTCACCGCTATGTCGACCTAGCTCGAGAGTTCCACCGGTCCCGACCGATTAGAGACACTGCAGAAGGTGAGCATGATACGCACATCGCCTTCGCCGGCCTGGGAGCCTGGTAAGAAGCATAGCGCCGATGTGCGACGCCGACCCTTAGAGTTCGAGGTCAGGATCACGCCTTCAAGGTGATGCCTAAGAGAGGAGTGGTCGGGTTCGACAGCGATCGGCCTTTCGAGATACTCGGCAGAATAGCACTATAGCATATCTGGCCATGCTACCGCCGAAGATGTCGTGTCCACGAGGCATTTCACGCCTCCATGCCCGAATATACTCCGCATCCGTACTTCGCTGCGGACGGGGACAATCGAGGTTGACACCGATGGGACCGAGGAGGACCAGCAGCATTTTGGATAGCTGTGATCAGGTTTTGCGACGCAAGACCGTGAGGTACAGCGAGAGGGTGCTATGGCGGCACTATGGAGTGAAGGAGTCAACGTGGGAGCTCGAGGACACGATACGGGCCACTTATCCTTTCTTGTTTAGGGATGAAGGTACGTAGTTTAATCGTTAACATTCAAATGACGAATTTACATGCATGGTATAAGGCACGTAAACGCAGATGTGAGTGTTTCAGGATCGTCTGCACTCGACGAAATTCCTTTTAAGGAGGGGGAGAATGTAAGACCCTAGAAATTCAAATTTCGAAAAGCGGCAAAATCGCAATTTCTGCAAAAATCCAAATTTATTCTTTAGATCTTGAATGACTAAACGTATTTCATCATGGAATCGTCTCGTAAATCTAGCTAGCACGTCCTCCGGTATACGAATTTACATCGCGCCATGCATCGAGTTTCGAAGCGCCAGAACAAAATCTGAGGTGACAAAAATCACCTATAACATAGACTCATGTGATACATATTGCATGAGTAGAGAAATGATCAAAACGGACGACCGAGATAGTGCCAAATGTCAAAAAACTTAAGCTAGTGACATATTTACATTATGGACTGCTTTTAAATGATAATAAGACAAAATCGCATTAGTAATGCTCCTACCTTTTGAAAAGCCAAAAAGAACGTGTGAAATGGAGAGGACATTTGAGATTTGTTTTTGTGAGTTAGAGGTAGAGACTTTCCTCTAGGTTTTCGTAGCAATCCGACCGTTTAATTGCCGACAAGAAGGAAAGTCGTACTACGCGCGAGGGCAACGCTGCGGTACTGATTTAAGGAGTTTCACAAACTCGTGAGGTAGTTTCTTCCTACTTCTGAGTTTTACACTTGCTTAAGTGTATTTATGATGCTTCGAGTTGCTTCGAGGCTCAATCCATCAAAGATCGTCCCAAAACTTGGGACCTAATTATTGAAAATTTTAGAAACCCAAATGGACAGCCCGTGATCGGCCCACCGGATGCTCGCTGGCTCGATGAAATGTGTGCTTTAAATTGCATTGCGGATTTGTGTGAGGCCGAAAATGGCCATAGAAATTCCGTTCCCAAAGAACCGATGATCGATGAATGGATGCGAACAAGAAACCCGAGGGTTTTGTATCGTTTCATAAGGAACAAAGGACAATTTAAAAATCAATTTTGGTGGTGAAACGTGTCTACCGAAAAGTAATCTCGTTGAATTGCTCAAGTTTGGATGCTTAGCCCAAGTGAGCTAATTTGCGAAATGGAATGTGAAAATTACAACATGCTCAGGTGGATTTAAATTATGGAATATACGCATGATTATATATTTGCATGTGTTATAGAATTGTAATGGAATTGACATCATGCATTCCATATGCACCGGGGCACCCTAGAACAATAGGAGTGAGTGCATGAGATGGTTCATTGAGAGAGTGGTTTCGAAGGGTTGACTAAATAATAATAATTATCCGAGGGTAGTCCATATAAAATATCAATCGGTCGAGTCTACTTAATTGATAAACACTAGGGTAGTCCATATAAAATATCAATCGTCTGAGTTCGCCAATTGATAAACATCGGAGGGTAGTTCATATAAAATATCAATCGTTGGAGTCGGCTCAATTGATAAACATCGGAGGGTAGTTCATATAAAATATCAATCGTCGGAGTCTACCAATTGATATATTATCTGGAGGTAGTCCACTACATATAACACTGGAAATTTCTGGCCTACTACTTATATCTGAGGGTTGTCTACAAATATAAACAAATATCTTGCTGAAAATAATGTTTCTCATAATGCGGGCTTAGCAAGTGTGAGGCAATGGCGAGGACTCCTGGGATGAGTTGATCAGTAGACATTCAAGTAGGATCAGTAATACTTCGCTTAACGGTGTTTACTTGGAGCACGTGATATGCACTTAGGGTGGAGAGTAGCCCATTTAGGTGATTCCACTATCGAGCATTGTAGCTTACTCCCGTCGAGGGAACATATTTTCTACTGTGAGCGACGTATAAACGGCTCATCTTAGAGGCCGAGTTTGAGAAGAAAGCCAAGAATCTCATATCATTATGTACTCATGTATTAGAATTTTAGAATTTTAATATGTGTTGTATAAGAGTAAACTTGACTCTTGAACTATTGATACATAGTTGGTTTACATTGATGATGAGTATTGTAGTATGGGCCCAAGAAATGCTTTTTACTCATATATGTATCTTGTGAATGCTGATCGGGATAGTGGATGCATTCGGGGCAGAGCCTCCGTACAAAGGAGACTCGCCTCGATTCAGAAGAGATGCCTGCCACCCGACTTCTCGAATATTCATGCGGCCGATGCAGAGGGGTCAATCTGGACACTCGATGGGCGCCACAAATTTTATTTTCATAAGCATGTCCTTATTCGTGTAATTTTCATATAAATGTTTGCCCGCATAAACCAATAAGAATGAATAATGTGTATTATCCAGACAAGAGGGTACCCATAGTACAAGATAATACAAAGACAAGAGTGCCGAATCAATCGAATAGGAGCGTCAGAGCACTAATCGTGAGCGCCGAAGCACTAAACAGAGCGCCAGAAGATTAATCGAGTGCCAAAGCACTAAACATGAGTGTCGTAGCACTAGTCCCTATTTATTCACTATCTGGTCTTAAGCAGACATACAATTATATGTGATTCAGAACATTTTACAGAGGTCTAATCTCATTCCTATTATTTTCCAAGTCAATTATTATGATCGTTATTTCTTCATACATATCAACATGTTCAAATCATAACTATCATGTATTAACAATGCATTTTTTCCAAAGAGGTCAAATTATGGGAAATGTTCTTCCACCTGTAAAACATATTTATTTTTTTTCTCCTTCACTAAGACAATTTTCAGAACAAACGGCATATTTTTTTTACCCAAACTTTTTCATGAAAGTTGTAATTCCATGAGTCTATTTTCAGTAAAAATTGTAATCATCTCATTTTGATCTTTATAACTTAACTTATGGCCAAAATACAAAACCTACCCATGTTAAGAAATCAAAACCCGTATCTTCACTTAAGTCTCAAAAATAGGAGACTTAGGATCAGAATTGCTTCTCGGTACCTTCTATATTTTTGTAGGTCTACCTCCTTGGGTTCTTCCCCAACTAGAATAATCCAATTTGGAGGCCAGGAGGCCAAGTTATGGCTAGTACAAGAAAACGGGTTAAGGGGAAATTTTGATAGCTCTTCCCTATAATTCTATCATATCCATTTTACACAAAATGGTCCTTAGCAAAGGACACTCCCAACACAATTTTGCAATACCTTTTTCATGAAAGCTGTTCTCCCAGAAGTCTAGATTACACAGAAATTTGAATCATTGCATTTGGATCAACCTATCCCAAGATATGACTTAAACACTCAAGGATGGTTTGAACGAACCTTAACTAACTAAAAACAGAGCTCCACTTTGATGAATTTCTGGGTATAATGGGGTCCAAATATGAATACACTTCCTTCATGGAAGTTATTTTACAAGAAGTTTAGTTTACCCAGAAATTATAATCACTCAATTTGGATGAGTAAAACTCAAGTTATGACCCAAACACTCAAAAATACCCCATTTCAGGGGCAGAATAGAACACCTTACTTCAACCCCAATTTCAGAGGTCTTACATTCACCTTTTGGTCCGGGTTTCTTCAGATACCCAAGATACGGGTCTCATGTCTCATCCCAACCTAGTATCACTCAATTTGGAGGTCTAATGGCCAAGTTATGGCCAGACAAAGAGCAAGGGTCAGGAAAGAAAAACGGACAACACCTTTGAACCATATGAACCCTAACTCATTTATTCACACCAAACTCCTCCATTGAGGATCTAAAACAAAAGCATAACACAACAACCACAAAATAGAAGAAGGAGATAACAAACCTTAACCAAACTTCAAACCCTAAATCCAAATATGCCCATAGATGGAGGAAGTTAGGATTTCCCTAACCTTTATTCTTCTTCTTACTTTTTCTTCCTTTCTTCTTCACTTCATTTGAACAAGTGGAACCTTGAAATGGAGAACAAGCACAAAAAAAAAAAAAAATGGTCTTCTTCTCCTCCAACGGATGCCCTAGCTCTCACTTTGCCTAAAATGAAATCCTCTCTTATTCAAAGTCAAGTTTTGGTCTTATCTCATTTGTTATAAGGTCATGTTTGGCTTTTCCTTTTTTAACTCATATTTTGGCCCTTGCATTTTAGTCCTCCAATTCCCATGAATTTGCAAGTCAACTTATTCAAATTCTATAATAACACATAATCTTATCTTAATGACTTTAAGTCCCTAATTTGACATTTTACTATTATCACTCCTTTACTTTTAAAAATCCTGTTATGTCATTTTTCACTTTTGGTACTTAAAATTTTCAAAAAATACAAATTTTACTTTTTATTATACCTCTAAACTGTAATAACTACTAGAGTATAATTTGGGGTGTTACAATTATAACTATAATTCAAATAAATATATAGCGGAAACCCTGAGGGTTAGTTCAATTGGTCTAAGGCCTTTGGGGTTTATCCCAATGGTCATAAGTTTGAGTCCCCTCAGGGTCACTGGAGGTTTACCTCATAGTTAACTTTAAAGGCTTTGCAGATTAGTCGAGGTGTATGCAAGCCGGCCCTGACAACCGGCTGGCCAATAATAAAATAATAATAATAAATAAATACCTTGCGGAAGATCTTTGTACCTTGATTTATAATCTCTAATATTGATAACCTATTTCTTTAAGAATACTAAAGTTTTTTATTACTCCACACTATAGATTCTTATTGTACATGGACCATTGCATAGAACTTCATTAGGATAAAAATAAATGAGAGATGAAGAGGTTTAAAGAGTATTGTTATATTTTGATAATACTACATCGCCCAATGATAAATTGAGGAGTGGTATTTAAGTTTGAGGTTTTCCCATCTATCACATCGCTTTTGTCAATTTCCTATTAAAGCTAGGCACCTATCATTGGTATTTTTACTGAGAATCGATACGTAGTGAAAAAGGACTACCTAGAAGAGAGCTACTTGGTGCTCCAAGAGAGGGTTTAGAGTGAAAGCTATCTAGAGTGTTGTAGCATATATCTACTTTACATATAGAGTTGTAATATATTACGGTTAATGGCTTCAGATATTTATTCATAATGGATCAATGAAAAATACAAGGAATTATTTCTTCCAATTCTTCCTTCATTGCTTTCTACATGGTATCAAAGCCTAAGGCTTGAATTTGAGTAGAATTGGGAAGAAATTTAGAAGAAAGGGGTGGGGTGACCCTCCCACTCAGAAGAATCACAATACATAAGGTGGCCACCAAGTTTGGTGGCCGAATAGTGAATGCGTGAGGCTTACGCATAGATCGTAGAAATTTGGCAAGTTCCCATGTGCCGATGAGTGAGGGTGTGTGGGGCCTCCAACGTCGACACGCCTCCTCCACTAGAGTCATCGACTGCGACAAGCCTCCTCAGCCACCTGTCTTCCCTGTTTGATCACCGGAAAATGGTTTTTCAAAATTTTAAGGGTTGGACAATAGCTTTCATAGGGGTTTCTTCATGATTCAGCTACGCATCTAGGTTTGGGAAGTTCCCGTGCTCGATTCTAGAGGTATACTTGTTCAGAATCTCTATTTCCTTGGCTTTTTAATGAGTACTTAAGAAGATAAAAGGTCTTTTATGTGCTGGATCTATTGTCTGAAACAGGAAAATTGGTAGCAAAGTCATGTCATTCCCCTATGGCACAAAGCCTACATCTTACTAAAGAAGGTGCATTGCTTGAAGACCATGAGAGATATAGAAGGTTGGTTGGGAAGCTAAACTACCTTACAATAACACACCTTGATATTGCATATTTCGTTAGCTAGAATAATACATGTCTTCTCCAATAGCTTGATCATCGGTGCCAGCCAGAACAAATTTTTACGTTATTTCAAAGGAGCCATTGTATGCAGGGTTTATAATTAATCATGGGCATAATGTATCTGAGGACTTTCTATCTCAGATCGCAGATCTAAGTGGAGGACATGAGGTCCACGGGTACCGTGTTTACCGGAGGTCTAGTTTCACGGGAAGAGTAAACAGTTATTGCCCTCTCACCCAGTGTGTAGGTCGAATATGAGCGATCAGACAGTCAGACAAGTGAGATTATGTGGCTTCATCAACTCTTGATGGAAGTCAACATTAAGACACCCGCCTGAAGAAACTCGTGTGACAACCAAATCAGCTCTTCATATCGCCCTCTAATCCAGATTCCATTGAATCGAATTAAGCATATCGAGATAGATCAATATTTGCTCATTAAAATACAACTCAACTTTGGATTTTTATAGATACGTAGTTATTTTATAATTGAGAGGTATCTTTATAAAGGCTTTAAGTGAGATCGAAGTTAGTTATCTAAGGTGAATAAGCTCAGACATAATTAATATCTACGCCCAACTCGAGAGGTTATATCATATAATTCATCATATATAAAGTCAGAACTCATTAGAAAACTCGCGATAGAGTTTAATCCACAGAGATTAGATTTACTTTTATATATATTTATAATGGATCAATGAAAAATACAATGAATTCTTTCCTCAAATTCTTCCTTTATTGCTTTCTACACAAAGTGTGAGCTGTCCGCAAACGTCTGACTTCTCTAAAAGTGGACAATTATATGATCCCATATCGATTCCACAAGAAATTATGAAATGATACTAAAACTTGAGAATTTCTCCCACCTATCATATCGGTCTTTTTGATTAAACTCTTCTATTGGGTTGGGATGTCTATGAGACTCACTAATGAGCCCACTATTTATAAGGTACTCTATAGGTAAAAGAAACGGATTCCAGACCAAAAGGATAATAATCTCCATTTTGTTTTTAATCAATTTAATTCAAAACCAAAATTTGAAGTTAATGGAATATCGTCTTCTTATTTATCCATTTTTAACTTAATCTACATGTGGACAATAAATTTAAAGTAATATTTAAATTTAAAACTTACAATAACTCTCACTTAACGTAGAAAATCCTACACTTTGTTGTTGTATTTGGTTCTGTGTAATATTAAGAAAAAAAAAAGAATCAAGAAAATGATTTTTTTTTTTTTAATGTTTGATTATTTATTAAAAAAGTTTCAAAGAAAATACAATATAAAATAAAATTATTTAAATACTTAGTTTTAAATAATTTAATCTTGATATCCATGAATCATAATAAATTTGAACTAGCTTTAATTCTATTTTTATTTTCCTTCATTTTACTTTTCCTCTCTATTTTTTTTTCCTAATATTTTCCCTCAAATATTTTTTCCTAACATTTTCCCTCAAATCATTCGGGAACCAAACCTAGCCTTATGAAAGAAGCAAGATCAATGGATGATCATTTAGAGTTGTTTGATCTTGTTGAAATTGAAAATTAGCTGTAGACTCTCAGGTAAGAAGAAAGATCAATGGATGATTATTTAAAGGAGTCTTTAAGTCTTGTTGAAACTAAAATTTAACAACCTTGAAGGATACCTCAGTTGGCTAAAGACCTTGAGGATTAACCCAATAGTCACCGGTTCGAATCCCATTACGACCATTAGAGGTTTACTCAAGATCATGTAGGATTAGTAGAGATATGCATAAACTGGTCAAGACATCCATAGTTATAAAATAAAATAGAATCAACACATACAACATAGCTTACGTGGGGAGAACAAAGAAGATAAAGAAAAGACAGGGTAATTGTCTACTGTAAAATTGTAAATCATACTTCCGTATTTTGGCACATTATTGAGAACAAGGCAAGTTCATCAGAATGAACTTAGCTCCAAATAGTTTGCTGCTTGATAGAAGAGGGTAAACTTCCTACTCTCACACCTGTCAATTGCATTATATCTTACCATCCATACAGTTATACAACACATATGGGCTAGAAATCAAACACATGCAAATTAAGACCGATGATTCAAAATGCTGGTTTGAATAATGAACAATATACATAAATACATACACATGTACACGAAGTAGAAAAAAGGGGAAAAAAAAAGAAGATACGAAAACCTCAACAAAAGAACACATATTTCATCAAGCAGAGGACAAAGAACTCACAGATTATGCACATAAAAAAACGCTGAGACTTGCTGGAGTTCAATATGAAGCAGCATCAATCCACAAGGGATAGTAGGAGCTGATTAATACACACATTCAACAGTTGTCCCCTTGAGTTTACAGATACAGAACAGTTGAAGGGAACAGAATAATTTATCTTTTTGGGAGAAGACACGGCTAGATTCATTTCATACATCAAATGTGCATGGATGCAACTTTTTGCAGATATTGACATTAAAAAAAAAACGTCCTCTGTGGTTATGATCTTGAAGACTCCTTAACCCATACGTGATAAAGATCCAGTGGGCTGACAATGAAAGAAAATCTCCCATTACCAGTAGATCCATATAATCATGTAAGATAAGCAAATAAACAAGAAGCAATAGATAAAGGAAGGAATTACCCATATGTGGTTTTTGGAAACTCATTTATTGAGAAGCTTCAACTTCCATAGTCCCATCTTCAGCAGTCTCATTGGTTGATGCATTCTCGGAAGTGTCTAAGCAAGGGCTGTTTTTAAATTGATCACTCTGCGGGGAATCAGCTATCTGGCAAGGAGATTTTGGTCCTTGATAAAAGAAACTTTGTTTATTCTTAGAACCCTCAGGTGAAAAACCCATTGGTGAGTTAACGAAGCCTGCAGTTTTATATTCACAAGGAAGCCTACTAGAGAAGGGCGATTCATGTGCCTCTGGATGTCTTCCTGGTAGCTCTAGTGGCCTGTGAAAAAGCAAATGCGCAACATTTCGGTCTATAGGGTTGGTCTCTGTTTCCATATCCCGCATTCTGGCATACCTGTAAAACCAAAAATTTGAAGGAAAATGTAGATAGAAACTTAAGCCTGTCAATGAATGTAACTGAGCTTAACCATAATCGAGAACAATCATTACTTGCACATACAAAGCATTGTTGCAGTAACTCAAGCCAATTAATTTGATAATTGCAAGCAACTGGTATGACAATATGAAGTCAGAATTGATAGCAAAAGCATAAAAAGCTCCAAAGAAAACTTAAAGCATAGATTCTTAAATTTGACCATAAGAGGTTCATCCTGAATCAGAAGCTGTAGAAGCTAGCAAGGTGAAGCAGCAAAGATAGAACAGGCTTAAGGAGTGATGCTTAAGAGTCATGGGCCAAAGAGGATGTCAGATCTGGGTCACTCTCCCATATCATTTGAGAAAGACAAGGTCCTTTCATTCACAAAGAGTGATGCTTCTATGTGTGGACACATCTTTAAAATCAGATAATGGGGTGAGCCAAATGTGGACAATATCCACACAAGATGGCACCATGACATATTTTTTGTCGAAATTTATATCCATTTTGGAGAGGAAATCACGCAATCGCTAATTTTACTGATAAACTTTCTAGCCTTGCTGTCACTTCACCAATGAGCACAATTCACTAATTCTTACCAACATCATTGTTCAATAGCTTTTAGCTACTACAATCTTTTCACGCATTAAAGCACCCAATCATCTTTAGGTTCATCGCAAAGCACCTAAGGATTGCTGTCTGGGCTTAGTAACGCCCAATGATATTTTATCATCATTAGATGGTTCAAGATTAGGTGCTAGAAAGGCAGTTATAGATCAGTAGTGAAAAAATGGTAAAGTAAGGAACATGAATGTACTATCTTAAGAGTCCAATTCTTCTAGTCAAGGTATAAGAAACATTGAAATTTCTCATGATATTTTGTTTAATATTGTCACTGTGTTTTATTGGAAAAATAAAAAAAGAATCTTCTTACTCACATTTTGAAAAATTAGTATAAATATATATAAGACTTTCAAACTTGTAGAACAGGTGGGAATAGAATAAGGCAGCTGATCTACTCCTAAAATTCTTCCAACAAATTCTTTAAATTACAACTTCCCAAATTTACACAGTCAACTAATTTAAATATATAGGAAACATGCAAAAAATAGGAATAAATCAAATAAACTCCAGGACATCAGGAATAATTCTTGAATTCCAACATATTTCACTTATTGATTTTCATCCATGAAAACCTACTCCAACTTTATGTGTCACATTTGATTGTCAATGGAAGGGATGCAACAGCTCTACCATCTCCAAAACTTGTTCTATTCTTCTCTGATAACACATAAAATATCTATTTGAACAGCATGTCTTATTTCATATTGGGCTAACTATTTACATTATTGACAATCTAATCCCAATGTAAATTACAAAATTGTCTGCACTTAACTTTTTTATACATGAGATACAAATTTTTTTCTAATTTGCATATATAAACCATATAAGAAACTGTGGTTAGGTTTACAGACCTGTTATGACGATTGATTTCTTCTTTACCCACAATTTCATGGTCATCCCTGCTATTTTGGTTGGTGCTGCTTGTGTCACAAGACAAATGCCTTTGCATTGCACTTTGGGAAAGTCGAAACAGACTATCACGTATACAGAGTCTTATTCTGATGTCCAACTGCACAAAATCATTGCTTTGATGTTAACATTGTAGAAGTTAACATATTCCACCATGGAGATATTCCACTTGCAAGTCAAACATACCTTGAAGACAATATCTTGAAGCCGGCTAAGTATTGTATCCCTCTACATAAGCATCAGTTCTCTTAGAGATTGTACTGAATCATCCTGTTCCATAGGCGAAGCCAATAAGAGAAGAAAGAGCACTTTGATTTTCCTCAATTTCACTATCAGCACCTCCATATGCATATTTTGGTTTCTTCTGGGGACATTTGTGAGTGATAGAATGATTCGCAGGTATGAGACTTGGATTACAAACTGCTGCTGTTGTTTCTGAATAGCAAGCATTGCTCGTATTTGCTGCCGCCTCCTTAATTTTTTCTTCAACTTTTCCTGAGGTGTCATGGTCAGGCTTTACAGAGCATCCAGTGACGATGAGTTGCATTATCTTGAGGTACTTCAAAACCAGAAAGCAGTTGTTGATGCTCATCCTGTCCAATATGGGTTTGTGGCAAAACAGGCATGACAGGATTTTTGTTTGTGAGATCCATATAAGAAGAAGAACCTGTAAATGAACTGGAAATATGCTGATAATGCAAAGATTTATGCCCTTGATGCTGCCTTTGTTGACTGAGGGCCGAAGAGGGACAAGTTTGCACTGAAGTAGGAGCAAAATGAATCTCATATTGTTGGAATTGGTTTCCAGGTGGACACCAAGTACCATATAAGTTCTGCAACAACCTTCCTTCATTTTTTTCCTCCAAAATTTTCCGAGATTTCAACATTTTCTTTTGCCTATTCACCTGTACAAATGAAGAAACAACTAGAACAATACTCTGGTCTTTCAAAAAATTATTCACACATTATGTTCTATACACTTCATTTTTCTGCAAGGATATGTTTAAAAGCTCAAGCAAAGCATATGGGATGCCTGATAACTGATATACAAGAAGTTGATACCTGAGGGCAGATGAAATCATATTCAGTCCAAAAATTTTGACAGCCTTGTTTTATATAGTGTGTGACAAGCTCAAATGAAAACACAGTTAATTTCTTTCTTGGATGTTAGTTCCAAACTGGGAGCAACCTGTGATTTGATATGCAAAATTGAATTACAGATCATCTGCAGGTGGAGGTCAAATTGAGAATTTAATCTTTTCCTATTCTCAGTGGTTGTCTTTTTCCTGTTTTTTATGCTATATTCCAGATACTGAATCATTGAGGCAGTCAAGATCACTCTGGAAGACATGCACTTTGCTAAGAGCCAAATTAGTTTAGACTATTATATGTTGAATTTGGAGAATTATATCAATATTATACTTGAATATACAGAATTGAGCTTTTCTTCAAAAATAATCAAAAGCAAACAGTCCCTCGTTGACTATGCAATATTATTTGAAAAGGAAAGGCATTTCCATGATGAGGTAAGGCTTTAATATGAGAGCATTTAAGTAAGAAGTTATGATATGTTGAACCTACTTTTGACATGATCCTCAAAAAAGATTCAAATCTGTTTGTTAATAAGGAGGGCAATGTTTTTAGAAAATGATAACTCAATAAATGGTCAAAAAGTATGGATGATGAGAACTTCACATATCTTGAGAAAATCATAGTACATACAAAGGCCAACATGCAAAGTAGCAGAGTGAGAGTTTAGGAACAGATCCTATCATTTATGAAAAACATATCAGATTCGTCCTGGCGGGCAATTTTTCCTTTTTAGATGTGAAAAAAGAACTGTGATGCAAGGGTAGAAAGTGCAAGGAGAAGGATGAATCCTTCAAGCAACAAGGCAATGGAAACAAAAACAAAAGAAAAACCCACAAAAGTTTCTCTAGTAATTGAAATGACCCTGTGAAGTTTCTAAAGGAAGAATTTGACGGCTAGGCCTCTTTGTCAATTCATTGGCAGACCTCACAACACCTGCCCACCAGGTATTGAGCTCTCAAATGGTGATTTGTGGCTATTTTAAATAGTCATTGATGACATGATGATTGTGATATACAAAGAAAAAAAAGGTGAAAAAACCTGATAAAATTATCCCTAGTGGGTACCAAAACGTATTCTCAATACACAGATAGGTTTATTTCCAGCGTGAATCCCCGAATTTTCAAATTTCCCAAGTACTATTGGGGAATCAGAGACTCTGATAGCTCATTTATTGTGATCAAAATATTAAACCAGGCCCATTACCTATTTCAGGTATGTGGGGTAACTGGATGGTTAGAGATTGAAAAAGATCAAGTACCTTGTCTGCTAATTTATTCAGGGTTGCAGCATTTTCAGCAGCGCACTGGGAGTGTAATGTGGTGGTCTTGCCAACTATGTCCAATGCTATCTGTAGAATCGATAAAAAACTTATTATTTTCTTTGCTCTACTAACTTAAATGCATAAAAGAAACTTAGAGCACAAATCATACTGTACATTTTCAGTTCATACCTGGTCCTTTATTATGGGCTTACTTTTTCTCCACCATATTCTAGTTGGATCCATGGTTGCATGTATTTTGTTGGTCACAGATGAGGGATGGACTGTCATCCCATATAGGCAGGGGTAGAGGATCATCTTCATGTTCTACATGCCCGCTTTGATTTCAAAATGCCTGATGTATCTCTCAAAGCTCCTAAGCCCAAACTTGGTGAGTCCACATAATGGAAAAGATTTACAGGGCTATTAGCTGGAAGATGACTATAGTTCATCTGCATTACCAAGACTAGCATTTCCAAACATTGAGCCTCATTGCTGCAAAATCATCACTTCAGAGGATACTGGTTCAATAGATACCTTTGTTTATGGCTAAACAAGACTTATGGAAAGGAAATTACACAATTTCTCAAACTTGACAAATTTAATCCTGTTGAAACTTCTATTATTCAGGTTCAAATTTTATTTCACAAAATCTGAGAAATGGATAGCAGTATTTATACGGCCAAAAGATACTGTCCCAAGTTTCAGTTTCAGGGGGTAATGTTCAAGGGTAAAATGGTTTTAAATAAAACACGGCCATGAATTTTTTTTTCTTTTTTTTTTTCAAGGTGCAAATAGAAAGTCTCAATCCAAGGGTTTTGTCAAGATGATGCTAAATTAGGTGTAGGAGAAGGATATGGATAATGTTCACTACCTGAATATTCTCTATCAAGATCATCAAAGCCTCCAATGTTAGCCCAGCCATAGTCAAAATCACCTTGCTCGTCATCATGTTGGTTTCGAAAAATCTCAGTATCTTTACCAAGTTGAGTTGTCTCAGCTGTAACAAAAATTGTCATTAGAATCACTGGAAATATTCAACATAATACACTACTTGATGATCCAATAGTTGTGCCACATCTCAATGAATAATATTCAATAATTTCAGTGAAATTGTACGAGATTTTTTTAGTACCCGTGGAGTCTTGATTAGTTTTGGCAGCACTTGATGAAGACAAATCAGACCATGAGCCCGCGGCAAATCCTGTCCCAAAAAGTCCTTCATTTATGTCCAAGTTGGTACCATGCTCCTGCTTGTTCCCATGGAATTGGGGTTTAGCCCCAGATGCTGTCTGCTCAATGGGCTTAACATCAGCACCTTCCTGATTCAGTCCTGTTACTAACCCCCAAATGTAGTTGATTTTTTCATTTTTATTAGATAAGGTACAGTATGATCATCACTCTCACCAGCCTCACCCCATATTATATTTGCAAGCTGCAAGTACAATGAAATATGATGAAGAATCACCACAACATGAGATAAAAGAAAAGAGGCCAATTAAATAGAGAATTTTTTACCAGTTAACAATACAAAGTCCACAAAGTACAACCCTGTGAACTCAGTCCTCTGTTCCTAATATGTGAGTGTGTGTATATGCGGTATGTGCTGCAGTAAGCATGTCTATGATAGAAAAAGATTAGATCAAAACAAAATGCCATGCAGTAGCATTAGCATAAATAAACCAAATGCAAAGTGGAGGGGAATGCAAGAAACCCACTTTCATAGTTCCATTATGTCTTATGTGGCATTTCAAGTTCCAAATATATAATCTATTAGCCGAGTCTGGATAATCAGGCTAATTGGTCTGACTGTAATTATTTATTATTATTCTCTTTGTATTTTTTTTTCCATATTCTGTTTGTATTTTTTCCCATACTTGGATTAGGTCAGATTTGTTTCTTGATTTGCAGGACTGACATGTTGTATTTGGTTGTATAGAAGACAAAGAGCTTTGATGTATTTAAGGTCCGAGGAATCCTATATTAAATCAGTTCAGAAAATACAGTAGCATTAATATTATTTCTTCCTAGTCTGTTAGTTTACATGGTATTAGAGCTAGTAGTGTTGAACTAACAATCTAGTCGAGAAACCAAGATAACACTGCCTGAGCAAGTACAGAGCATTAAAGAGGTAACTTCAGGTACCTCTCATCCCACACCTAAAAATTGCTCTCAAAGTGTCACTCTGAAATTACTCCTTCCAACTCACCGCCCAAGGAGGTCAAATTGCTGTTTGGGCTTTGGAGTCAACTCCTTTGCATTTGTGATACATTTTTAAAGGTGGCTGCCATTTGTCTTCATCACTTAGCCTCACTAAAAGCTTTCTTTCAACACTTTATCTAATTTATATCATCAAAGATGTCCTCCTAACTACTTTTGGACAAGCTTTCATGATGCTCAATTTAATTAATCCCATCTCAACTTCTTTTCATCCATCAAAATAAGCTTACTTATTAATGCTATGCAACATAAGCCTATTCATCCATGACCTTTTTCTCCTCAGATTCATCATTCCTGCTCCAAACATCATTAAAACTTTTGTTCGATAGGGTAAAAAGTATATATTAAAGTAAAAAAGGAGCCCAGGAGCCAACCCCAAAGTATATAGGGGAGGACTAGGCCTAGACAAAAGAAAAGGGCAGAAAGACAAAAAATATACCACCCCACAAAAAAGGCCCTTAGAGAATACACAAGAATTCTTAAAAGAAAACACTCCTTATACACAATATTCCCAGCCCAAGAAATAAGAGTACTAACAAAAGACAGTGTTAGACTATTTAAGGAAAAAATCTCATTTTCAAAGACGATTCTGTTTCTCTCCTTCCAAATTCGTCTTAAAAGGCTAAGGTGGCTGCCTCCAAACTCCTCTTAGTCCTCTTTGCTTGGGAAACAATTCACCAAAAATAAGGTCCTTAGTCAAGGGCAAACCCAATCAAGCCTTAGAATGGATATGAGACCAGCCCATAATCCTCAAATGGAGGGACAGTGGATCAAAAGATGATCCGGCACCTCTTCAGCTTTACCACACAGAGGAAACCTACTTTCCATTTGAAACCCCCTTTTTAAAGTTAATCCAAGGTTAGTACTTTTCCCCACCAAACTTCCCAAGCAAAAAAACACACTTCAGGGGGCACATAGTTCTCGTTAACAGTGAATAGCCCATTTTTTCCCCCTTTCCAAAGTAATCTATCTTTTTCTATCTGATTGACACTTCTATTGTTGATCAACCAAAAGAAATTCTGGACTATGTCCAACTCCCAATCATTGAGGGTCTCATCGAAGGGGCTATTGATAAAGGGTCCCACATTCTAGACTATGGGATCCCAAACGTCAGCCACCTTGGCCCTTTTAGAACAAGCCAAAGCAAAGAGGGAAGGGAAAGCCTCACAAAGCGGGCTGTCACCATACCAAGAATCCCCCCAGAAACTGATTTTGGTCCCATCCCCAAAACCACAAACAGACATCTTGCTCAGCTGCCAAGATTCTTTACTGATATCTTTCCATAGGCCCACTCCAAAGCTGCCCCTTGAAGCTCTAGTGAACCAATCCCCTTCATTAGTGTGGTAATTCAAACTAATTACATTTTTCCAAGTGGAATTTTCCTCCATTGCAAACCTCCACACCCACTTTCCCAACAGAGCCCTATTCGAGATAGAGAGGTTATGGATTCCCATCCTTCCTTTCTCTTTGCTTAAGCAAAGAGTACCCCAATTTATCAAGTGGATTTTCTTGTCCAAGTTCCCACCTTCCCATAAGAAATCCCTTTGAATTCTCTCCGGCCTAAACTACACACCCTTTGATAAGCAGAAGAGGGACATTAGGTAGATTGGCAAGAGCTTTTTTCCAGGTTGATCTGCAGCCCTGAGATTGCTTCAAACCAAGCCATTCATTTTTGTTTCTCTTTTTGGTTTCTCTATCACTCCAAATCTCATTCGTTTTCTCCTCTCCATCTGCAAACCTAAGCTTCTAATCCCACTACTCTATGGTTTACAGTCAAATCTCCTCAGTATAAGAATACAGAGTATATTTTATAATTTAAGAAAGTGATCTATCCCCATTTTCTTTCTTTGCTTGTTTCCAAACTAACAACTGCCCAAGCAACTACTGCTTCACGCCTCTAATTAATCGCCAACCACACATCCCACCCAATTTTCAAAATCTCTTAAAAATCACTCATTTTATATTTCCAACGCAAACACAAAAACAAAAATTTACAAATTTTTTCTGAATTAGAATGTCCAAAAACCCTAAACCATTAAAAACTCTGATTATTTTTCAGCAACCATCATTAGGAAAAACAAACAAACAAACAAGCAAGCAAAGCAGCGAGTTTTGAATGCAATTCAGAGCAGAGCTCAGCTACTCGAAATCAAACACACAAATTTTTTTCTCCAAAACAATACCAAGCAACTCAAGAACTCAAACAAATTCCCCGAAAAATAATCAAAATTCCGAACCAGCGTACCTCCTCGTCGTTCCAATCAAACATCTCCAAAGGATCCACAGCAGACCAGAGCGCCGAAACCCAAATCCGAGACGCACGCCGAAACTGACCCAAACATCGCCGAATCCACAAGGGACTTTCAAATCCGATGCTGTCCGCAGAGAAACGGAAGCAAAACAGAGGATTCAGAAGGCATCAACAGCTCGCATGGAGAGAAGGAGAGAGAGTCAGAGAACAGAGCAGAGTAGAGAGAGAGAAAGCGAAGAGACTTTGGGAGGAGGAGGGTTCCAACTTCCAGAGGACACAGAGAGAGAAGTGGGTGTCACGTGGGAGGAGTGACGGTTCGTATTTCTTGAATGGTTGGGGAAAATGTGTGACACGTACAGTATGTATCTAAGTTGTGGTGAGAAAGCCATGATCAAAAGCTGCAACGTGATTGGGTGCATGTCATTTTCCAGAGTTTTAATCCTCTACATCCCCCTAAAAGCCATCTCTCCCTCCAACCTCCTTATTCACCGCTCATCTTCAAATCACACCGACCTACTCAACTTCTCCGCCACTTAAATTTAGGGATGGCAACCGCCAACCGAACGGCTTCGGATGGACGCTATCTTATCCTCCCATTTATTTATTTAAATCATTTGTCATTCCCATTTCATTTAAAACCATATATTTATTTAAATCATTTGTCATTCACATTTCATTTAAAAAATTTAAATCGGATGATGAGATTTTTTTTTTTTTAATAAACAAAGTCCTTCAGATCTCATAATAGAGATGATCAAACACCAGCAAATCATACGAAATACAACCTGCTTCCTTTAGCTCTTATTTTATTTTTACCTTTAGTTTTATTTATTTTATATTTTTATTGTATTAAAATTAAAATATCTCATACAAATAAAACATTATAATTTTTATAAATTATTTTATTAAAAAATAATTATTATGTATTAGAATATAAAATAAAATTATTTTTTAATATAATTCTATGTATCAGGACAAAACAAGACTAAATAATACTCGAACTTGTCCTAATTTTGAAAAAAATCTTAAATCTAATAAAAACCCGATTATAATAAACTCATATCGATTAGGAATGGAGCAAAAACTTAAAAAAACCCGTCCTATTATCATCCCACACTTAATAACTCACATTTAAAATAACAGTTTGATCATACCAATACGGAGCGAATGATGCGATGTAGTTTAATAAAGCGTTACGTTACATGTATTTTGGTAAGAACAAAAAGGTGTAGCAAGGCATTGAACCTTGTTTGACATATAAAGAGATGAGGAAAATTGGCTTCCTTTATTTTGGTGGATGATCGGGACCATGTGGTACCTTGATATTTTTTCAATTTGTGGTTAGGGTTTTTTCTTTCAATTCATTATGACGAAAGGACGTGTGGACAATATTTTTCTTTTTGAGATTATTACTGAAAGTGACAAAGAGATTAATTTCATTTATCAGTTTTTAAAGATTAATGGTTTCTTTTAATTTCACTAAGCTGGTGATGACCTATTTTACTGGAATGAAAATAAATATTCTATTTTTATTCTTATTTTTTAGGAAATGAAAATATCATTTTTATTTCTAATGTTTGGATAAAATAATAACTTCTTTTAGGGAGTGAATGATGGCTTGTTTTTGTTAATGGTTTATATTTTAATAGAAATAAGGAATGAGAAAGAAATTAAGTAACCCATATTTTGGAAAAATAAATTTGAATGAAATTCATTCCTTTGGAATGAAAGGAATGAATGACATTCATTCTAGGAATGAATGACATTCATTACAAGTAATGAATGATGTTCATTTCAGTGCCTATATAATATGAGTTTTTCCTGTTCAAATATTAGATTCATTTTTTAATTTTCCAGTTTTTGTGTGTTTAAAAGGTTGGAAAAATGTTATGTATTTGAGCCTTGTTGGTATGATGATATGTTTCTTCAACATACTTTCATTATTAAGAATATCAAGCTATTGCACATTGCTTATACACTATCGTGATTCCTACATGACGCCGATCTCATAGTCTTTCTAGCAATTGTATATATTAAACGACCTTTGTTTTTGGCGAGATGGCGATCATCACGACTGGCTTATCCTCCATCTCTAACAAACCTTATTTTTCTTGTAATTTTCTTTTCTTTCTTTATAATTTTTCTTTTATTTCATCACTTTGTTTCCGTATATTTGTGAATAAGTTTGTAACATTCTTAAAATATATTCAAAGGGGGAAGGGAAAAATAAAAAGGAAGATCTAGTAGATTGGAAAAAAAAGGAAAAGAAGGTGGTCGGAAGAGAGAGGTGATCGAAAGGAAAAAAAAAGAAGAAAATTTTCTTTTCCTTGAAGAAATAGACGTTTTAAAGAAACAAAATTGTTTCCTAAGGAAGGAAAAATATGTTTACGTTTTTAAAGAAAATTTTTTTTGTTTCCTTTTAAACAATTATCCTTTTGAATTTTTGTTTAAAAACCTTTTTTTTAAAGGAAAAAAAGGAGTTCTACTTGGGATTTTTTTAAATCAGAAAAAGAAAAACAACTTACTGTTCATTTTCCGTAACAAAGGAAATTTTTTTTCCTTAAAGATAATGTTTTAGATGGTTAATTTTTCTTTTTAAGGTTTGTTGCCTTTGATAAAAAAAAACAGATTTGTTTTGTAAGTAAAGAATCAATTTAGTCTTTTATCAAACTTTTTTTTTTTGGAAAAAGGTTTTAATCAACCTCGGATAGGGTTTTTTTCTTTTTAAGGAAAACAAAATTTCTTAGGAAATTTTTTTTGATAAAGGGGTTAAAAAAAGGAAACAAAAATTTTTTTGAAAGGAAAATAATGTTGAAATTTTCTTTTATTTGGAAGAAAAAAGAAGGTTAAAAATCAAATAAACAAGTGGTTTGTTGGTTTATTAAAGAAAATCCTAATATAAAAATACAAGGAAGGGTTTTGAATCATGACCTAACATTCAAGGGGGAAATGCTCTACCATTAGACTACATACTTAGTTGTCGTTTTCCTTGCTAGAAGTATATAATAAGGAGATAAGATTATTAGGCTAAACTCTACACTAACTTTATGTGTTTTTGTTAATTCCTTTTGGTCTTAGGAAATTGAAAATTACGATACAGATAAATTTTATCTAAGGAGTTGGGATCTTGCTGGACCAAGCCATGACTTCTCCAATCTTTATGAATTCAAATATTCTCGTTTAAAGAGGCTGGTTATTACTGGCTTTACACCCTACCAATCTTTCCGGGAATACTGCTGGCACATTATTTTCACTTATTCCGAAATCGTTTGCATCGTAAAATCGACACATTTTCTAAATTTGGTGCAAAGAAACAAACTTTGATTCCAACAATATTGTTTCAGCTGCATTTGCCCAAGTAGCAACCCCTATTGTGGCACAAGTGTTAGTGATGCCTATTGCTATCTCTATCTCTGTCTCACCTTGAGAAAAACCAGAGAAATTCAATAGACTAAACTTAAAAATGCATAAATGTAAGATTATTCTGGCTTCGATCACTCTCACCTTGCCATGTAGATTCTCGACCAAGACGCCCTAAGCTCAAAGAAGACAAACACGATATCCAAGTCATCAAGGTCGTGGATGCTTGAAACATTCGCTTTCATACGTAAACTATGCGTCATGAATTCGACTTTATTCTTTATACAACGTATTCGGGATAAGAAACAACCAAGGAGCTATGAGAATCACTAGACCAGAAATATATAAAACCAGGGATGTTAGGACTAAGAAGTTTGTTGTGGGTCGTTTCCTTGATTACAAAATGGTAGATTCCAAGACTGTGGTCCGTTAAGTCCAAGAACTTCCCTTCGTAATCCTCCGCGAGATACATGTCGATGAATGATGTCGAAATAAACTTTCGTTGGCATTTATTATAGAGAAGCTGCTCCTACTTGGAAAGACTTTAATTACCTAAAGATAAGGGAAAGGAGATGAGCACTAAGATTTGATTATTAGACTCACATCAAGCATGGCAATGGGGATCCGAGAAGAAAGTACACACACTACGAGCCTAAGGCTAACCTTTAGAAAATGGTCAATGTTCCAATTCAAGAAAGCCAACAACAAAGTAAACGTGAGTAATCAGCCAAGGTACATGGGAACGCCGGCCAATTCTTAAATCAAAGGCCAAGGAAAGGTGGTCTTGAAGATGACTTTTGGAAATGAGCTGACTCTAACCAATGTGTTGAATGTACTTGAAATCCGCAAGAACTTAGTGTTTGGTTCATTGCTGAATAGTCATGGATTTTGGTTGGTGTTTGAGTCAGATAAATTTGTTTTGTCAAAGAGTGGAATATATGTCGAAAAAGGGTATATGATTGATGGCATGTGGAAGCTTAATGTAATGAGTATCATTAAGTCAGATATGAATAAAGCAAATGCTTCTACTTATATTCTTAAGTCTTCTATTCTATGGGATGGTAGATTATGACATGTTGATTATGATACATTACGTAGATTAATTAAATTAAATCATATACCAACTTCCCACCGATGCAAAGATAAGCGAAAACTTGTGTTGATGCAAACTCGATCAAGTCATATTTTTAAAGTGTTGAAAGACACTCTGAACCTCTTGACTTAATCCATAGTGATATATGTGATTTGAAATTTGTACAAATAAGAAGTGGTAATAAATATTTTATTACCTTTGTTGATGATAGCACTAAGTACTGTTATGTGTACTTACTTTAAAGTAAGGATGAGGTGATAGAGAAATTTGTTCTCTACAAAAACGAGGTTGAGAATCAGTTCAATAAGAAAATTAAAGTGTTAAGAAGTGATCGAGGTGATGAGTATGAATCGTCATTTTTTGATGTTTTTGCTTAACATGGGATTATACATGAAGCCACAACACTCTATTCACCTCAATCCATCGGGAGTGATGAGCCAAACACACTCTAAACGAAATGATAAACTACCGTTGATAAGTTTCTCGTCTACCACAAAACATGTGATAGGGCTTCATTTCGTCTCACTAATTGCTCAATACAAAATCAAAAGCAAAGAAGACTCCATATGAGTTATGAAGAAGATGACAATCATTCTATAAATACTTGCGAGTATGGGGATGTCTGGCCAAAGTGGCCATTCCTCCACCTAAAAAGGTGAAAATCGGACCTAAAATTGTTGATTGCATTTTGGTTATGCACATAATAGTACTGCATCGATTTCTTGTCCATGAGTCGAATATCCCAGATATTCACAAGAACATGATAATGAAATCGAGGAATGCATCATTATTTGAATATGTATTTCCATGTAAATTCAAGGAGAAGTCAAGTTCATCAAAATGTAAGTTTGAGACTATTAATGAAGATAGTCAAGATCAAAATGAAGATAGTGAGGTTGAGCCCAAAATTAGTAAAAGAGCAAGGATAGAAAAATCTTTTTGTCCAGATTTTCTAACTTATATGCTCTAAGAGGAACCTCAAACTTATAAATAAGCAGTAAACTCTACAGAGGGTCTCTTGTAGAAAGAGGCCATACATAGTGAAATTGATTCCATACTACAAAACCACACTTGGGAACTAGTGGATCTTCCACCGGTTGTAAACCTTTAAGTTCCAAATGGGTTTTCTATTGGAGTAAAATCAAATACATGGAATGATATATTAAATAAATGTGAATTATAGGCTATCAAATAAAGTTAGGCTAATTAAAGTGATTAATTTAAGTTTTGGGGCCTTAATTAATATATTATAAAGTAGGCATCAATGTGTAGAGACAAGCGTAATTTATATTTTTGGCGATGTTAAAATAGAATTATGAATACAGGATCGTTCATACGCACAATTGTTTATAACAAATATGGTCCCAAATCACATAATGTTTTTCTTTCTTCTGATCCTATTATCAAAGAGAAATATTAGATTAAAACTAATAGATCTCAAAGATCATAAAGCCCTCGTGACTCATTCATACGAGCATCACAAAGCCTCATAATTCATATTCAAATATCTCAATATTTTGTTATGGATTTAGGCACGCCCGCAAACCCTCAGATTTTGATTCTGATTATTCAATACGAACGTTCCTATTCGTGCGATGGTTTTCACATATTTTTTAAAATCTCTCATGTGGCACGTAATCCGCTTCATGTTGAATTGTTGAGAAAAAAGTTATAAAATAATTTTTTTTTTGGGCCGAAAATATTTATTTATTTATTTTTTCTCCCCTTAATCTTGGCTGCAAATGCTTCAAATTTCGATTCTTATCCTCGAAGAATACTAGAGTATCTGCACTCGAAGAGGTACATGAACACGCCCAAGCGTGGGAGACCTATTGGTTCAAAGGATGTTCTCCCCGTAAGAGGATAACACAACGACATTGGCACTCAAGAGGTATGAAATACGCCTGAAGCGTGGGAGACCTATTGGTTCAAAGGATGTTTCTCCCCGAAAGAGAACACGAATGAGCATTGGTACCCCCTGAAGAGGTACATGAAATACACCTAAAGCGTGGGAGACCTATAGGTTCAAAGGATGTTTCTCCTCGGAAGAGGAGAACACAAATGAGCATTGGTACCCTTGAAGAGGTACATGATAAAATAAAAAAATAATAATAAAAACTATTAGTCGGCGCCAACCGCCGTTTTAGTCAGATTTAAATATAAATATGTTATCATTACAGTTGTATTTAATGTAAAAATTTACATTCAAATATAGGTGTTTAAATATATATTTTAAGATACTAATTAACACAATATGTCACCAAAGTGACCACTTTGTGCAAATTAATTTTTATTTCAAAATATAACAAGATTATGTGGGTCAGAATTTATGTGAATAATATTAATCTTACCAAAGGAAAATTAATATTTAATTAATTCACGTACAATCTGTGGTAATAAATGCGTGATAATTATTTGGTTTTACATATGAATAATAAATTGGCCCAAAGGAAGATTTATTATTTGATATGTTCTTATTATTAGTATTTGATTACTACACCAAGATATCACTTACAAGTTAATATTTTTTTATCCAAAGATAAAATATTACTAGAGTGTCCGATATATCTGGTATCGGGTTTGTTTTTATTTGAATTTATTTTTGGTTTTGCATCTTATGTGAGTTTGTTTTTATGAGCCATTGTTCTCTCGTATTCACTACTATTGTTTCTAACATTAATGCTAAGATTAATTTATTCCTATTCTAATGGCACACAAACTTCAAGACATGGCATGAGAACCTCCAAATAGTTCCTGTCATGGATCCGGACCTCGTTAAGGGTTTCTTCGCACTTATCATGGAAAGTCTTTCAAGAAAAGAGGATATTGAAAGGTGGGAGAAGTCAAATTGTATGTGTTTGATGACTATTAAAGAAGGCCATTCTAGAAGCATTCAAAAAGTACAATATCCAACGCATAAAGACAACCAAAGAGTTCCTAGAAGAAATTAAGAATAGATTTGCTAAGAATGAAAAGTCTCAAACAAGTACACTGCTATAAATCTATCTCAATGATATAAAGGTATGGGAACATTAGCGAGTACATTATGGAAATGTCTCATATTGCTTCAGTTAAGTATACTTACAAACTTGATCTCTCGAGGATTTACTATATTTTGGCTGATATCTCTTTCCCACACACTATCAATTTAAGGTGAGCTACAACTGCCAAAAGGAGACTTGGTCTCTTAATGAGCTCATCTCACATTGTGTGCAAGAAGAGGAAAGGTTGAAGCAAGAAAATATAAAAAGTGATCATTTGACTGGTACTTCCAAGGTTAAAGGGAAGAAAAGAAAGAAGGATAAAGAAGCTGCAGAGGTTCCATATCAAAAGAAACAACATAAAGAAAAAAAGGTTGATGGTTGTTTTTTTTGTGGAGTCATGATTACAAGAAAATCAATGTACCAACTATCATGTCATGCAAAGAAAGGTAAACTTCTTAATCTAGTTTGTTCCGAGGTTAATTGGTTCTGCATCTAAACAATAATTTGGTGGATAGATTCTCGTGCCACCACTACATCGCTGTGTCCATGCAAGGTCGCCCGAGTCACGAAAGCCAAATGATGGTAAAACATACATCTTGCAGCGATGGCAAGAAGGTCTAAGTTGAGGCAATCAGACATTTAGGTTATTATTAAAGTCCGGTACTTATTTGGATTTGAATGAGACACTAGTTGTACCGCCCTTTCTAATTTTAATTTGGTTTCTATCAGAGATTGACAAATTGGTTATACTTGTTCTTTTGGAAATAATAAATGTAGTCTTTTTCAGAATTCAAATTTGGTTGGTAATATCACACCCCCAACTTGGCACTAGATGGGATGTCAAGCGAGGGTGTCACACTTCAGGACTGGGACTCTTTAACCTTTCTTTCTCTCAGCCGACACTGCACTGCCTCATTCATACGCACAATTTTCGTAATAACAAAAATTCTTTACATATACATTATACATACCACCATATGGACATTCATTATATTCTATACACATATACTGCGAAGTCCCTTTTACTGCATTTCATTACAATTTCAATTATTACAAAACTGCATATATCCGTCCAATGAAACTCAGAGAGTCATTTTAACAATGCAAAGTGAGCACTCATCTCCGAGATGGCTTCAGGTCGCTGATGCGGGATGTCCTTTTCTCTTGCCTCTCGTCTCGTACTCTACAATAAATAAAACCCGTGCTGCTTTACACTTAGTGGGAAAACATATATATGGACCTAATTAATAACATTGATCGTCTAGTTTATTCAAATGCTTTCATATGTCTTTTTACATGTTCCTAGTCTTTTCATCTTCGCCTATGACTTATTACACTCTATGTACTATTACATATATCATTTCTTATTCGTACCTATATCATGTCTCCTTTCTTCATGTAGTGGCTACATGCCCATGCTATACTATTCATTTCTTACATATTGTTTTATCATATTTTCTTATACGATCTTGTATCATTACATACTTTCAGATTCGCTTTTTTCACTCGACCATGCACTGGCATTCACGATATATTCGAGAGGGAACCTCGTCTTGTTTGTCATTCAATAGCAATGTGATTTCGCATTTAACAGTATGATTCACTTTGACTATGGGACCGACATTCACGGCTGCATTCAGAGAGGGAATCTCGCCATTTGCTTGTCTAAGAGCAATGTGATTTCATGTACTTGCATATTTTGTCATATACTTTCATTTCATTCATCATATCAGATTTCCTATATTTTCATCTGTTACTTTTCATACTATACTTTCCATGATTTTCATATACTATGCTTTTCATATAATCAGACTTTCATGCTTCATATACTTTATCCGTCATATACATTTCGTGTCATCGACACTTTATTTTTTTGTACTTGTATACTTATCAATACATAACAATGCTATGCTTCTCTATCATGTCATGCACTTTATCATTTTCGAATCATATGCATATACTGTCATTTGTTTTATGTTTGCGCCCGCATAAACCTGGCTGATAAATGAAACTGCGTCCGGTTGGCGCCGTTATCATTGTATCGCAGACAATGACCATCTATAAGGGCTCAAGGCGCTTCGTTATCATTGTACGAGACAATGACCATCTATGCTGCCCGCGCGCTTATAATGACCCAAACGCCAACCGATCAAGATGTCGCAGATTGTTTTCCCTAATGGGCATGCCCATCTATCCCTTTACCAAGTTCTAGCGGAGACAATCCATTTATTACCGTACATATTTCATCTACATGAATAGTATTGTTATCATGTGCTGATGAGATATATATTATTGTTGGTGTAATACCTTCACATTTCTTAGCTTCGTATTGTTGTTCTCATATTTCCTTACAATCGTATGTTAACTAATTTTTCTATCATTTAGTTTTGTCTTCGTATCATATATGTAATCCTATCATTTATCTGGATGTATCCATGCACTCTTGTGATTCTTATATTTAACATACATCTTTATCTATTCATATCACTTTATATCATTTATGCATCTATATCAACTATGCGTTTCTATGTGGTTTAGCTATTCATGTACTTTCATATTTCTATCATGTATGCTTTACTTTCATTCAAGGCACCGCTCCTGCTTTACCTACCACACCTTTCTCTCCTCTCACTCTTCTTTCTCTTCCTCTGCCTCCTCTTCTCTCTTCTTCCTCCTTCTCTCTTTCTTCTTCTTTTATTTTATAGCAAATTAATATACATATGCATATTTTTTATTTATGCAGCCAACATGTATATGTATGTGTCTTTCCTATCAACATTCCATCCCTATTCGTTTATGTACTTTGACAATCATATATTCATGTATCTTTCTCTTATATTCATATCATGTCATTTACTTGTAACATCTTATATCTTGTTTAACTTATATCAACTTCATGTACTTTATCAGTTTCCATATCCTTATGACCTATCCTATACATTCCTATACTTTGTCGTTTTTCTTGTTCTTTGCTCAGGCCCATCCTATCACCCACTAGGAGTGCAGGCAGACTCTTCCTTTGATACCTGTAGGTACTTTTCTTATCTATATATACACCTAAATCTCACATACATTGTTAACTATTTCTTGTTCATATCTACATCCTTGCTTACCATGTATTCCAATTAACTTTAACGGCGATTAGTACACTTTGGTACAACAATTCAATTTTCAAACAAGTGAATGCAAATGCCATTAAATATCCTTATCGGTTTAAGATTACAGACTATTGAAACTTGTAGAATCCAGTACCAATGTGAGTCCCTAACGAAGGAGTTAGCACAGGTGCAAGGCGTGAAGAAATCACAGCAACTTACGACGCAAACTGGCATTATGACCAACTGTCTTTTGTCATTTTAGGGTGGCACTATAAACAATATTATGCATCAAATCTATATATGAATAAATTCTAGACTCAAAAGGGCTTTCCATAGAGTCAAATACCATACTTGAGTCTATGAAGGAGTTAGCATGCAAGTTGCAAGCCATGAAGAAGATGGCAACTTGCGAGTAGTAAGTAGCAAGTATAAGTTTTTGTCATTTTCGGACTTATTATAAGCTCAATGTTTATGCATCCGAAGCTATATATTCAGTTGGATTCACAGACTCAAAGGGCTTTCCATAGAGTGCAGAACATAAGCGGGAGTTAGGATGAAAGTTATGATCGTCCAGGGTTTTAGGTTACACGACATTGTGCGAGGGCTACGCAATTGAGTACCCGAAGTTGTAAATTGAGCCTAACCACGCAATGGCGTGCGGCTTCCTGCCTGACGTGCGGAAGGCTCCTTGCATTTTAGGTACCGCATGGTGCAGATGCGAGCCATCCGGAACAGCCCTTGTCCAAACACAATATCCCTCTGGTGGGAGCACAAAACATGCCACAAACATGGCACCAAACATGCAAAAACACGGCATAAAACCATCCTACAATAAATCCCAAATCACCCCAAAAGTGAGAATAAACCAAAATTCCAGTCAGCAAATTCTACAATCCATCCTCAAAGGGAAGAGATTCCATACTCTAACAAGCTAATCACACTCTCTAACACCTCAAATACTAGTTCAAGGAGGAATTTCATATAAAAGTCCATAAATTCACACTAACCCATAACAATCCATACAAACCATACAAAACTCTTAGTTTCCATATTCAAAACCATACTAATTCCTTACAAAAACTAGACTTCCTTACCCAAAAATCATAGAAATCCTTACTTAGTTCCATACCTTTTCTTGGCCTCATCATCATCATCATCATCATCATCTTCTTCTTCTTCTTTTCTCTCCCAACCGTATGAGCTCTCTTTGGAGACCAAAAAATGAGATATTTTGGTCTCCTCCTTTATACTTCATTTCCCTTTTATTTGCACATAGGTCACTCCATATACAGTATTTGCACTTGATTTCCCATTATTTCATTTTGGCATATAATCTTCTTAAAGTATGACCACTTTGAGGTCCTTAAGTAGTAAATGACCACTTTACCCTTGTCTTTTGTAGGGAATTCCGGGTTTTGCTATTTTATTTTTAGCATTATTTTATTAAAAAACTATATCTTTACTTTTATTATACACTAAGCAGCCCTTATTCTTTAGGGTATATTTCGAGTGTTAATTACTAGTTCTTTATCTTATGTAGATAACCTTTATATGTTTGATACAGTTGCTTCATATCATGAAACCTTGTAATTAAGTACTCAAGGTGTAAAAAGAAAATTAACCAATGAGAATTCCTCATCATTATGGCATAAGAGATTAGGTCCACATCTCCCGAAAAGGAGGGGTGAGAAACATGTCGGATAGGATTCTAGATTCCTTTGATTTTGCAGATTTTGAGAATTTTCAAATTATAAGCTGGAAAACAAACAAACACAAGGAGATTTGGTGCCAGCAGGCCATATACCTAGAGCGTACATACAGATGTTGCCGGGCCATTTCCTCTTGGTTTCATGTGGAATGACCAACAATATTTTATCACGTTTATAGATGATTTTTCACGTTATGGCTACCTTTATCTCATTCATGAAAAGTCCCAATCACTGGAAGTGTTCAAATCGTTTAAAGTTGAAGTTGAAAATCAACTCAACAAAGTTGAAGCGTCGAGATCAGTTGTGGTGAGGTGAGATACTATAGGAAGTATGGCTGATTCGGGTGGTTCTTGGTCGGGACCATTTGCTAAATTCCCACCAGAGTGCGGTATCGTCCACGGAGTACACCATGCCGGGTTCTCAAGCATGAATGGTGTTCTTTGAAAGCAAATAAACGATTTCAAAGACATGGTAAAGTATGATTAGTCATTTAACACGCGATATCACTATGGGGTGGAAGCATTTAAAAACATAGCATATATCATATGAGTACCAACTAAACAATTTAACAAAACCCTTATGAACTTTGGGTGGCAGAAGCCTAGTTGGAAGCACTTACATTTGAGGTGTCCATTTAAAGCAAGGCCTTACATGCTACATGAAAAGAGAGATTGGATTGAGAACGATTAGTTGCTTTTTATTGGGGTGCTCTGAAAGATCCGAGTTTTCAAATTCTATGATCATGCCACTAAATCAATTTTTCGGATGGGAGTATAGGTTTTTTGAGGATGTTACGGGTTTGATGGGGAAGATAAGGATATGGTTTTGTTTTTTGAAGAGAATATTTGATATTCCCACATTATTATTGACGTTGATGGGCTCCTATACAGGAAAGCATTTGTTCGGCTTGAGTCCAAATCAAAACAATATCGAGGAGCCTCCATTCGGAAAACTCTACCTCCTCAGGAACCTACGCCATTAAGGAGACCCGTTAGAGAAAGAAATACAGTGCCAGGATGATTACATTGTATTTCTTCAAGAACATGAGTTTGACATTGGTGCGGAGTGGAAGATGATCTGATAAACTTCCTCCGAAGGCACTAAAGTTCTAAATCTCAAAGAGTGGATTGATGCCATGGATGAGGAGATAAAGTCCATGAAGGACAATGAAGTTTGGGATCTTGTCCCATTGCCTAAAGGTGTGAAACCCATTGGTTGCAAATGGATATTTAAAACTAAGAGGGATTCAAAAGGTGATGTGGAGAAATACAAAGCTCATCTTGTCGCTAAAGGTTATACACAAAAGGAAGGCATCGATTATAAAGAGACTTTCTCTTCGGTTTCATCGAAAGACTCTTTTGAGACAATAATGAACATGGCGCACTTGCTTTGACATGAGGCTTCATGGTGGATGTTAAGACTTCTGTTCCCTCAATGGTGACATTGATGAAACAAATCTATACGATTGCAACTAAGAAGATTTTGTGTGGGAGTACAAGAGGATGGTTTGTAAGTTAGAAATCCATCTATGGGCTTAGCGAGAATTAATGGTATTACAAGTTTCATCTGATTATCATTTAAATGCAGTTTTGAGATGAATATAGTTGATATTTGTATATACCATAAGTTCGGTAGGGTAGCATATTTATGGTTTGATAATGGTGGTGACGAGTTAACACCTGTGATATAGGCATGTTGCATGAAGCGAGATTTCTATCGAGAAATTTGAGATGAAAGATCTTCACGATGCTTCCTTTTTGTTAGGTATACGAGATGCAAGAGATTGATCTTGCAGGGAATACTTGGTTTTATCACAAAAGCGCTATATTGAGAAAATTCTTAAAAGGTTTGGCATGCATGATTACCAGGCGGGTGACGCCCTTGCTGGCTAAGGGAATAGGAATTTAGTCTTAGTCGATGCCCGGAATGGTTGAGATTAGGAGATCTGACCCAGTTCCTTATGCTTGATAATAGGAAGTGATGTATGCTTTCGGTATGTCTGGCGTCTGGATGTGCGTACATTGTTGGCATGTTGAAGGCGGGATGCCGCGATCCTGGAAGGATCGTTGGATAGCGACGAAAGCGAGGAGTCGTAGGAGTACCTGGGAGAACAAGACTCACGTGCTCCTTAGCGAGTGAATCGGTTAGAGATCATTGGATATTCGACTCGGAGTTTTTGTTGAATCTTGAGATAGCATGAAATCTACTTAGGCTATATATTTACTTACTTCTTTGGAGGTGCTATATCTTGGAAAGGCTGTTAAATGATGCATTGTAGCTATTACGCCATGGCAGCTAAGTTTGTAGCTTGTTATGAGGCATCCAATCATGGAATATGGTTGTGAAATTTTGTCACGGGGCTGTGTATTATGGATGGCATTGAAAGACCATTTAAGTTATTTTGTGACAATAAATCAGTAGTACTATATTCCAACAACAAGAGTTCGACGAAGTCAAAATTTATAGACATCAAATTCTGATTGTCGAAGAAAGGGTTGGTGGACTTATATACATAGAGCATATTGAGATGACTCCGTGATTGCGGATCCGACTAAGGGATTACCACGAGGTCTTTCATGAGCACATTGCTCATATGGGTGTGGTTTCTCTTCAGTATATGTCTTTTTAGTGGGAGTTTGTATTTTAGATGCTTTTTTGATATTTTTGTTATGGATATTATGGATTTTAAGGTTATTTACTGCAGTAAAGTATTTAGTTTTCATCCACTCTGATTTTGTATGATTTGATCTCACTAAGGTTTAAGGAGGACCAGTTGGAAATAGGCATGTTGAGATCACATTGAATGAAATTTCCATTCTACACATCCACACTTGATCTTGCATCGTCGTTCACATTGATATATTATGATCATTGATGGGTCTAGTTGCGAAATATGTAACGACGATCGCTTTGGTTTTATATTGGTGTGGTTAATGGACAAGATTGTTAATATATATAAAGTTTTGATAGCAAAACTCATGAGCTCATAAAATATAATTCACGTTTATAAGGGTGCATATATAGCCCAGTGGGAGATTGTTGGAGTAAAATCAAATATATGAGGTGATATATTAAATAAATGTGAATTATAGGCTAAATAAATAAAAGTTAAGGCTAATTAAAGTGATTAATTTAAGTTTTGGGGCCTTAATTAATATATTATAAAGTGTGGGCATCAATATGTAGAGACAAGCATAATTTCTATTTTTTATGATGGGTTAAAATAGAAATTACGAACAGTCGTGACTGTTCATATACAGACACAATTGTTTATAAATAGGGGTCATGGTCCCTAGATCACACAATGTTTTTCTTTTTTCTGATTCCCATTGTCAGAGAGAAATATTAGACATAAAATTAGTGTAGATTTGGAAGATCATAAAGCCTTAGACTAGATTGGTCCACAGGAGTGTAAGGCACCAGGAGACTCTGATTCAGATCTAGAAGATCATAAAGCTTTAGACTCAGATTCAAATAACTCAATATTTTGTTATGGATTTAGGTACGCTTTCGCAAATCCTGTATTTTGATTCTTGTTAGTTTAATATAAAATGTTTCTGTTTACATTGTAATTGTTTCACATATGTTTTTTTAAAATCTCTCTCATTTTCAAGGAGAAAAAGAAAATAAAATTGATAAGTTGACAAGTACAACAAGACTTACTTGCTGATCAGAAGGCTACACACAAGTAAGGCCTTGATTATTTTGACACATAATCTTTCTATAAATGAGGAATAAATTAAGTAGGTAGTCCTTTTAATTCACTAGTTAGAAATCTTGAAGTACATCAAATGGATGTAAAAACGGTCTTCTAAATGGAGAATTAGATAAAGAAAATCTACATGGAAGCTGACTGAAGGTTTTTACACTTTTGGAGACAGAAAGAAGTCCCTGGGGTGATAAAATTATTTGTATGAGTTCAAATAGCGTGAAACAATGACATGAGAAATTTGAAGCAATGTTGCGATGTCCAAGGTTCAAAATCGATAAGATATGACAAGTGTGTATATCAGAATCTGGATGTGGATATTATCATAATTGTATGTCTATACGTAGATGACATGCTTATTGTTGGTAGTGATGATAAGATGATCATATCTACTAAGAATATATTGAATTCAAGGTTTGGCATGAAAGACATGAGACTTGCTAATGTTATATTGGGAATAAAAATCTTAAGAACATCATATGGACTCTCATTCTAAAATAGATCACGTATGTTGATAATATTCATATAAAGTTTGATAGAACAATTACGGAATTGCGAGGAACACCGATTGATGTAACAATACATCTATCTAAGAATAAAAGAAAGAAGAGTTTCTCACAGTAGAATACTCTGGGAAGTGGCCAAAGGCAAAATGATGTACCTAATTAATTTGTACAATACTAGACATAGCCTATCTGGTTAGTAAAGTGGTAGTTATCTGAGTAATCTTAGTCAAACATTTGCGAGGAATCAGTACTTAAGTACTTAAGTTTACTTGTGATTATGGGAATTCACCACTCTGTAAGAATGTCTCTTTTACTTGAAGGGTTATGGTAGTGCAGATATCCAGAATTTTAAAGACTCAAAATCCCATAGTGGTTATGTGCTTATACTAAGGGGAGCAGCAGTCTCATGGAAATCCTCAAAACAAACTATTATTGCCATATCCACAATGAAGTCTGAGTTTATAGCATTGGACAAATATGGGGAAGTTAATATGTAATTTTCATGCATTGTGATAGTCTCCAGAATGGTTACGCTACTAATTCTTGGAGGATATTTCGAGATGGCCAAAACCCCGTGCCTCCAATTTTCATACATTGCGATAGTCAATCTGCTATTGGTAGAGCACAAAATAGTAGGTATAATGATGAGTCTAGACATATTCGTTGTAGACAAAATACTATAAGACAACTACTCTGGTTTAGGGTTGTCTCTTTAGACTATGTAAAGTCCAAAGATAACATTACGGATCCGCTAACCAAAGGGTTAAATAGAGAGTTAGTAGAAAAGTCATCAAAGGGAATGGAACTAAAGCCCGTAAAAGGCTAAGTGAATTTTGGTGAGACCTGCCCGAACCTAGTTGATTGGAATCCTAAGATCTAGAGTTCAAAAGGACAACTAAAATGTAAAGACTTGATGCTTATCCTTTATAAGGATACCTTTTGTATTCCTATGATGAAACTATTGATGATTATGCAAAGAAATGTTAAGCTTGGCTTTTAATGATCTTTGTACGATGGAAAGTAAAATAAGAGTAATATGAGTTACTCTTGAATTAGGAGATCGCCTATGTAAGAGTGAAGTGGAGCCGCTTCAAAGGGATTGAATAGGGCACGATTCCTATTAAACTCTTCTGAGAACAGACACAGCGTAAACGCGAGAAATGGGCCTTAAAGTGAAAACTTAAATGTGTTTGGAAGATTCACAGTAAGATATATGTCATCATCTATACAAATGACATAATAGTTCAAGGACATCATGTCCACTGTTTAATTAGTAGAGCAAACATATTTTTACAAGGGAAGATTAAAAGGGTGACACCTACCTCTCATATGGAAGTTTCAATTGTTGAATCTATCACTTAGTTTTTTAGAGTTTTGAAGATTTTTGTCGTAGACCAGTAATTTATTATTGAGAGTGTTGGAAAAACAAAATTGAATGAAATTCATTCCAAAGGAATGAATGACATTCATTCTAAGAATGAATTACATTCATTATGAGGAATGAATAATGTTCATTCCAGTGCCTATATAAGATGAGCTTTTCCTGCTCAAAGATTAGATAAATTTTTTCTTTTCCCAATTTTTGTGTGTTTAGAAGGTTGGATCAAGTTCTATGTTTGAGCGTTGTTGGTACGGTGATAGGTTTGAACATAGTTTCAGTTCATTGAAGTAGCATCAAGGTGATGTGGTGCTGCTTGTACGTCATTTTATCCTAGGAGATAGATGTCGATATGATAGTCTCCGAGCATCAGAGGAGACGACAACTTTGTATTAAGGAGATCGTGACTCCTCATGAGACTCGGGATCCTCCATCTCTGACAAACCTTATTTTTCTTGTAATTTTCTTTTCTTTCTTTGTAATTTTTCCTTTCTCTCATCATTTTATTTCTGTGTATTTGCGAACAAGTTTGTAACACCATATACTTTCAAATGATAATTTTTGAAAGTTTTTTTTTTTTAAACTGTTATCAAATAATAAAGCTAAAAGGATAATATACGCTCAACAAATAAAAATTAACCATCAAAATCATACAACTTTAATACACAAATATATAATTATTTTTATAAAAAGTTACAACAATTTGATATATATTTGTTTAAGAGCAACAACTATGAATTCCTTGTAGAACTAGGACCATTTGTTTGGTATGTTTAATGAAATCCGTTTCCAAATTATTAATTTATTATTTTATGTGTGTGAGGTAGTTTTCTTTGTGACTTAAAAGAGCTTTGCGAGCTTGTTTATTCACGGTTATTAGCCCCATTTTTTTTATAAAAATAAGGAAAACAAAGAAAACATAAAGAACGCGTTTAGTTCTTAATTTTTTTTTTTGATAAACACATAGAACACAAAAAAAACACTAAATTCAGAAAATAAGAATAATTTTCAAAGAGCACTAAAATAGTGTTCTTTATATTTTTTAAAAACTATTATCAAGAATAGTTTTCAAAAATATGAACCAAATAGTAACTCTATTTATATTTTACTTTACAAATAAAAGAGGAATTTTTATACAACTAAACACTTTAGTTGCTATTGGATTATGGGCATGGGTTGCCCAAGTGGGTTTTGTAAGACCCGAGAAATTCCAATTTCTGGAAAAAGGGCAAAATCGTAATTTCGTTCTGAAATTGTATTTCGATTAAAAATCCGTGAATTTATTCTCTAGATCTCGGATGATGGAAATGGATTACAGTTGGAATCGTCGCGAATCTAGTTACCGCATTAAATTGACTTCGTTAATTCTAGATAGTCGGAGTTGACTTGATTTTCGAGGCATCGTGGTTTTAGTCTTAGTAAAGCAATTTCAATCTTTTTGACAGAAGGGTCGCATATACTTGAAATGCTCATGTAAGTGGTGTGAGTAGAAAGGATGAAAATGGACGATCGAGATGAGTGGGAATGTCAAAGCTGAAAGAAAGGGACAAAATGAGTGGAATTTGAATTTGATTAAATGAGGAAAATGCCAAAATAAGGAATAGTGTCTCTTCTCAAATTCAAAAGGGGAGAAAACGTGAAAAGCTGGGAAGAAAATAGCGTAGCAAAAATGGTGGGTTCTAGTGAGAGAGAGTCTTCCTTCTCTCTAGAATCGTGGGAGATCCGACCGTCGGTAAGTGTTCCGGAATGAGGAAGGCGCTCTGCGAGGAGAGGGCTTTGCGTGGGTACCGGATTTAAGGAGTTTTGACAAACTCCGAGAGGTAGGGGTTTCATCCTACTTGGGTTTTACACTTTATTTAAGTGTTTTACAATGTTTCGGTTGGTTTGAGGCCTTGAACGGCCGTTTGATCGGTTCTAAATCTTGGAGCAGAATGTTGGGATTTTGAGACCACGAGCGATCGTATCGGTTTTGCGGGCTATTTGGGTTATTAGTTAATGTAAATTGTGAAATAAATCATGTAGTGCAGGAGTTGAATGAGGCCATGAGGGCTGTTTGATCGGTTTCAAATCTTGGAGGCAGAGGTGTTTAGTTTTGAAACCCATGTGAGCAGTCATTATTTCATCCATAGGCTGAATTAAGGTGGCTACTTATTGCAATAATGTGTTAATGTGTGCTATGATGTGAAAAAGGCCGGAAATGGCCGTGAGGTCGGGTTCTAAAGTGAGCAGACGATTATTGATTTTTCGGGAATAGTAGGCGGGGTTCATATTCTAGGGAATAGTGTTCATAGCGTAATTTTTGTGAATTAATATGTTTGGTCGAGTAATTCAAGTAGAATTCCTCGTGTTTGATCATTAGCCCATGTGAGCTAATTTTTGATGTGATGGAATGTGGATTACATAACATGATTGTGTGATTTAAATTATGTGAATATATGCATGTTTATATATTTGCATGTGATATAGACTGTGATGGAATTGGCATCAGCCCACATTCCATATGCCTTTAGAACACCACAGGGCGATAGGAGTGAGTGCATGAGGTGAGTCTAGAGAAAATGGTTCAGAGAGTGTCTAAAAATGTTAATTATCGAAGGGTTGTCTAATACTAAAAAGATATCAATCGTCGGAGACGACCCAATTGATATACATCGGAGGGTAGTCCATAAATAATATCAATCGTCGGAGACGACCTAATTGATATATACACATCGGAGGGTTGTCCACTGACAAATAAACATAATAATTCTCATACGAGGCTTAGGCGAGTGTGAGGAGGTAGATGAGGCTCGGAGTGCGAGATGACAGTTAAAGACATTCCGTAGTTCTGTGCATTTTGCTTGAATGTATGCTATTTAGACATTGCACATAGGTGGAAAGTGGCCCTTAGGGTGATTATGCTGCGAGCGTTAGCTCGCGTAGGATCTTATTTTACGGTCTGAGGAGCGTGTGAGGGGACGACTCGTCCTAGAGACTAAGGTTTAGAAGAAAGCCGGATTGTGGCTTTGGTTTATGACGATATGACCTTGTTATTAAAATTCTCTAATTTTAATATATGTGAGTTAAGGCTTAAACTTTGAACTCTTGAACTATGGTTGGATAGTTGGATACGTTATTGTTGATCGTATATATATATATATATATATATATATATATATATATATATATATATATATACATTGTTATTAGTATTAACAGTTTTATAAATGATGGCCGTTTAATCATAGACCGTTATATTGAATTTGTTGAGACGGGTTTGTAAGAATGTTATATTTAGGTGAGCTTCAGTACAAAGGAGACTACGCGTTTACACCTGAGTGGCGTCGGGTAACTAGACATCCCTTATATTCAGGGTTGTGAATTGAGTGACAGACCCCGAGTTTGGGGCATCACCGAGGCAATGAATGACTTGACCCATAGCCAAGAGACATATCAAAGGTATCTCATTCTATAAATCACGGGAACTGAGACACCACATAATATACATCAATGAACACTTCATTTCTCCCACTCTTGAAAGAATAAGACTTTAAGTTAAAATCTCATATGTTTGTGAATCATCCTAAACTTAGAGAAATGGTGTTCGTATTGTGGAATTTTGGATACATATTTCATTCTGATAGTTTGATTCTACTTTACGAGAACGTGTTAGGGCAATAATCATTTATGGGCTTGAAAAAATGACACCCTGCTTAGTTTTCATTTGCAAATGTTTACATTGGTATCAGAGTCAAGAAAGGTGCTTTTTATGCTTTAGTTGTTTGTTTGTTTTTTTTTTTTTTTTATAAAAACCGAACCTTAAATATTTTTTTAGACCCTTTGATAACTTTTTTTTTTGTTAAAATTTGGTACGGATGGAAAGATCTCGTCGAGAGATTTCCAACAAGTATTTTTCTGTAATTTTCTTAGTTTGTATTTACTTTTTTTTTCTTTTTTTTGTGATTTTCAAAGTTTTTAGAAAATGTGGCGATTTCACATTTTTAGGCCGGTGACCAATGATGCCGACCGGTGACTAACGGTGATCTTAGGCCGGTGACCGCGGTGTCGCGATAAGTGATCGTGATGGGTACTGGCCGGTGACCAGCGGCGATTATGCCCAGATGGCTGGTGGTACTGATTAGTGATACGTGGTAGCGATTATTCGATTGGGTGATCGGCTGTTGATGTGGTCGTTGATTGTTGATCGACAACATTGACTTTTATTAACCAAACTTCGGTGTGACACACTTTTGAATCCCGGGACTCGTTGACCCATAAATCCAACTGGAATATTGTGTCTCATATCATAAGACCCATTTTATAAGTAAAATGGCCACATTGGCCCATACATCCATACTCACTAAAATATATCAATAACTAAGATTACCATAGTTTAAGAGTTAGTAAATGCACTCTTAATACAAGAACATATAATTAAAATTTTAAGAGTTTAATGCATGTTATACAAGTATCTACCAAAGCCACATGTCGGCTTTCTTCTCGGCGACCTCCTAGTGAGCCTTAGTCCTCGAACACTCTTTATGCATTGGAAATCATGATCCCTCGACGGGGTGAGCAATGCCCGATGGTTGAATTATCCTACATGGGTTTACTCCCGCTAAATTGCACGCTGCAATGAAATTTAAACATACACATTCGAGCAAATACGCTGATCCTACTTGAATGTCTCGTGATATGGATGAGAATGTGACTCACCCTTCCCACTTCCAGGCCTGCGGCTCCTCGCGACTCCCTCAGCTGACTCCCTCTTGACTCCCTCAACATGCCTAAATGAGAATTAACTGAGAAAATAATTTTCAAAACAAAGGTTTTTGTTCTTGAAAAACATCATCTGCGGTTTCGGTAAATATAATTGGACTACCCTACGAGGCAATTGCTAAGGTAATTTTTTGAAACATTCATGGTCAGCCTTGAGATAAAGCTATTTAGACGCTCTCGAGCGTTCTTGAAAATCTTCCCGCCAAAATTCCTTTCCGAGTGTTTTCGTTTTTCATTTTCCTTTCATGTCATGACCTCCACCCTATAGTTACTAGAGATTGCTTAGGTGCATATGGAATGCATTCCAAAACATTCATGCCAATATATCAATTATCATAATAACAAATTTAATTCACATACATCATATTTATTCACTGACACACATCATTCATCAAAATTAGCTCACATGGGCTAATAAATCAATTAGCTATTACATGATATATTTTATGTTCCTTTCATATTAACACCTTTATTTCACGCATTAACATATTATTTTCCACACAATTCAAACCATTCATCTTAAGCAATATTTGCACAACCATGGACCATTTTCGGTCGAATCAATCAAATGGAATTTATTTTAACGGTCCTAAGCGAGCCGATTAAGGGGGTACACGTCGTGGGTAGCCCTTTATAACGTCAGGATCCGCGTGGACGAAATCCATGGCCATTCCATTGACAACACTAAACCATAATTTATTGCATACGTTGCCGCCTGAATCATACGAATAGTCCATGGGTATCGAGAGAGCGGTTCGAATTTTCAGCGATTTAATTCGAGTTTTGGGACCGACCCAGTGGCCATTCACGACCTCAAACGCCAAATCATTTTACAAGGCTCTTTAAAAGCTAGAAAATGCTTAGAGTAGGAGAAGACCCTCTGGGAGTTTTGAAACTCCACAAGCTTGATGTCAGCGTAGCCTTGTAGCATAGAACAACTTTGCTTCTTGTGACCCAGCGAGCGACAGTCAGCCAAGGGAAATCTGAGAGTTGCACTTTCTCTCTCTAGAAATCCATTCTCCTCCTCCACTGCATGTTCCAGCCCAAAAATGGAGAAGATGAAGTTGTCTTCTCTTTTCATTTATTCCTTTTTGTCCTTATTGCCACATGTCAAGCCATCATTGGCTCATTTGGATTTCTTATCCACTTAATCCACCCACTTTGAGTTTTCTACCCAATTAGGAGATGCCACATGTCCATGTGGGCCCACATGATCGAGTTGACTCATTATTTTACTTTTGACACGTGGCACACTGTGAGCCACTCAAAATGTGTCAAGTGTCCTGCATTACGCTCGTTCTTGAAAGGCACAAAATTCGTCTCTCGAGGTCGACGAGTCGCGTGGTAGCTGGGTTGAGATAGTTCCAGCGGTGAGAGTCCGTTTAGTCATCAGAGATCTGGAAAAATTCAGTTTTGACCAAATTACCATTTTACCTTTTTTCAAAAAATTAGATTTTCTCGGGGTTTCACATCGATCTGTCCATTTGACCTAGTTCAGACTTTGTTTTAGATGAATTTTTTTTAAAACATTCATTTTTAAATTTCCTATTTTATGAGCATATTTTCATATGAGTTTATGGTCATTTGATATTTTTTTAAATGAAAATATGATTTTATGCCTTATATGTCTAATGCTAATTACATTTTATCTCACATGTAATGAGGAATAAAATGTTTGGCGCTTTGGAGTGACTATGTGCATATAGAAAAGATCCAATTCATTCATTGGATGAACATATTCATTTGATATACAACAAACTATGGACATTTTATGTGACCTACAGTGACCATTATGAGTTGTCGGTGGAACAATAGACGTGGATAGTGCTCGATTCTATGCATTATTCATGGGAGCACGAGAGAAAAGCGCTTACAATAAGGATAAATGACTTTACTTATGATAATATTGTAAGTGAACTGAATCAAGAACTAGAGCGTCAGATACAAAGCAGTATTAGGCAAACTAGTAGGTGAATGAATGCATTCCCATTGATGAATGGAATGTCTAGGACATTGACATTGAGGGAGTTTGGTGAGAGAGAATATCCAGTCCACCAAGATGATGAATGAATTGGAAAAAGACATAATGACATATTTAGCATACTTGTTGACAATTTCTTGTTTGTTGTTGAAATATGTATAGAATATTTATATGATGTCACTCAAATATTCTTTTCACATGCAATGATGCGTAGGCAATAAAAGCAAGAACATGAACTACTTCAATTGTGGGAAGCTTGGTCACTTTTCTCATGATTGCACTGAGTCAAATGTATTGTATGGCCAAACTCGCTTTTCTAATGCATATGTTAGTAGTTGCTTGATGTTAGTTGAGGACTATTTCTTATTGGTTATCGGGGCTCGCGACAATTGACAGCCACATTGTGAGGAACCAAAACGCCTACGTGGATTTTCGTCGAATTCTAAAAGAAAGTAGGACCATCTACATGGGAAATAATACTTCAGTGGACGTGCTTGGAATTGGCACCTGCAAATTGGTGATGTGGAGAGGCCACAATCTTTGTCTCCATAGTGGCCTTTATGTGAAGGATTCAGCCGAAATCTTGTTTCCGTTGTTGTTCCGTTACAACTTGGCTTTAAAATAGTATTTGAAAAAGATTGTGTGAATGTATTGTTGGAAAACGTTTGTGACGGGTCTAGCGGATTTATTGTATTAGATTATATTCCAATTAATACAAATACATCCACTTTTGTTATTGGTAGTTCCAGTAATGATTCATTAGTTCATGATGTTAAATGACATGCTAGATTAGAACACATTGGGCAAGATTGGCTAAAGAGATTAGCTAAGGCTAATCTTTTAGGGTCTATTGAGAAAACATATTTTCCCATTTGTGATAAATGCTTGGCAGGAAAAGCAATTAGATTGCCATTTGGCAAGGCTAAGAGAGTCACTTTTCCTTTGCAACTTATTCATTCTGACATCTATGGCCCAATGAATGTAAGACCACGACATTGTGCTCACTATTTCATCACTTTTATAGATGATTTCACCAAATACGGTCATGTTTATTTGATCTCCCATAAATCTGAAGCATTGGAATGCTTCAAAAGATCTAATAGATTGGTTGAGAATAAATTGAATGTGAATATTAAAGCACTACGGACCAATCGAGGATGTGACTATCTATATGATTATTTAAAAACTATTATGATGATAAGGGTATGGTTAGACATCTAACTATTTCTTTTACTCTGCAATAGAGTGGCGTAACAAAAAGAAGAAATAGAAAACTATTAGACATGGTTAGGTCAATGATTAGGTCAATGATGGCACAAGCTAATTCACCCATTTTCTTTTGGGGAGATGCACTATTGTCTGTAGCCTACATGATTAATTGCGTTCCATCTAAGTCTGTTCCTTCCACCCCATATAAGTATGGGATATCATGCACCTCCTGGAGTTAGTGAGAGTGAAAAGTTGTTAGATTTTGATCCTATGGAACAAGTTTGTGAACAATCTTAACCTCGATGTAGTAATAGTTAGAAAGTTCCCCATTGTCGATTTGAGATTGAGGGGGAAGCCTTCATGATTGCCCATGATGATGAAGAGCCAAAAACCATTCAAGAAGCTCTTTCTGGTCCTACATCCAAGGAATGGATTAAAGCAATGAAGGAGGAAATGAATTCAATGAAATCTAACAAAGTCTGGGACTTGGTTGTACTGCTAAGTTGTAAGACCATTGGGAACAAGTGGGTTCTCAATATTAAATGTAAGGTAGATGGGACAATTGACAGCTATAAAGCTTAATTGGTAGCTAAAGGCTACACACAACAAGAAGGAATTGACTATGAAGAGACATTCTCGCATGTGGTCAAGTTTGCGTCAATTCTCCTCATTTTAGCTATTATAGCACGGATGAATCTAGAATTATACCAAGCTAAAACTAATTTTCTCAATGTAGAACTAGAAGAAGAAATCTATATGAATCAACCTTTAGGCTTTGACCTTAAAGGACAAAATCGTAAAGTTTTCAAGCTCAAAAGATCTATTTATGGTCTTAAGCAAACATCAAGACAATGAAACCTCAAATTTCACTGCTTACAAGAAGGATGGTTTAGCCATGATAGAGGAAGACTATTGCATGTATATTAAACGTTCAAATATTGGTTTCATAATTTTGTCCTTACATGTTGATGACATATTGATAATTGGAAATGATAAGAAGTTAATAGATGTTACCAAGAAATGGTTATCATCAAACTTCGAAATGAAAGACATGGGTGAGGCTAGCTATGTGCTTGGTGTTAGGATCTTTAGGGATTGCTCAAAATGACTTTTGAGTTTATCTTAAGAGACCTACATTAAGAAAATGTTGAAGCGTTACCATATGCATGATTGCAAGCCCATGGATACCCTAGTTGAAAAGAATTTGAGTCTTAGTCTTGATATGTGTCCTAAGATGCCTAATAAGAAATATCAAATGTCCATAGTACCTTACTCCAACGTTGTCTGTAGTCTAATGTATGCAATAATGTGCACACGTCCAATTATATGCTACGTTGTTGGGCTTGTAAGCATATTTAAATCTAATATATGTCCAAAGCATTGTTAGTGAAGAGAATATTAAGATATATGAAAGAACATCATATTATATTTTGTGCTACCAAGGGAAGGATTTTCTTAGCTGATATATAAATAACATTTGGGAGAGACTGATAAGCGCAAATCGACTTCTGGATATGCATTCTTGCTTAATGATTACATAATTTCATAGAGTAGTAAGAAGAAATCTTGTTTAGCTTTATCTACCATGGAGGCTGAATATGTGGCTTGGTCCTCGGCTATACAGGAAGTAGTTTGGTTAAGAAGATTTTTGCAACACTTATAAATCATCAAAACAACATATGAACCTGTGACGATTTATTGTGATAGTATGGCTGCATTAGCTTATGCTAAGGATCCGAAGTATCATGGAAAGACTAAACATATCCAAATCAGATATCATTTTGTTAGAGACATGATTACATAAAATGAAGTGGTTCCGAGATCATCTCACAAAGAAATGATACAGATCCATTTACCAAATCAATAAATAGGACGTATTTGTTAGGCATGCAAAATCCTTGGGCTTAGGTGGGATATGATTAATTTGTACATGTTGACAGACCACTTGTATTTTTTCTTGCAATAAATGAGAAGCATTTCACATGGTTTGTTTTGTTACCTTGATCGTCTGACCTCTGGGGCATCAGCGGCGCAATGTCAACCTACAAAAATGGTGATCAAACAATGGTGGGTCGACCACCTCTTAGATGATTAAATCAGCAAAAACACGGAGAGGAAGAAGAAGAGGTTTGTACAGTTGGGATTGAATACATTCTCATAGTGGAGATCCTCCTGATTTATAGAGGGTGGTTTGGAGAATCCCTCTATTTTTCTTCGAAAAGAATCTCCCTTTTTTTAGGAACGAAATCTCTATTTCCTTATCAAAGACTAATTCTTCCATCGTGACCTTTCGAGAAGCAAGGAGCAGTTAGGAAATTCGGGGATAAGGCCTTTTGCGTATTTCCCGCCTTTATCCATTCGTCCATAGCGAACTTGCTATGCTTTGTAATGACTTTGCTAGGACTTGAAACTTGTGCACGAGCCGCCTCGAGGGCCGACCTCAGAGGATACTCGACTTTCACAAATGGGCATCCAGATTCTGCCTAGGTAGTGCCTACCAGCCTTTGATATGGAAGGTGGGCTTGACCGCCTACATCGTGGACCAGCGGACTGATGTGATCATGCCGTTTCCTGTTCATCAAGCAGCCGGGTTTTAAAACCCATGGTACTCACAATGCGCCATTTTTCCTAACTAGAATTTTATGCTTTTCCAATTGGGGAAAATACTATAGTATTAAATGTTGAATTTGGAGAATTTAATGTACGGAGGCGATGCTCTCGTGGCTTCAAAGCGAGTGGGAAATGCACGCTTCCTGCATATACCATGATTCTACACTCAAGGCGTATTTAATGTGTCTGCGACCTACCCCTACAAATAAAATCTGCACGGCTAAGTATAGTGGCTTTGTTTACGCTTCGAGGTTTTAACTTTTGTGACTCTACATTTTCTGTGCTTCCGCGAACTTTCCATTCAAAGGAACCACCGGAGACTCTTGACTCTTCGACGACTGTTGATTTTCTGGTGAGTTCTCGTATCTCAAACATTCTTTTTATCATTGGTTTGTTTGAGTGTTTTTGTGGTCAGGAGTCCTACTTGTCTCAAGGGTTGCTCGGGGTTTGCGCTTCCTTAGGTTTTGTCACCGGTGGGATGTAAAACCTCTGGGGTGTAGATTTCTTTTATCTTGCAAGGGTTTCGTTTCCATCTTCGCTTAATGGACCTTAAGCTGACCCCTTATGTTTTTTTTTTTTTTTTTTTTCACTTACCAGAACGCAGGGGTTACGTAAGAGCTTCAAGAATGCGGCTTCGTAGGGTGACCTTGGGAAACGCTTACTTCAAGCAATCTAGTTGTTGCTATGTTTGCAAAGGAACTGAGGTTGTATAGATAGGTTCTTACCGAAACTGGTCTTACAGCCAGACGGCTACCTCTACATCCAGATGAGGCATAATGCCATCTACTTCACCCAAAAGCGCTTGCTTCGTGGCTTCTTCTTCCCGTCTCATCACAGAAGCAAGCCGCACTTTACCCGAGCACCTCCTGCACTAGTACACTCGAATGTTTTTCGGATCCTAACGGGTTGCAGTGTGGTGAACTCTCTATACCAACTGGACATCTCGCTGGTGGAGATTTGTTTTGTTTACACTTTGAAGCTGATTGGAGTGAATCATGCATACATTATAATGCAATTTCTATGTGTTTTTACAGCTCAACTTTCATGATTCACATTCATATTCACTGATATTGTATAACTCTGCGCTATAATGTTTCATGTAACATGGCGATATCTAATAAAAAAGGAAGCTAACAATAAAAGAAAGGACCAAAGGTAGAACGCAGCAAAGAAGTGCGTGATGGTCTCGTATGCAAAGAGCGAAGGAGATCCAAGACAGCAGCGCCAGTGAGCTGTATGAGCCCACGCCGGCAACGAACTTGAAGGCAAGATTATGGTCATCTCGGGTACGCCACGACAAAGCTCCCTTAGCCGCAGCGTAGCGAGGTCTCCCATTCCAAAACGGGAGCTCGAAAAGTTCTGATTTTCTAGGCCATTGATGGGCCCGAGTTCCGAGGTATAAAAAGGGAGCGATTTCGAGGTAAAAAAGGGGGAGATTGGAGACGGATAGAGAGAGATTGGGGAAGACGGATTCTAGGAGATCGTGAAGACGACTTCTTTTGTATTTCTTTCTTTAATTCGTGGGATGCTGGAAATCTTTCAGTTTGTAATGAAAATCACTATGAAGTAACTTTTCTCTCTAGGGGTTTGTCAAAGCTAACCACACCATTATGGATTAATATTTTAATTGTGTTTTATTTACTATCGATATGAATTTCTATGGTTGTTTTACTTCGAGTTTAATCACATGCTATTATTTTGGCCAATTATGGCATGCTAATGCTGGGGAGTATGATATCGAGAGAAGATGTTCAACGCCAAGGATGGTAAAGCAACACTCGGGTCAACTGGGGCCAGAGATATCCCGCATTCCAAGTGTTGCACAAGGGCTTTCTACTTCGCAACTCAGAGTCGAAGGAAGGTAGATGAAATACACCCCACTAGCGAGATAGGCAGTTTATATCCCGAGAGAGAATAGCTTGTAGGCACGATCAACCCGCTAACATAAATCATATGAAGATAAACAAATGCACTACTTAGAATCCATTAGGTGCGGTAGGCGAAGGAAAACCCTAGGTTTTCATCATTACCTTAAACACAAACTTTAAGATTAGGTCTTCTTTTAATTTAGTTGATTTATACACTCTACAAGATCGATCCAAATATTGTCTAGGTCACTAACCAAGATTAGCATGCTTCTCTTTCGTGGGAACGACTCGACTCGCTACATTGCGTGAACTGACGTATACTTGCGCCGCATGGTTCGTATTTTTACCAACTTTTACACGTCACCAATAGCTCATCGCTTTTGTGCCGCTCGTTGTCGAGAAGTTTAGCGCTGATATTGACAACCGTACATAGATCACTTTGGATCAAATTTATTTTTATTTAGTTCTTTTACTTTATCAATCATTTTTATTTTTTATTTATTATTCTTCGCTTTAGGCATCAGGCCTTATTTCATCTCGTGTTATGACTTGGTCTCGCCTTCAGGCTCGTGATTTCAGAGTTACGAAGGTGCATACAAAGAAAGGATCTTAGGGAATTACTTGCATTCAATCCTGAACCAGAACGGACATTACATTGATTATGAAGAGAAGCACGTGCAACCCAATTTGAAATCATGTAGAATCAAGAGATGAAGAATGAGCGCCTCAATATTGAATGAAGCACTGAGTCGCAACCATGTTCAGATAGAGATCACACTCGATCTTTGTACAAATTTCTGATAATCGCGACATGCTACGGAGGAGTTCGCTCACCACCTACTTGTTCAAGCACATACGAAGACCACCCATTCAAGCGAGCAAATTCGAACTTAAAGGAGTAACTCTGAAAATGCTCCACAACATACAATTTCATGGGTTGCCTAGTGAGAATTTGAATGCGCATCTCGACTCGCTTTATCGGGTTTGTGACACAAGCCAAGTATAATGGGGTAATGTAGAAGCTCGATACGCTTCATTCCCATCACACAAGACCGAAATGGCATTGGTCGAATTAGCGAATCCACCGGATTCCATTACCTCATGGAATGGCTTAGTGCAGAAATTTCTAACCAAAATTTTCCCACCCATAAAGATCGCACAGTTGGTGCAAGAAATTAACACATTCAGACAATTCGAGGGGGAGAACTTGGCCGAGCCTGGGAGAGATTTCATTAGTTGTTGAGGAGATGTCCACACCATGTGTCAATGTGTGATGTGCATACCGCTTATAAATCCAAGCAAGCGATTCAAATAAGATAATCGTTGGATGCCTCAACAGAGGTGCCCCGACATGAAAAAGAGACTACGCATCAAGCTTATGAGATATTGAGGATACAACCACTAATTCTAAATTAGTGGCCTCGAGATGATCAGCACCTAGGAGTAATGATTCTTACCGAGCGCATAATGTAAGTCCTTTACTATTCGTGAACCATGTCGCATAGTTAACTAAATAGTTACAGCTATAAAAGCAGCTACTACAAAGGAATGCGACAGAATAATCCTTGGGAGATCTCATAGTTCAGGAGGGCAACACAAGACTATGGATTGTCGTAATGTGACGTATGACAATAGAACAAGCACAGTATGTGAATTAGTAGAATCAATAACAACAGGGATAGTATGGAGGTAATACATATCAGAACATGTACCAGAATCAGAATCAGGGCCAGGGTTGGAGAGGTAATAAGAATAGTCAGAGCAATTAGAACTATGGATGGAGGAACAGTCAGAATAGTATGCCACCACTTCAAGCGAGCAAGCCACCACCTGAGAAGAAAGTGGATTTGGAAGAAGCTTTTGCTCATTTGATGACTTCCCATAGCACATTTATGAATGAGACGAAGGCTACATTCCAAAATCATAGAAGCAAACCAATCCACCCAATCGCATTCAAGGCCCAACTCGGGAAACCCGAGTGCAACAGGGCCAAATGGCCACATTATTGGATCGAGAGGCAAAGATGGATCATTACCTAGAAACTCGTGAGGTGAACCCGTAGACGAAAGGCTGTAATGAACATGTTAAAGTCAGTCACATTAGAAAGCGTGCATGGAAATTAGTAGTATCAAGGCTGCCACTAGTGATAGAAGAGGTAGAAACTGATGAAGTAACTCAGGCCAGTCAAGATGATAAGATAGAAAGGGAACAACCCCAAGAGAAAAAGTCTGCATAAGAAGAAACTGAGGCTAAAGATCGACCGACCACAACTGAACCTACTGTCCTAATTCTGTACCCTCAATGACTGAGGAAGAATAAATTGGACAAGCAATTCACTAAGTTTATGGAAGTGTTCAAGAAACTGCATATCAACATTCCATTTGTCGACAAGAATGAACTCGATGCCCGCTATGTAAAATCTATGAAGGATATACCACAAAGTTAAAAGAAGACTGTCGAATTTCGAGACAAAGGAACTTCACCGAGGAATGCAGGCATATCCCGGCAGAGGGAAACTACTTCAATGGCTAAAAGACCTATTATTTTTACTATTCCTATACCATTGGGAACTCCATCTTGAGGAGGGCCTTGTGTGACGGGGAGCCAGTATAAACCTCATGCCGTTATCCATATTCGCCGCACGACCGGGCTTAAAGTGAAGCTCGCCTAACTACGCCACACTCCGCTTAGTAGACGTGTCAACAAAACACCTCGAGGGCTGATAGAATAATGCCTGCAAAGGCAGATTTCATTGTTCTAGACATGGAAGAAGATTAAGAAATACCCATAATATTGGGTAGAAATTTCTGTACCACCGTGGCAATGATCGACGCACACTCCGCGAGACCCAGCCTCGCGCTCTCGTCATTGAGAGTACAGGAGGACGAGGTCGAGTTCAATGTCTTTGAGGTTGTGAGACACCCGACAGAGAGTGACACATGCTTCATGATAGAGACCATCGAGGCTATAATGTCTAGCCATAGTGGTCCCACTGATCCTTTAGAGACTAGCCCTGTATAGAGTGAATTAGAAGAATTGGGAGAAGAGGTCAAGGAGTATGTAAGATGGATGGACTCCTTCCAACCTAATAGCTGAAATAATACGAACCCCTAGGGAAATCAAACGTCAAGGCAACATTCAAACAACCACCCAAGATGGAACAAAAGCCACTACCCAACCATTTAAGGTATGCTTATCTTAGGGAAGCCTCCATATTACCAGTGATTATTTCAGCCTCTCTTATAGCAGCAGAAGAAGATAAGTTATTGAGAGTACTTAGGGTTTACAAGGGTGCGCTTGGTTAACTTCGACCGATGAAGGATTCGCCTTCTATGTGTATGCATCGTATTCGCTAGGAAGATGGTCATAAGCCTCAGCCGAAGCACAACTGAGGGTGAATCCAACCACGAAAGAAGTACTGCAAGGAAGTACTCTAAGTGGCTAGATGTCAAGTTATTTAATCTTATTTCTGATAGTGCATGGGTGAGTCCGGTACAGGTTGTGCCTAAGAAGGGAGGAACAACAGTGATAAAGACAGAGAATAATATATTGCTTCCTTCCAAAACTGGCTGTGTTGGAGAATTTGCATTATCACGGAATTGAATAAGGCTACCCGAAAAGACCATTTTCCACTCGCCATTTCTCGATCGATGTTGATAGGTCAAGGTGGCATGAATACCACTGCTTCTTAGACGGAATTCCGGAGGCAATCGTATTGCTATCCCTGTGAGGATTAAGAGAAGAAGACATTCACTCCTTATGGTACATTTTCATTTAAAGCACGTCTCTTAGGTCAGGCAATGCACCAAGCACATTACAGCGCTGTATGATGGCCATATTCTCCGACATGGTTGAAAAGACAATTGAGGTGTTCATGGATGACTTTTCAGTGTTGGGGAACTCCTTTGAAAATTGTCTGGAAAACCTGAGGTCAGTGATTGTTAGATGTGAAGAGACCAATCTTGTGTTGAATTGGGAGAAATGCCACTTTATGGTATAAGAAGGCATAGTACTTGGGCATCGGATTTCTGCAAGAGGAGTAGAGGTCGATAAAGCTAAGATTGAGGCAATAGAGAAACTAGCCCCACCATCAGTAGTAAAGGGCATAAGGAGTTTTTTAGGACATGCAGGGTTCTATAGGCGGTTCATAAAGGATTTCTCTCGGATTGCACAGCCCTTGTCTAGTTTGCTAGTTCAGGGGACACCATTTGATTTTGATGAGGAGTGTGTGCAAGATTTCTTAATCCTAAAAGATAAATTGCATCGCCCTCATAGCATACAGCACCGTGACTGACCTTTCGTTGAGCTAATGTGTGCGACGCTATGACTATGCGATCGCAAAGAAGAAGCTAAAGCGTAAGAGATCTGATATTCCGTGATTCACTATGCCAACTATACTTTGAATAATGCCCAATCAAACTATGCCAACCCAAAGCGAGTTATCGCCATTGTTTTTGTTCGATAAATTTAGGCCTTACTTAATCGGGCAAACAAGGTGATAGTGCATTGACGTTCACTCAAACATCAGCACCTAATGACTAAAAATGATGGAAAACTCGAGACTAATACGGGTGCTCCGATCAGAAGAATTTGACCTAGAAATCAAGGACAAGAAGGGAATAAAGAACCTAGCTGCGCACTATCCTGGTCACGATTGAAGCGCTCTAGAGACGAGGTGTACAAAGTTAATGATGATTGCACGAGCAAATTTTTGAAGAATCGAGATACAAAGACCTGCTCCATGGTTTATCGACTATGTGAATTACCTAGTGTCCAAGGTTATTCAAGTTCGATTTTAGCTACTAGCGTAAGAAGAGGTCTTTCTTTCAGACACTTAAAGCACTATTATCGAAGAGCCGATTTGTACAAACATCAGGCGGATCAAGTGAGGTGCAGGTACCGAAGATGAAATGTGTGGTATTCTAACTCACTGCCACACCTTATCATGTGGGGGACACTTTGGAGGCCAAAGGATAGCAGTAAAGGTATTACAATCGGGTTTCTACTGGCTTAATTTGTTCAAGGATACAAACCAGTTTGTATCTACCTGTGACAAGTGCCAAAGAGCGGGCAGCATTTCCAAACGGGATGAACCACCCATGCGCACAATTCTAGAGGTTGAGTTATTTGACTTATGGGGGATGGACTTCATGGGTCCATTTCCCTCTTCATTCAGTAACCTATATATTCTCCTTGTTGTGGACTACGTCTCCAAATGGGTAGAGGCAATACCAGACACGCACGAATGATGCTAGTGTGGTAGTCAAGTTCGCCAGCGACCACGTTTCACGGTTCGGTACTCCACGAGCATTGATCACGGATGGTGGTACTCACTTCTGCAACAAGATAGTTGATAAAGTCCTACAAAAATATGTTGTGTGGCATCGAAATTCACTCGCGTGTCATCCACAGGAAAATGGATAGGCTGAAGTGTCAAATCGGGAGATAAAGTCCATTATGAAGAAAACAGTCAATAGTTCAAGGAAGGACAGGTCAAAGAAGATTGATGATGCACTTTGGGTATACAGGACAACATTCAAAACCTCATTGGGTATGTCGCCATTCCGACTAGTCTATGGGAAAGCTTGTCATTTGCTAGTGGAATTAGAACATAGAGCATACTGGGCAACTAGGTTTTTGAACATGGATAGTAAGGTAGTCGGAGAGAAGCGGATGCTACAACTGAGTGAATTAGATGAATTCCGCAATGAAGCCTATGAGAATGCTTGAATCTATAAGGAGAAGACGAAAGCTTGGCATGATGACATATTGTAGGAAAGAGAGTTTGGCCAGGGTCGACAAGTCTTGTTGTTCAATTCGAGGCTGAAACTCTTCCTCGACAAATTGAAATCAAAATGGTCGGGTCCATTCATAGTGGTGTAAGTATTCCCCTATAGAAGTGTTGAGATAATGCATCCAGAGAAGGGACAGTTCAAGGTCAATGCCCAAAGATTGAAACCGTATTTTGGAGGAGAATTCCATGTAGGAAGACATGACACCATCCTAAGCACGCCTGGAGTAGGACAGTAAGGTTGCGAAAGGTTACCATTAGTTCAATTATTTGTTTTTCTGCTTTGAATGTTGTATGTTGTAGGAATGTCGAGTTGACGACGTTAAACATAGCGCTTCAGGAGGCTGACCCCAGAGTATTGTGAGCCTCTTTCACAGCTGACCTAGCATTATTTCAAGTCTTTTCAATTGCTTTTAGGTATAATTTTCATTTTGGGACTTCTTACTTTTGTTGGTTTTTAATGTGTTTGTGAGTTTTTCAGGGATACCAAAGGGTGCAAGCACATCCACTGAGGGATTTAGATGTTAAAGAGATTGACATGTAAAAACAAAAAAAAAAACCCCATGTCCATACCTTTTTAGTACCTTGAGGTGTAGGTCTCATGCTGGCGTAGCAGCCACAAATTTTTGGCGGAGAACCCTTCCGTGTGCTGGCCTGCCCACTTTAGTGCAACGAGAAGCGAGGTCTACGCCCTGCGTGGAACCTCTTGGCCGTATGAGCTCTTAGCGGTATGAAGTGGAAATATTTTAGATTTATAAATGCATGACCAATCGTTTTCCCTCCGACTCTTTCTTCTTTTGCCCCTTTTGCTTCCTCTCTCATTTTTCTTGCTATTTTTTCAGATCTGCTCCATAGATGGAGCCTCCGCTGGCCCGGAAGTCACGATAAGCAGCGCGATGGCTCCACCTCGAGAGTGGCACCACCTTCTCCGGAAGATCCACATTGGTTTGTTTCCCGGGAAGCCGAGCGGATCTATCAAGAGTTAGTTTTCAACCTCTCGTTCGTCCTGGAGCATGGTTTTCCCACATCCAATGCGTTCTTCAACTTCACCATCTAGAACCGCGGATGGCAGACACTGTGTGCGCCCCTTGTTCCCGGAGTGGCCCTGGTAGTACGGGAGTTCCACTATAATTTGCCTTTCAAGGTCGGCACCACAGTCTTCGTCCGGGGTAGGTGGGTCGATTTTGGCACCCAGGCCATCAATCGGATCTACCGGCTGATGGATGACGATAGCGCGGAGTACAAGGCACTATTTGCTAACACCGACTATGAGCGTCGGATGTAGGAGCTCACTCACGGCTAGGGCATGTGGAGACGCCACCCATCGACTGGTGATTTCACCACTTTTCATATGCACTCACTCACGCCCGTGGCCAAGGTTTGGTATAACTTTTTATGTGTTAAGATCAAGCCTTCCCTACATTTGAGTATAATTACGAGCGATAGGGCGATATCACATGCGCATGTGAGCCAGGGTTCGAGTTTGACATCAGATTACGTCGTGAAGCGAGGTTGAGTGGAACAAGGGAGATGCACGGGATCCTTGACACACCTCCCTCATTACGGTACATGCCCGGCGGTTGAGATCCGTGTTGGATTACGAGGAAGGTGCAGCGACGCTACCGTTAGTGCTGGCGAAGTTCGAGAGCGGGCGATTCGGATGAGGAGGCAGGGAGGATGCTCGGTGCCACACCCGGTCGCGAGCGACCTTGGGATGGCAGCCAGGAGTCCCCTCCGGTTCGACTGATCCCTCGACCAGATTCATGCACCCACCACGCGTTTGACACTGCTTGGGACGAGTCTCGGGAGCGTCGGGTGCAACGAGTCGGTTATGGGCCTTGTCAGGCGAGATGGCCACCATTTGTGCCAGCCAGGACCTTATCACACAGCAGCTGGCTCAGCTCCTCTCTCTCTACACACCGCCACCGCCACCACCACCGCAGTGATCCTCTGGGATGTATCTCTTGGCCTTTATTGTCTTTTTCTTATTGTCGGTGGGACCACACATCAGTTTTAAGTTTGGGGGTATATGGTTGAGCTTAGAGTTATTTTGTTTTCTTTTGATTGTATTTTTTTATTTATTTCTGTCATGTTGCATGTTATAGGTTCGATTGTTTTTAGTTTGTTTTGGTTGTTTAAGTGAACTAGCATGTTTAAAGACCGAGCCTCATCCACATGTACCAACATATTGCATTTGGCAATATTATGATATGGTGACTTCGGTTAGTTCTAATTGTTCTCAGCTCTAGTGGACCATGATTACAAAGGAGTCATGAAAATGTCGCGAAAGCCCGAGTGTTCTAATGAAATAGGGGAACCCCAGGTTGTTTAATGATTAGGATGCATTGTATAGTCGAGAATAACCATGTCTGCCGCCCTTTAGATCTCAGAAATCCAATTCTGTAGGCTATCATGCATACACACACATGATCTCCGGGTATGCTGACTCTCGGACTCACCATGCAAGAGTTCTATTTGAACCTTAGGAAGTTAAACACTTAAGTGATGGGACACCTTAGAAAAACGGGATCGCCTTTAAGCTGATGAAAAAGAAGCAATATCAGTGGATCATCAATGTCGGAATCCTGCAGGCTGATCCATTAGGGCTTTTTCAAGCCTAATGCCACGACCAATTGGCTGAAAGCCGGTGACATCTTGCTTCCACATGGGGCCGGGGATGGATGATCTCCACGATCCCAGGACCTCGAGGTTTGGTTGAGTGTTCAGGGTTAAGTTCTTGGGGAACTGAATGCTCGGTGCCCTTAACCAACTGGTTGGGAGTCACTGGTTGAGTGTTCAGGGTTAAGTTCTTGGGGAACTGAATGCTCGGTGCCCTTAACCAACTGGTTGGGAGTCACCAATGGATCCCCGCTATAGGAACCCTCACCTAAAACCTCGTAGTACTTGTACTCTTCCAAGTTTGTCTTAGAGTTAATCCCCTTAGGAGTAGTTGAAGTGAATAAATTGGTGCATTCTCTTCCTTCTTTGTTGAGCTATTCCAAATAGGCGAGTTAGATTCAAGTTTGGGGGTATTGCAGCCGAACTATACATTGGAGATCACACTCTTACCGCATTTAGACTCCTTGGGAAAAAAAAACTATTGAGCACTAAAAATGGGGTTGACCTGCTTAGTCAACTGAGACTAACCCAGTGTAGATTCTTGAAAGTTGAACAACCAAGGTAGTCCCTGGATTTGTTGAACTGGTTCTTGTTGACCCTTTCTTACGGGTATCATGTGTCACCCCAGAGCCATATCGTGATGTTAGTTGTGCTTTATCCTTACGGGCTCCTAGTTCGTCTGCTCTTACTTGAGGACAAACAGAAGCTAAGTTGGGGTGTTGATCGAGTGAATCATGCATATATTATAATGCAATTTCTATGTGTTTGTAGCTCAACTTGCATGATTCACATTCATATTCCATGATATTGCGCTAGTCCTGATACATAATGTTTCATAGAACATGGCGATATCGAGGAATAAAAAGGAAGCTAACAATAGAAGAAAGGACCAAAGCGGAGAATGCGACAAGAAGTGTAGCATATGGTCCTCGAGTGCGCGATAGTGGGGAGATCCTGGCTGCGGTCTACGCGTGAACTGTGAATTATGGTCATCTTGGGACCGAAAAGTTATGATTTTGGGCCATTGATGGAGCCCGAGTTCGAAAGTGCTAAGGGAGCGTTTCGAGGCAAAGGGGAGATTAGAGCGAGGGTGAAGAGAGGAGACGGATGAGAGAGATTAAGGAAGGCCAGTTCTAGGTGCGAGGCCGACTTCTTTTGTATTTCTTTCTGGTCGTGGGATGTTGGAAATCTTCGATTTGTAATGAAAATCACTATGAACTAACTTTTCCTCTCTAGGGTTTGTCAACCCTAACGCACCATTATGGATTAATACTTTAATTGTGTTTTATTTACTATTGATATGAATTTCTATAGTTTGTTTTACTCTTGAGTTTAATCACATGCTATTATTTGGCGATTATGGCATACTATTATAGGAGTATGATATAGAAGATGACTCATGGGACATGGGTAAAAGCAACACTTGGTCGAATCTGGAATAGAGATATCCGTATTCCAAGTGGCACAAGAGTTTCACTTTCATGCATCTCGGTCGAGAGGTCGACGAGAGATGTCAGCTCCACTAGTGAGATGGTTATATCTTGAGAGAATGGCTTGTAGGCACGATAAACCCGCTAACATAAATCATATGATGTCAATCAAATGCACTATCTCAGGGCAAATCAGTGGTCTGGTGGCGAAAGAGCAAACCACAGGTTTCATCATTGTAAACTGAGCATTAAGATTAGGTCTTCTTTAATTTGGTTGATTTATTCATAATTAAACTCTGGCTGGATCGAATATTGTCAGTAACTAAATGCCGATGCCTTACGCTTCTCTTAGTTGGAGCGGCTTGCTTGATAGCCACTACCTTGCTGAACTTGGCGCGTATGCTTGCGGCACAGATTTTCTATTTTTACCAACTTTTACCGCCACAATAACCCGTCGGAGAAAAACTTTTGGGATTCCGGGGGCCACTGTTTATGTCGGCCAAAATTCCCCGATTACTAATTGTGCTTGAGCTCTGATTCCTTTAAAACCGAGGCGAAATGGGTCGTCTTGTATCTGCTCCCTTTCTTTATTGGATAGGAGAGTACTGACGTATGTGAACTTCTTTGGCCAGTCTAACACTACTATTTCAAGGGGATCCTGACGATGGGTCCTTCTCTTCATGCAATCTAGACAACCCGTGATTGCTATGTGGGGGTATGATCTTCGAGGGGAGGATTCTCATAATTGCTCGCCCCTTTCTGCACCTACATAGACAATTGATAACATTGTTGTGTAGCAAGCTGATTGCTTAAAGGTCGACACCGCTTGGCGTTAATCAAATGAATGATGTAGTTTGATGGTAGGTCGAGGATAGCTTTCGTGTGAGTGGAGCCAAGTTAAATTGCTGTAGTTGGGCCCACAAATCTTCAACATGCGAGAACAAAATTTGTGAGTGGCATTTAGTCCTACTTGCTATTAAAGGAGTGCGACATCCCATAAATGTTATTGTAGTTTGCCACAATTGAAACTGAAGAGGACCGCTCATTGAGTTAAGTATTATGAGAGCTTCATTTTGTGAAGGTGGTAGTTATAATAAATTTGTCGTACTTCCAGAGTCCAACAAATACCTTATGTACATCAAAACCATTAATACAGAGAGTGAGCACTAGCATCATGAGTGAGACCTTTGATATTACTATTCGGGTTGACCGGAGGAAAGGATATAAGGTCATCTATTGTTTCCGGTTTCTACATGGCTACTCACATTATGGATGGCGTTCACCTTTGCCTTAATCGCCATTTGCTCTCAAGAGTTTTGCTTTGTTTGATACTAGTCATCAAACGGACCTTGATATATAGTTGTCCCGGTCTAGGTTATGGCAAGGTTGTTGCGCCGATTGCGATTCTGTCTGCATCTTGCCTTGGTTTCGGCCCTTGGTCAATTTCCTTGACATACCTCCTGAGGTGCCCTGCTTTAATAAGCTTTTCCACCAAGAACTTTAGACTTCGGCGCCTGTCAGTCTCATGCCCATGATCTATGATAGTCGCACTGTAAGGATTTGTTTCTTTTGGAAGGATCCATCTGGATTAGGGTAGGTCATTTAAATTTTGGTCGCGAATGATTCTGATAGCCTCATAAGAGATGTTTAGGGGTGAGCTAGTGGGGTTCTCTCTCTTCTTTTGTGATTGGTCACTGGATCCCTTCCGGTCTCTATTCCGACCTCCTTGGATTTGGAGGGCTCTTTCCCAGACGGAATATTTCCTTCCCACGGTTGGCTTGTAATCATGACCAGTGCGAGGTGCTTCTAGAGAATATTGTCCTCCAAACATTGAGTACCTATCGACTAGTCTGTATAATTCTTCATTATTCTTTGGTGGGTATAAGAATAGTGGTTAGAAAAAGGGTAGATGGAGCAAAGCTTCTCCCCCAAAGTTTTGGAGGATTGCATCCATGCTGCGACTACATTTGTTGGACTGGCTCGCCCAGACCTCCTTGTGAAGTCACAGTTGATTCTTAACTTCCTATTTGAGAATGGTTTTGTGGCGAATTTGGTGTTCTTTTTGTCACATCGAAGCGAGAGATCTATGATATGAATACGGTATAGATGGTAGAGCAATTTATTAGTGGTGCGGGGCTTGTGAGGCTGAAGCCAGCGTTGGCCCCATGGCCCAGTGGGAGATGCTTTGCATAATAGTGGGGTCGTTTACGTTCGAGTCATTACAGTATGATGGAGCATATGGTCGTAGGGATCAATCGAGCCATCAAATGTGGTGAAAGCTGGAATGGCAAACCCGCAGGGTAACTCGTAATCAAGGATGTGTTGCCCTAGGGGTGAAGAGAGCATGTCATGGTCTTTACAGATTAGGGGTGCGTCGATTGGTATGTAAAGCTAACGCATTGTACGAAAGGCGAGCTGCGCGGGGAGACATTGTTGACAAAGTGCGAGGCGACAAAGTAGGTTCCTAAGACTTGACGACGATCTTGTCTTCTACTTGCCTCTCTCCTTTCCCTCCGAGATGCACCACTAATAGCGTCACTGAAGGCAGGGTGAGGCGAAGGACTTTTGTGTGATCTGGTCCTTGTGCTTTCCCGAACATTCTTTGTCGGCGACAGATTCAGGGATGGGGAGATACCTAAGGATAGTTCATCGTTCGCTTGGGTGTCAATGTTGTCAGGAGGAATAGGCCCCTTCCCTTTATCGCGGGCGATCGATTGCAATTCGCGGCTGCTTTCCCATGCGTCTTTTCTAGGATTGTGACTTTTTTCAATCTGGGCTCGCAACTGGTCATTCTCATTCCGTAAGCACTTGACCTGATCCTGCAACTCTTTCATCTGTCTTACTTGTTCCTCTTGCTTTCTCTCCATGCCTTGGAGAGACCTTGATGGAGAATTAATCTTCGATGATTGATTCATCGAATTCGTCATTGCGTCTACCACCAGGCCCGAATCAAAGCGTAGAATGGGGGATCGATAGAGCTCTAAGTGACGAAGGGCTGCGATGGCCGTTGAGCGAAGCTCTTGCGGCAATAAGCGAGACTTTTGTTCAGATTCCATAGGCCAGTTGCCAATTGTTATTACCTTGATCGTCTGATCTTTGGGGCATCAACGGTGCAATGTCAACCTGCAAAAAGGGCGATCCGGTGACGATGGGCTGGCCGCCTCTCCGATGATTAGAGTCGTGAAAACCGCAGGGAAGAAGAAGGAGTTCGTATGGTTAGGATTGAATACCTTCTCTCGTGGAGATCCTCTTGATTTATAGAGGGTGGTTTTGAGAATCCCTCAATTTTTCTTCGTAGATAATCTCCATTTTTTTAGGAACGAAATCTCTCTTTCCTTATCAAAGACTAATTCTTCCTTATTAGGGATTAATCTTCTGAGAAGTAAGAGATTTGGAAGCTAGGAAATTAGGGGATAAATACCTTTTATGTATTTCGCCTTTGTCCATTCGTCCATGCTTGAACTATTATAGAAGGATGGTCGGTGAGGGACTGGAACTCTAGGCCAGTGCGCCCTGAATTTGAGCTTTGGGAGGATACTTTGGCTTTCGCAGATGGGCATCCAGATTTCCCATCTAGGTGGTGCCTACCAGTTTTGATATGGAAGGTGGGCTTGGGCCGCTTTATGTCATGGGCGAGCCAGGACCGTGGACCTGGTGGCGAATATGGAAACCCCATTGGTGGTGGGTTTTAAAACCCATGAACCATAATTTACTTGTTTTAGGTTTTATTGTATGTGAATATATTTGGAAATGCTATTCCACCGTAATTCAATGATTATGTCGATATACTTGATTGACTCTCACATGAGTAATTGCCTGCAGCGCTATAGAGCAAAGTAGAGATGGACGAAGATTGAGATGACAGGTGTAGTAAGGACCGACTTTGGTCACATTGTCACTTACAAGTGCAGCCTTAGTGAGAATCAAGATGAGACTCTTTATATGAATGGAGTATGAATGCATTCCCCGCCCATTCATGTAATACGTTTAGAGGAAGTTGGGCGTGAAACTTTTGTGCTGTGCTAAATGTGTAGACAAAGTTTCCAGGTTTACTTTATTTGTTAAGCGACACATGACTAAGACTCTCATATGATGTTATTTTATAATAAAAAAACATAGACACTTTTTTTGACAAAAGAAAAGTGTTGCTCCGTCATAACATGCATTTCATACTGCATTTCCTTACCCTTTGTGATTTTTGACTATATCATGATGTGATGAGTTAGTGTTGGCTATCTTAAGATGTTTCCCATAGTCATGGAATGATTCAAATTAACAGAGCATTCCTAGAAAAGCAAGTTAACTCAAATCTGATTGATATGAGGGAGAAAGAAAGAGTATTCTTTGTTTATACACTTGTTACTTGTATTCAATGGCTAGGATTGGCTAGCTTAATAGAGCTTGAAATAACTTAGAATACTGAGTAATTGTAAGAAAGATTTGAGTATGGATTCTTGAGGGATTGAATAATACTTGATCATGTGTATTAAGAAAGATACTTAGGGTAAATAAGCACTTCTTTTTCTTTTAAGGTTGATGTCTCCTATATGGCCTATGTAAGGTTTGTATTGGAGCTCCCACCATCAGTGTGCTTTAGGTCCCACAATCCGTTCACTATCCCACGATCTATTCACCTGTATGAATTATTCTATGTTTGAACTATTAGGATGATGCTTATGATGAGCCAAGCCTAACATGAGTGAGTGGGAGATGTTGGATTATGGGCATGGGTAAACAAGTGGAGCATTTGGGCAGTAATCGAGGGATGTGTTTGTAACTCATGAGACACATTTAAGTGATGTGTCTTCCTGAAAGAGTATCTCAAATTCATATAAATACGAGGACAGGAGATACCCTATGATATACATCAATGAACGTTGTTTCTCCCTCCTAAAAAAGATACATTTTAGTTAAAATCTTCTATGTTTGTGAATCATCTAGCTTCTGAGAGAGAAAGGGTGTTCGTAGCTATGGAATTTTGGATGCATTCTATTTAATGATACGATTCTCTTTGAAGCATTGAGAAGCGTCATTTTGAGCTTCAACAAGTAAGTGCCCTCTTATGTTTTCCGCTGCAAATGTTTACAGTTACAATGTACTAAACTATACCCATTGAGACTTGAACACAGGACCCATCCTCCTTCTTTTACCTTCTTAAAACGTTGAATGTTCTACCATAGGAGTTAAGTATGATGAACAAAGTTGACTTAATATATTTGAATATTGATCGGTATTATCAACAAAAAGAATCAAATCTATTAAGTTTGTTAATAATATTGATATTGGGGGGACCTTTTAAGGGCAAAGAGAAGAGAAAAACTTGGCGTTCAATCCCAATGCATTTTTTGGTCTATATGGAGAGAAATAAATTGCATCGTGTTTAGAGAAGAGGGAGTATAGATGCTCAAGAGATTTAAAAAATTTTGTGTATAATTTGTGGAGTTGGAACAGATTGTATCTGGAGTGGAGGGACCCCTTACCTCTTTGGTTTCAGATGATTGGTTTCGATTAAGGGTTGATTTGTTTTTGTTTCTTCTCTGCTCTTTTGTTTAATTGTGGCTACCTGGGTATATTTCTTTACTTTTTGGGTAATATATGCTTTGACTTATTTAACAAAAAAACATTGAATGCTTATTTAAAAAAATATGAATGTGTTTAACCTTTTAAACAGAAAAGGTAGATACTGCCCACTTTGGAGATGGGTATGGTACCTTCTGATTTGTCTCTTTGTTTGCGATACATGGTCACGTTCAACGCAAATTTAATGTAAGAGAGGGATATAATAAACATACTTCCCACTGTTTTATTATATAATAACTATTATTATTTTTGACATCATATAATAATTATTATTTCAAGTACTATAAAAATTAAAATATTAATTAAATTTAGATACTTAGTATTCAATAATTAATTTTATAAAATAACACTCAATTTAATAATCAATATATTTTTATATTTGTGATGATTTTTAATGAAATAATTTTATTGATTCAAAATTAACAATACATAAATAGAAACATAAACAAATTGCAAAAAACATAGATAATGAAACGACACTCCAAGTTAATATCTGATCATCGGCTCCAAAGCCTATAATTTAATAATACTATAGTGACTACAATTCATTGTTTATAGTTACGTAACATCTGTCATGTCGATTTGTATGCTGTCTGTGAATATGTTTTATTTTATGCAGATCATTCGCATATAATAGCAATAAGTAACAAGGCGATGAAAAATAAAATGTCATAACAAGACTTTTAAAAAGTGCTTTCAATATAAAAATATTTTGTAAAAATGATAGGAGTTTAATATTTGTAACAAAATTTGTAGAATTATGTATAATATTTTATGAAGTAATATTTTAGAAAGAAACACAAACTAAAACATTTCAAATAAAATTGCTTTCAAATAAATTCTTAATATTTTAATCATCATAACTTTCAAAAAAAATATCTTAATCATAATTTATTTAATAAAGTTTTCATATATGATGACCGATTAATTTATTTACTCAAAACCTTTTGTGAAGAAAAACGTAGCTAGATGCCAATGCAATGCATGAACATACTTAAGATTACATAGAAACAGGAAAAATAAATAATAAAATATAAGAAAGGAGAAGCTAAAATTAAATTTAATACCAAAAGAACATTTCCCCAAAATCTCTAGTTCCGTAGACCAGCCTTATCCATTGGGCTATAAAGTCTTGATATGAGTTGCTTTTGGTAATAAAGTATATTATATTATTATTCTTTCTTTTTAATCATATATTACCTTTTTGCCAATATCTTTTATTTTATTGGTGGTTTTTTGATTAAGACATTTTGAATAAATTAAAAGACGTTTGAAAACTTGATTTTGGAAATTTGACACTTCATCCATTTTGACATAATTTTAATAAAAATGTCCTTGTTTTTTCCAAAAACCTTCATTATTTTAAAAGTTAATGTAAATATAGAATGGATAAGAGTATTTTGTCCAAAAAATGAATTATTTTTCAAAAAAAACAAATATAGGAAGATTAGATTCACAAATTTTGAGTTATTTGATGTCTTTTAAAAAAATATTTATATTTTTATTTGAGTAGTGTTCAGCTTTTCAATTTCACGTGTTTATAAATAAATTGAGGTGGATTGTTGTTTAGTTTTATATTTGTATTTTTGTTTTTGGGATAGTCAAGAGGAAATTCATGTTGTTCTAAAATTATTTGAAATTAAATTAATAAATATGAAAAAGTTGAGTTATGTGTTAAATGCACATTTGATTAATTGTCCCATCATATTTAATTATTGTATACGTATAATAATTAAATTGCAAGATGTGATTAGTTAATATGTGCATGGAAAAAAAAAAAATTACCCTTAAAAAGATGTACATGGAAAAAAAGTAACTATGCTATAATTATAAGTCTTTACTAGAAAAATGAAAATAATATATATAAATATATGTTCATTTTGAAACTAAAATATAATAAGTTTTAGGATGAACATAAATGGGAGTAGTTTTTCAACTTTTTTTTTATAAATGTAAGTAAAGTTTGGAAAAGTTGAAGTATCAACCTTAGAATTCTACTTGATTTAGATATCACTCCAATTAAATTGATTGTACAATTCAAGCTGAAATAAGCTTTAGGGTTTATGATTTGGTTCCACGAGAGGCAATCGATTAACCTAATGCCCTAAAGACCATTCAAAATAAAAAAGTGTATTGAAGATAATTCGGTTAGCCTAAGGTCTTGAGATTTTACTCAGTAGTTATTAGTTCAAGTCTTCCACTAAGCCACTAGGTTTGCCAATGTACTTCAAGACCTCGTGAGATTAGTCTATATATCATTCAGCCGTCACGGACAAGCTAGATTGTAAAAAAATAAAAGACAAATTTGTTTAAATTCGTAATATTGTAACATACAATGATAAATCAAATAAATTATATATCCTCACACTTAACCATGCTTTAATCACTTAAAGACATGCTTTCGAGTTCAATCATATTAGAATCAATGATTTATTAAAGTTTCCACTTCATGAAGCAACCCAACTCTTTTATCATCACACATTGCTCTTACTAACACATCAAAATAAAGCAAAAGTAGAGTTTGATGCAAAGAAAAATTAAAGAAAAATTTCATATCGAGAAAGGCATTTTTTAATCACTTCAATTAGGCATCCCTCTTTTGACCAATGTGACCAAGAAATCTCTATAATTTCCAAGAGCTGCAGCTTTAATCCTCTCAATCAGAGGAGCTCCATGTATTTCCGATTAAATTCCTTAGCAATGTCCTTCGCCTCAACATCGGTTGAGGATTACAATAACCCGAGTTAGGGCTATTTCTTGCTCAGTTGTACAGACACTCATTGCTGTATCTAAAATCTAAAATTGAAAAGAAAAAAAGTAAAAAAAATAATTCCTAAGAAATAATTTAATAATAAATTATTTTGCAATATGGTAAAGAATTTGTCTCAACTTTATTGAAATATATTGGAGGAGCGCATAAGCAATTAAGCTGTGTCCTCAGAATTTGTATGTCATCAAAGATCCTAAAAAATATGGTGGAAAATTGACTTCTAATAAATATTACCATTGAAAGAATTATTTAAAGTAGTATGAGAATGAAAATGAAAATGAAAATTTGGATCCTACCTTTTTTTAAAGAAGATTTTTTTTTTTTTTAAAACCCAACATTCTCCACTATGTGAAACAATATATTTTTCCTTATAATTGTATCTTAATGAATTTATAGAGTTAAAGTATTAGCAAAAATAAATATTTCAATCTAATCACTTCTTAGAATGCATTTGGTATGTGAAAATAAGAACAAAAAATAAAGATAAATCATAGTATCATATAAAGGACTCAAAGGATATTATGTAAGAAGATTATATGCTATTATGGAATAATGATAAGTGATTTGCAAATAGAATGAACTTTGTGGACTAAATAGCAAAAGGGAAAAACTTAAGCCAAAAATGAGATTTTTTGCCAAACATGACCTTATAACAAAAAGGGATAAGATCACATTTTGTCTCATAGAAGAAGGGAGTTCTCATTTTGGCTTAAGGAGAGCTAGGGCACGGTTTGGAAGAAGAAAGGGAGAAGAAAGTAAGAAGGAAGAAGAAGAAGAGAAAAAGGAAGAGAAAAGCTAAAAGGAAGCTTTGACTTTAAGGTTAGAAATCCTAACTTCCCTCCATCTATAGGTATAATTTGATTTAGGATTTGGTTAAAAAGCAAGTTTGGAATTTTCTTCTTCTATTTTGAGTTTGTTTGTGTTGTGCTTTTGTTTTGGATACTCAATGGAGGAGTTTGGTGTGAAAAATGAGTTAGGGTTCGTATGGGTTGGAGGTTCTGTCCATTTTTTTCGACCCTTGCTCTTTGTCTGGCCATAACTTGGCCATTAGACCTCCAAATTGGTGATTCAATCTGTGTAATCTAGAGTTCTTACATAGAATAACTCCCAAGAAGGAAGTGTAATCAAATTCGCCCCCTATGGTGCCCAGTAAATTTTGGAACCTGAATATGAGCTTAAAGGTAAGCTTATGGGTTTATCCTCTGATTTTGGTACAGTCTTGGTGTTTTGGTCATAAGTTGAGATTTACTCATCCAAGTTTACGTAATCTAGACTTCTAGGAGAACAACTGTGAAGAAGTATTGTAGAATTGTGTTGGGGTGTCTTTTCTAAGGGCATTTTGTAAAAATGGATATGATAGAATTATAGGGAGTACTATCAAAATTTCCCAGAATCCGTTTTCTTGTATTGGCCATAACTTGGCCTCCGGCCTCAAATCAGGTGACTCTAGTTGAGAAGAACCCTAAAGAGGGTAGACCTAAAAATATAGAAGGTACTAAGAAGCAATTTTGACCCTAAGTCCCCTGTTTTTGAGATTGAAGTGAAGATACGAGTTTTGATTTCTTAACTTGGGTAGGTTCTGTATTTTGGCCATACGTTAAGTTATAAAGATTCAAACGAGATGATTCTAATTTCTATTGAAAATAGACCTCATAAATTACAGCTTTCATGAAAGAAGTTTAGGTAAAATATGTCTCGTTTGTTCTTGAAATTGTGCAAGTGAAGGTGAAAAAATATGTTTTAAGATTGGGAAGAACATTTCCCATAATTTGATCTCTTTGGCAAAAAATACATTGTTAGCAGCATGATAGTTATGATTTGAACATGTTGATATGTATGAAGAAATTACGGTCATAGGGTGACTTGGGGAAAATAATAGGAATGAGGTTAGACCTATGTAAAATGTTCTAAATCACATATAATTGTATGCCTGCTTAAGACCGGATAGTGAATAAATAGGGACTAGTGCTACGACACTCCTGATTAGTGCTACAACACTCCTATTTAGTACTTCAACACTCCTGATTAGTTCTATAATACTCCTGATAAGTGCTATAACACTCCTGATAAGTGCTATAACACTCCTGATAAGTGCTTCAACACTCATGTACTGTACTGTACCTACGAGTACCTACTATACCGTGTACCTGTTATTCATTCTTATTGATCTATGCAGACAAACATTTATATGCAAAATCCACGAATAAAGACCAGTATGCTTATGAAAATAAGAATTTATGATGTATCAACATACTTTTATATTGTACTGTAGTGTACTCTTGAGTACCTTTTGTTTTGAACTGTATATGTACTCCTACGAGGGAGATGAATATGATCATGACCTGCAAAGGCTACGGACATGTTATGTAAAACCCGATAAAATTCTAATTTTCAGAAAAAAGTTAAAATGGTAATTTCGGCCAAAATCCGAAATTTTTCTAGATCTCGGATGACAAAACAGACTTCATCGTTGGAATTGTCTCGCGAAATCTAGCTACCACGTCGGGCCCCAAATTAAATTCCGAGACGGTCCAATTTCACGTTTTCGAGGCATTGAGTGTCGAGTGCATTAAAACGAACTTGTGGCGTGTGATGTGAAAAGGTCACCTACTACATGCCCATGTGACACATGTTGCATGATTAGTGAGATGATGGAGATGAATGGCTTAGATTAAGCAATGTGTCAAAAATCCAAAACTTAAGGACACAAATGGAATTATTGAAAAGTTTAAGTGAATAAGACAAAAAGGAAATAGTCTTCTTCTCCAATTGGAAAGCAAAAACGGGCAGTGAGGTGTGGATCTAGTTTTTAGAAAGAGAAAGAGTGACTTATCTCTAGATTTCCCGCCGTTCGGATTGTTGGTTCTCGATGGAGCAAGAAGCAAAGTCGGTCTAAGCGGCGAGGGCTACACGTGGACACCGATTTGGTGGAGTTAGACAACTCAAGAGTAGGGATCTTTTCTTGGTTTATTCTTTGGCTAGAGCCATTTTTATGGATATGAGGATTTGTTGAGGCACAGATGGCCGTGTTTTGATCTCAAAATCTTTGGAAGAGGCAGAGTGGAGGGGAAATCCTGTGTGTGGGCGTGAGCAGTCGCAGACTCGAGGGTTTCCTTTGTTCACGTGATTGGTTGTGTGATTTTTGTGTGTTGGGGTGATTCAAAATGAATTGCTTGGACTTGTTAATTAGCCCATGTGAACTAATTTTGATGTTATTATTGTGAATTGAATTATGTGATTAGTATGTGAATTAATTTTGTTAATATATACATGTAAATATATTAGCATGAATTGTTGGAATGGACATCATGCATTCCATATGCATCGGGGCACCCTAGAATGATAGGTGTGAGTGCATGACATGAAAATGAAAAGAAAAGTGAAAATGGTTGTGAAATGAATTTCAAGGATGATTTTCAGAAGAATTGCCTTAGAGAGTGGTCCAACAGTTTATCTCGGAGGATTTGACCCATGATTGTTCGGAGAAAAATGATCTAGCAATTCGCCTTGGAAGGTAGTCAATATATTTGAAGCTTCGGTAGTGTGTTTCGAGAACAAAGCTTTTGTTTTGAAAGCGTAATTTTACTCGCATTTGAAGCAGGCATGTGTGAAGTCGGTGAGACTCAAGACATGGGATTGGACATCTAGACATTCAAAAGCGAGGATCATGTATTTGTTTGAGTGTGATTGTTTGCCATGACATGTGCATAGGTGAGGGAGTAACCCATGTGGAAATTATCACTACTGGGCATTGCTCACCACGTCGGGATCACTATTTGAGTACGGGGGTGTACGGGGAGGACAGCGCTCTAGAGACCGCGTTTTAGAAGAAAATAACTTGTAGGCTTTTTGACATGAAATCATAGAACATGTATTAGAATTTTAAATTTTTAATATATGTTTTTTGAATTAAGAGTGATTTCTTAACTCTTGAACCATGTAATATAGTTGGTTGGATATTTTAGTAGTGATGATGTATGGGCCAGCGTGACCATTTTTACTCATTTTAATTAATATAGGGACCCGGTGGTCTTTGTAAAATGTGAGACAGGTTGGCATGTGATTTGGACGGAGTTGTATTTTGGGAGTAGAGCTCCCTTTGTACAAAGGGACTCTGGAATTTTCATGAGTGGTATCGGGTTACCCGACATCCACGAATATTCCGCAGGTTGATGGGTTGTCAACGAGACGCCCCGGGAATCGGGGCGTCATAATATATATATATATATATATACAGTAAACAAGCATAAAAGAAAAAACACTTATAACTATTCTTAAATATAGTATAAGTGTTTTTTCTTTTATGTATTTTCCTTACTAAGCTATAAGCTTGGCATGAGTGTTTAATCCATGTAGGTGATGAAGAAGTTGTTAAGGACATCCTGTGTTCGTCAAGGCCAACACACCCTTAGAAACCCCATTGTATGACCCTATTCTTTTTGTACTAGAAGTGGTTGTGTAATATATTTTGTTATGGGGAAACTGGAAGTGATAGCCTGGTAATGTTTTTTGAGACTCAAGCATAGAAGACTTTTAAACACCACTATGGTGGTAGTTTTACTTGGTTATATTTTGTAGTCTTGAATTTTTATAATTCAGACTTTTGAAGTATGATTATGTCATTTTTTACTTTGCTTGAGTTCTCAATTATTTTCCAAAGGTAGGTTTGAGGTCTCGGTTCTTCGCTTGCCATAGTTATGGGAGTAGAGGGTGTTATGGATGTTATTAGTTTTATATTTGTATTTGTGTTTTTGGGATAGTCGAAATTCATGTTGTTCTAAGATTATTTGAAATTAAATTAATAAATATGAAAAAAAGTTGAGTTATTTGTTAAATGTACATTTGATTAATTGTCCTATCATATTTAATTGTGTATAAGTATAATAATTAAATTGCAGATGTGATTGGATTAATATGTGGATGGAAAAAGAAAAAAATTACCTATAAAAAAAGACGTACATGGAAAAAAGGAACTAACATAATTATAAGTCTTTAATAGAAAAATGAGATAATATATAAATATATCAATTAGTTTTGAAAACCAAGAAATATAAATAAAGTTTGGGATAAGAACATAAATGGTATAATTTTCAAATTTTTTTTAAATGTAAGTAACATTTGGAAAAGTTTAAGTATCAACCTTAGAACTACAGTTGATTTAAGATATCACTAAATTAAATTGATTGTACAATCCAAACTTAAAATAAGGTTTAGGGTTTATGATTTGATTCCACTAGAAGACAATCGATTAACCTAATGCCATACATGCCATTTTTCAAAAAATAAAAAAAGTGTATTAGAAAGATAATTCAGTTGATCTAAGATCTTAGGATTTACCCAATACTTATAGTTTCAAGTCTCCTCAAGGCCATTAAAGGTTTATTTGGTCGTTAACTTTAAGACCTTTTGAGATTAGTCTATGAGCATGCAAGTTGATCCGGACAACACCATAGTGAAAAAAAAAAAAAAAACAGGTTGTTGAAATTAAGCGATACCGTCACACAATATTCTAAATCAAAAGAAACATATATCTATACATAACTATGCTTTAATCACTTAAAGACATGCTTTCGAGTTCAATCATATTAGAATCAATGATTTATTAAAGTTTCACTTCATAGGAAGCAACCCAACCCTTTTATCATCACACATTGCTCTTACTAACACATCAAAATAAAGCATAAGTAGAGTTTGATTCAAGAAAAATTAAAGAACAAGTTCATATCGAGAAAGGCATTTTTTAATCACTTCAATTAGCCATCCCTCTTTTGACCAATGCGACCAAGAAATCTCTATAATTTCCAAGAGCTGCAGCTTTAATCCTCTCAATCAGAGGAGCTCCATATTTCCTATTAAATTCCTTAGCAATGTCCTTCATATCAACATCGGTTCGGGTTACAATAACCCGAGTTAGGGCTTCCATTTCTTGCTCGGTTGGACAGACACTCATCGCTGTATCTAAAATCTAAAATTGAAAAGAAAAAAGTAAAAAAATAATTCTAAGAAATAATTTAATAATAAAGATTATTTTTCAATGTATTCAAGATAATTTATCTCACCTTACTAAAAATATATTGGAGGAGCGCATAAGCAGTGGTGTGTCCCTCAGAATTTGTATGTCATCAAGATCCTAAAAAAATGGTGGAAAAATGACTTCTAATAAATATTACCATTGAAAAGAATTATTTAAAGTAGTATGAGAATGAAAATGAAAATTTGGATCCACCTTTTTAAAAGAAGAATTTTTTTTTTTAAAAGGCAAAACATTCTCACTATGTGAAGCAATATATTTTCCTTATAATTGTATCTTCATGAATTTATGAGTTGTATTATTAGCAAGTAAATATTTCAATCTAATTACTTCTTAGAATGCATTTGGTATGTGAAAATAAGAACAAAAAATAAAGAAAAATCATAGTTTCATATAAAAAAGAATCAAAATCCAAGAAAAAATACAAATTTTCATACACAAGATTGAAATTTAATTTCAATATTATATTTAATAAATAATTTGGACATAGAAATGAATAGAAAATGAAATGAGACATTTTTATTCCCATTCTCATTTTCTATTATAATGTTCAAATATTATAATTCTTCTTTAGCCTTTTTGAAGTGGTAGAGTGACTAGGTAATAGAAAGAAAATATAAGAAAAGAGGAAAATGGCGAAAGAAAGAGGAAAAAGAGGAGATGATTGACAATAAGACTTAGCTCAAATGATTGAACATCGGATTCGAGTTATAGTGGAGACAAATTTGTAAGAACAAATTCTATCATTATAATGCAAGTGAATAGTTGTCAAATAAGAAAATTAAAAAGAAGAGGAAGAGGAAAAAAAGAGAGGAGAAGATTTAAAAAAGATAAGAGATTAGTCTAATAATAATTATCAATTTTTTTCCACTTTATTAATTTATTATTGATCAAGTAAAGAATAAAAGTGCTGATAGTTTGATGTGCAGGAACTAAAATATGATAGGAAGATTGCGTTATTTAAAAAAAAATAGAAATCAATTTTTTGGGTAATAATTTTTTAAAACTATATTTCTATTTTAAAATAATCCAAGAATAATGATGAATGAAAAATGAATATATTTTTATTCCAATTTTGTACCTAGTTATGTTTAGTACTTGAAAGTATTGTGAAAAAAAATATTAAGAAAATATTTTTATATTTTCTTCGTCTTGAAAAGTATGAAGAAAACAAAAAATAACTAAAATTAAATAAAAAACTATGAAATTTTGAATTGTATAATCTGTATATAATAGAGGAAAATATATGAAATGAGTTTTAAAAAATATACAAAAATACAATTTTCGATCTATTTTTTATTTTCTACTTTTTCTCTTTACGGTTATTATTATTATTATTTTTTCTTAAATTTTGGAATCAAATAGAGCATTATATTTCAAGACCCTTTAGAATTTGCTAATATTTTATCATTGTACCTCTTCAAGGTTGCTATCATAAGCCTCTTTGTAACATTTGTGGATGGTCTGAACATGATGCTTGCTTTTTGTAGTTAGAATCCTTAGAACCTCATCATCGTTTTCAATTTCATTCTTCTGATCAGTTTTAATGGCTCTACCAAGTATGTGACACTCTAGCGATCACCTTCATCAATTCGCTTTCGCCATTATCTATACGTACTTACAAGTGCTACCAAAAGCTGTTGATACAAAAGCAATATTTCAGAACATTATTTAATGTGTGGATAATTGTTGTGGTCGTGCAATAGATGGTAAAGAAATTAGAAAAAATGAAAGAAAAACAAATGCACCGCAGTTTATGTGGATCGGGTAATGTGCCTAGATTCATGGGATCCACGGAAAACTTTTACCATATTCAATTAGGGTTACATAAGAGATTATTTATAACAGCTTGAGATATGATCAATTTGCAAAAATACCCCTATAAATAATATAGGACTTCCTAAGAATTCAACTTCAATTGTAGAAGAGTAGGCTTTAACCATCATTTATGAAAAAAAGTATATTAGAAAGTCAGAAGAGGAATGCTATATTTTTAAATAAATAATTGGTCAAAATGTTTCAATAAATTTATAAGATAAAAATTAATAGTCTTAGATCACTTTATAAAAACTTGCATAATCAATCTCCACCAATTTTTATTTTCAAATATAACGACTAACAAATATGCTCATACACTACAAATATATAGTTTGATGTAAGAAAAAAGAAAAGAAGTTGGTAAAAGTGGGACTAACCCTGCGTTTGAAGCCTTCAACTCGGACAGCAACAAATTCCTCGACGGATTCGCTATAGAGGCATTGGAATGCTTTCCTAGCTCCCAAGAACTCATCGGAAGTTCCTGAGTGCCTTGCAAGTTCAATAAGTAAATTATATAATGGAGGGTTTTCCTCCAAAGACTTCCTTACCAACAGAGCATCTCGTTCCCAAGGATGCATCGTCCGTTGAATCACAGCTCTCCTGACCACAAAAGAAATGCCAAAATCATATATATAATTACAAAAAACAATAGTAAGGGCCTATTTGGTTCATGTTTTTTAAAATCGCTTTTGATAACCATTTTTGAAAACATAGAAAACACTATTTTAAGACCTATTTGTTTTACAATTTTTGCAAACTAGTTTTTGTTATGAAAAATGAGGAGAACAAGAAAACATAGTGAATACATTTAGTTTTTTTTGACAAAAACATAAAGAACATAGAAAACACTAATTTCAATGAACAAGAATAGTTTTCAAAGACACTTGTGTTTTCAAAAATTGTTCTCAATTCTAAAAAACATGAATCAAACAAACCTTTAGTATTCTCTAAAAACTGTTCATCTTCTCTGAATTTTACTTTTATTTGCGTTCTTCGCGTTTTTCAACATAAAAAAAACTTGAGAACCAAACAGTGTTTTTGTTTTTGTTGTTATCCTTGTTTTTCAAAATAAAAATCAGTTTTTGAAACCAATAAACTAAAAAGCCTTAGTCTCTCCGATCTTTTGGAACCCAATTCTAATAAAATAATATATAAATATCTTTAATTTTTATATCGAGAAATAGATACTTGAAAGCTAACGAGAAATTCGATTTAAGTTTCATATGAAAAGGATCCCATTCTCGAAACAGTATCCATCATCCAAAATATGTACAGACTGTTCTTCCCTAAGAAAAGTTGTCAAGTCACCAGATTGCATTTTACTAAGATCTCCAGCATTGATTTCTCTTCAACCCATGTTGTCCTGGGAATGTAAATATTAACATTGTAGAGAACAAACAAAAAAATGTGAAATTTCTCTAAACAAACCCATAACAAAAAAAAAAAAAAAAAAGAAAAAAAAGAAAGAAAAAAGAAAAAAAGAAGAGCTAAAAGAGAAGGAGAAAGAACCAGAGAAAGCCTTTCTGAGAGCTTCACACTCTTCTGGGGAAGTCGTGATTTTTTCCCCTTCTTTGTTTAATTTTTTTCCCATTCTAACAAAAATGGTATTCTTTCTCTCACCCATGGCATTAATTTTATAAGTAAGCTATTAGGGTATTTAGGAGTAAAGTAAGATCACGAGACTGATGGAATGACTTGTAGGAGAGGAAACTTCTCACGGTATGTCAACATCATAGGGAAACTTCTCACCCAACCTTTAACAACTGAATTAAGTCTCATTGATTGGGATTCTTAAGTTAGTTTTGAAGTTTTATCCATTTTTTAGACTTGAATCTTTTTCATTTTGATTTTGAGCCAACTTATGTTAAAAATATGATGGCTTTTTTTGAAGTGAATTTTATAAGATGGGTTTTGGTCTATAGGTTTTTATAGAGAATTATTTAGTATTAATAGAAATTAAAAGTAACCAATTTTGATAGGTTTTTAGTAATATTGAATTTTCTTAAGTATCTATCAATGCTATTAGTTAAGAATCATTTCAAGTGATTCTTCAAAAATTTTGTCAAATGCCTAATTTATACGAATTTTCCAAAATCTTTCATTTTTGGTCAAAAGTGTCCATCAAGCTGTAATAGTTCGAGAATCATTCAAGTAGTCCTTCAAACATTTTGAAATTGTTATTTATTTATTTTTATCAAATTACTATCTTTTTAAAAAATTCTAAGAATTACTTTCAAACTTATTCTTAACTCGGTCAATGAATTAATTTTTGTGAAATCCGGGAAAGCAATGTGTTTCTTTTTCTAAAAATGAAAGCGAATCGTAATTCTTACCGAACGTCTGAGACAAAACCCTAGATCTTTCTCTGGACCTCGGATGACGAAACGGATCACGCCGTTAGAATCATCTTGCAAAATCTAGTTGAATCAAACGAACTACGTCGAATTCCGAGACTATCGGTTTTGCACGTATTTCGAGGCAGACAGACCAGCTCATGGGGGTGCCATGTAGCTTGCATGGGAGACACTTGGCACATGGGTGGGCCAAGTGTCATGCCCTTAGGATTGCATGAGTTGGGTGGGGCCAAATGTCAAGCCACCCTCATGCATGAGCATGAAAGTGGGTTAAATTGTGGCATGGAGAACACTTGGTCTTGGAGTTGACCCAGGAGTGTCAAACAAATTTGTGTTAGGTGTGCTCCTAGGTCAAACCAACTTTGGAGTTGGAGGAGAGATTCCAAACAATTCGTAGAGAAGAGGAGAAGAAAGAAAAGAGAGAAAGAAAAGAAGAAAGGAAGAAAAGGAGGAGAAGCTTTTCCCCATTGTTTAGGTCGGTGGATCAGAACTGGTCCTACACACTTCAAGAGGTGAGGGATCTTTCCTCTTTGGTTATTTCCTTGTTTGGGGCCATGGAAATGGCATTTGGTTGAGTTTGCTATGTGATTGTTTGAATGAATAACATGCTGAATTTGTGATGTTGTCCATGCTGAATTTTCTGGGTTTTAAGACTGAATTTGTGATGTTGTACTTGCTGAATTTTCTGGGTTTGAAGACTGAATTTGTGATGTTGTACATGCTGTTTTTTTTTTTTTTTCTGGTTTTTAGGACTGAAAACCCAATTTGGTGTATATTGTGTATGCATGAAAAACATGCCCGAATTTCCTGTTTGCCTTGGCTAACATGTAGAATCTTTTGGGTTTAGATCCAAAAGAAAACTCAGTTTAGGTATTATTGTATGCATGAGAAAACATGCAGAATTTTCTGGGCTTCCATGCATGACTAACATGCAGAATGTTCTGGGTTTTTAGACTGAAGAAATTCAGTTTGGTGTATTATTGTATGCATGAAAAACATGCCGAATTTCCTGGGCTTCCATGCATGACTAACATGCAGAATGTTTTGGGTTTTTAGATCAAAGAAAACTCAGTTTGGTGTATTATTGTATGCATGACTAACATGCAGAATGTTCTGGGTTTTTAGACTGAAGAAATTCAGTTTGGTGTATTATTGTATGCATGAAAAACATGCCGAATTTCCTGGGATTTCATGCATGACTAACATGTAGAATCTTTTGGGTTTTTAGATCAAAGAAAAATCAGTTTGGTGTATCATTGCTTGCATGGGTAACATGCAGAATTTTTCTGGGTTCTTAGATCGAAAGAAAATCAGTTTGGTGTATCATTGCTTGTGGTTAATAACATGCAGGATTTTCTGGGTTTTAGCCCTGATTGTTTAAATATAGCTTTTCCATCCGAACTCCACGATTTAGAGTGTTCTTGGACTCTATGGAAAGTTCATGGAGTCCAGAATCTAGCCATAAGCCATTCAGTTGAAATAGGTGCTCACATCTGTGTCGAAAAACTGAGTAATTGTTATCAATATGGGTGTTTAAAAAACATTGGGTTGTAATGTGTTGTGCTTGAACATGGCCACTTCTTGGCATGTAGCAGGCTATATGATTGACATACTATGTCTCAGCTTGGGAATATGAGTTATGGCATTACTTGCCTAAGTAATGGTGGGAATTATGTTAATACATGCTTGAAGATGTGTTGATATGAATGAAGGCGAGATGATAGAAAAGATGTAGTGCATGCTTATGTGATGCCCGATTTGAATGTGTTGAATATTAATATGGCCCGTATGTTTGTTGATGTTGAACTGAATATATGAAATGTTGTATGCATTTAGACATGAGTGTTCTACTTACACACACATAATGTCTGATTATTCAGAATGTCCATGTGGGGTCTTCTTTGTATTGGTCATGGGTTTGAGTGCGATGACACAAATTGTGCATTGCATTGGTGTGCGGTAACACCACATTACATGAGAATGCGTACATGGTGCGATTTGTGTGTTTGGTGTTGAATCGTGTGGGCTTGGGAATGGGACCCAGTCAATTGGAGTTCCATAGCGTTAAGCGAATGAAAATGAAATGTGTCGGGCGTAGCAAGTAGAGATAGATACCCCCTCGGGTGAAAAGCACGAAAACCTATTAGACGGCGTATCCGCCGTTGAAGCTCGAAAAATGTCGGGTGTAGAACCCCGCGGTGAGACCCCGAAGTTATGTTGCCCAAAAAGACGCAACGATTAAATAAATATCACATAGGCTACGGGTCATGAGATGGGAGTGAAAGCGACTTCGGTATTGATTTCCCATTGGCACTTGCATTGGGTGGTGGGTCGGAGGTTGACCCGGTACTTGGGGCATGTAGAGTGTCGTCTTTTACATGCATATAGATTTTTCCATGATAGGATAACATGTATGCACAGATTGGTTGTTGGTTTGATTGTGAAATGATCATTTGCATGTGCACCTAGGTGGGAAATAGCCGCATAGGATTTGCCTGCGGGCGTTGAGCTCACCAGTCGTGGGACCCACCTTCGGGTACGGGACGGAGTCTGGCGAGACGACGCTCCTTGGGGCCGGGATTATGAGCGGACCGGAGACGTGGCCTTGATTCTTGTTTGTGTATAAATTAAGAACGAACTAGTTTTAATATATGTTTTTGTATTAGAAGTGATGTAATAACTCTTGGATCTATAGAAATGTATGGTCTTGTAACCATATGGACGAGTATGGATGATGGTACTATTGGGTCATTTACTCATGTATGGGTCTCATGATATAGAGGCAGCGCGAGTTTGCATGTGAGTTGACGGTGGTCAACGGGACCCCCGGGTTTTGGGGTGTAACAAATTTTATATCACGTATTTGTTTCAACCATTTTGTTTAATCCTTAATTTCTATTTCTTATCACTTAGCTCTTCTCTTCTTTAGTTTCCCCCCTTATTTTCCTTGTTTTCATCTTTATATTGAATCTGAATGAATACATTTTCTCTTTACATAGCATACATATCTCGAGTGGACAATAAAGGTGCATGTATTGTTGGCTACATGGTGAAGAATAATAAATGTTATGTTTTGCTCATTTAGATTGTAATATCTCACAACAAAAGGAGTTTTAACACTCGTAAATGTTGATTATATTTATATATGCACTTCTTAGATTGGAAGGATAAAATTTGTTATAATTATTGAATATATATATATGCATACATAAGATACAGTGAGATACTTCAATAGCGATGTCGAAAAAGGTTCAAAAAATTTTCTTATTAGAAGCCCCTTATAAGGACTATTTAGAAGAGATCCCAAAGTTTAGAACTTTTAAGACATTGAATGGGATCTGTATTTGTGCCAAACTTGAAGTTGGAGAAGGGCATATTATCTAACTTGGTGAATTAGGAGCAAGAAGAGGTTCCAAAGTTTAGATTTCTTCTTATGATATGGTTGGGCGTATGCTCAAATTTCCACATTAGTTAGATTTAAGGTGGATTTATGATAAAAGACTGTACAATATCCTATTGATATGAGATATTTTGGAAGGAGTTTAAAAACAAAACCATAAGGACCTCAAACCTAAAATAGACAATATCATACCAATGTAGAGAGATGAGTCCCTCAGTTTTTCGACATGGATGTTTATCATATAAGGTGTGCTCGAATGCAGTAAATGACAAGGAAATCATGGCTTGAAGTGTTGGGTGTGCACCCAAAAACAAAAACCATGAGAGGTCTTGGGTCCAAAAGTGTAATATCACCCATTAAGTTTCCAACAGATATGGGCTCTATATTTTAGTTTTGTTTTGTCAAATTTCAAGAAATATTTCCACGGAAGATGCAAGAAGGTGTTTATCGGAAGTGTCTTTGCATCCCTTTTATAAAAGAATAAATATTCGAAAAGAAGGCAAGTTTATTGTTTTTAATGTAATTGTTTTATTGAATATAAAAGGTAGAACTTAAGTAATTTCATTATCAAAACATTGATGAAACTATGGTGGGCTCCATTCATGAAAGCACGACTAGATGTTTGAAACACTTTTGAAACATTGAAACTAGAAATTAACATTTAAATTGTTTACTTTCTATTTACTACTCTAGATTACCGTAGAAATAAGAGTGTAGGAATTAAAAACTTGTTCTTGGTGGGACTATAATCCATTCTAAGTCAGGATTGATTCCTTTATTCTTTTAGTACTTTAATTTTCCTTTATACTCATTCCTATTCTTATATAACTAATTAAAGTCACTTCTTATCTAACTTAGAACCTGTTTGGTTTCTATTTTTTAAATTGTTTAGTTCTTGTTTTTGAAAATTTTTTGGTTCTCGTAGTTATATGTTCTAGAAAAATACAAGAACATAACGAAGTTAAATTTAAGGAGCAAAGACAATTTTTCAGGGAACACTAAAATGATAATATTTAAGTTTTTCAAAAAGAATTGTTCTTAAGAACAATTTAAAAAACTTATGGGTAAACAAATCCTTATTTTTTCAAAATATATTCTCGATTTCAAAGTCAAGCTTATTTCTTGGCTAGGAGGGAAGAACATTTTTTGAATATATATTTTACCTCTGGCCATTTTCCTTCCCTAAGGAAGCAACCATATAACTTTAGAAAAGACTTTGATTCAATAATGAAAAGGAAAAGATGTTTCTGTATGCTCATAGAAAATGACTCATTAATTTGTACCTCCTTCTCTTTATACTAAAATTAATAAAGAGATCTAGTACAATCACAATTGATGACGTTGAAGATTCACCTAAAGATGACGTATAGGCATAATGAAGATAGAGCAAGATAAAGTTATAAATCATAAATATGAAAAACAACCAACAGCACAGAAAATTTTTAGACATATCACCTAGAGTTTAAGTACACATTTTGCTTTATAAAGATTAGGCAAAAATTCAGATTATTAATTTTTTGATGGATTCACACCCAAAAATCAGAAAACATGGCTTAATCTATACTCAAGGCCTGACCATGATTCCAAACTTTGAAGTATGATTTAGAGGAGAGATTATCAGATTCATGAGGGGAAGGAGTCTTGATTTAATATTAGTGGGGATCGAAAACTTGGATAACATATGAAGCAATGGTTTAGTATTCATAAATTTTAGTGGTGATAGAGTGTAGGAAGTGGGTTGGAATCACCTGGGCATTCCCAGGATTCATGTGTGCACTATCTTGTTGCAATGGAGAAATTTGAAACCAAGTTCAGATCATAAGTGCACTATATTACCAATGAATTAAGTGATATGAGGCCTGGTCCCAATGAAAAAAAAACAACCTTATAATCAAAACTGTATTGAGGATATTTGGAAGCTTTCTCATGATCAAAATATCTACAATTGTTGTTATATTTATAAAAAAACGAATAGAATAATAGATTGTTTAACTAAGAAATGTATTTTCTATACTGATTCAAATATTTGATGGTCAGAATTTCCTAGAGATATTAGAAAATCTGTCTTTTGAGATTATTGTGTATCATCGTTTAAATGCTTTGGTAGGTTTCCTCAAGTCTTCCATCTTTTATAAAAAAAAAAAAAAAACTAATTGCATATTGAGCCTCAAATGTGGATTATTCATGTGAAATCCCGAGAAAATCTAATTTTCTGAAAAATGTCAAAATATTAATTTCAGTCAAAAACCCGAAATTTTTCTAGATCTCGAATGACAAAATGGACTTCACCGTTGGAATCGTCTCGTGAAATCTAGCTACGCGTCGAGATTTTAGGTGGTCGGGAGCCGATCAGATTTGCATGTTCCCCCGAACAACGGCGTAATGCGGAACTTGTGTTTGAGTGGCTGCTGCTGCCACGTGTTAATTGCAGTGGAGTCGGCTGAGTACCCGAGTGTGGGGTCGTGTGGACGCATGGCATCTCCTAATGGAGGAAAATCAAAGGTAGGTGGATAAGTGGATAAGAAATCCAAATAAGCCAATGATGGCTTGACATGTGGCAAGTGAGGGAATAAAACAAAAGAGAAAAGAGAACACTTCTCTCATTTTTTTTCTGGATCCGGCAGTGGAGGAGGAAAAATCATATTCTAGAGAGAGAGTGTCCAACTTCTCTCTAGATTTCTTGGCTTTCGAGGCCGGGTCGGTTCTCGTCGGGCGAAAAGCAAGAAGTTGTTCTGTGACTTAAGGGCTACGCGTGGGCACCAATTTTGGAGAGTTTCGGCAACTCGAGGGAGGTAGGGTTTTCTCCTACTTGATTTAATCCATTTTAAGAGCTTTGTTAATGCTTTTTGGGTGGTATGAAATTTGTGAGAGGCCGTTTGATCGATCCGAAACTTGGGGCGAAATGCAGAGAAATTTGGGACACGTGTTGGATAGTCCACGGACTTCTGTTTAACCTTGGCTTGTGTTATAACTTATGCAATAAATTATGGTTTGGGTGTTGTTAGGCCGGAAATTGCCATGGATTTCGGTTCCACAAAGTGACACGATGCTTGAAGGAAGTACGCACGGATAGCCGCGCGGATATGGGGCCGTTAAAAAGCGGTCGGTTTTGCTTGTTGGACCGAAAATGGTCCATGTGTGTTGTAAGCAAAATATTGCTTAAGATGAATGACTTGGAATGTGTATGGAAAGAAATTGTTAATGCATGAAAATTTAGTGTGTTAACATGAGTGTTTGAATTATATAAAATATAATTGTGTGAGAGCCATTGGAATTAAATTGGATTGTTGATTAGCCCATGTGAGCTAATTTTGATGTTATTGCTAAGAATTGAATAATATGATGTTGTGAGTTAATTTTTGTTAATATATGCATGTAAATATATTAGCATGCATAGTTCAAATGACATAATGCATTCCATATGCGAGGCACCTAAGATTGGTAGATGTGTGTGCATGACATGAAATAAAAGGAAAATGGTTGTGAAAAGGAATTTCAATGGAAGATTTTCGGAGAATTGGGTTGGGAGATTGTCCCAACAATTCACGTCGGAGAACCCGTAGATAGTTTACGAGAGTTATCCAACAAATTCGCCTCGGAGGGTTATGGAATTTTACTAAAACTCGGTAGTATGTTTTTCGAGGGTAAAAAACCTTTTTGTTTTGAAAACAGTATTTTCTCATTTGTCTTAGGCATGCGTGAGGGAGTCAATGAGGGCTCGATAAGTGGGAAGGGTGAGTCACATTCTCATCCATATCATGTAGACATTCAAGTAGGATCTGTGTATTTAGCGAGTGTGTTTAGTTTGCCATTATGTGCACTTAGGTGGGGAGTAACCCATGTGAAAATTATCACTCGCGGGCATTGCTCACCGCTGTCGAGAACATCATTTTAGGTGCAGAGGTGTTCGGAAGGCGGCGGCTCATTGGAGCCTCGCTTTTTGAGAAAGAAAGCCGGATTGTGGCTTTGATATGTAATTTGTAAAACATGTATTAGATTTCTAAATTTTAATATATGTTTGTGTTAAGAGTGATGTAATAACTCTCTTGAACTATTGTAATATAGTTGGTTAGAATTTGGTGAGTATTGATGTATGAGCCCCGATGGCCGTTTTACTCATGTATGAGTCTCATGATGAGACTGCGGTGTTATTCCGCATGTTGACGGTTTTGTCAAGCGGATTTGATTCGGGCGTCCGCGGCTTGGTATCGAGCATGGGTATCACGACTACCTAGGGCGAGGGACGTGGGCTTAGACCATGGCTATTGCGGTGAAGAGTGATACTAGCGTCGTAGCTTGGTATTATCGAAGTTTGGAGTACGAATACCTAGGAGTTCATGGGGCCAGTTTAGACCCTTTGCATGCATGGTGTGTTTCATGTTGTGTTGGATATGTGTTCAATGTTTGTGGTGCGTGATTGTGTGTTACACATTGCATTGGAAAAACTTATAGGTATGATATATATGGGAAATGTGATTAACGTGGTTGTGCCTTGGGAAAAATTATATGCATGGCATATTGTATATAGGAAGAAATTGGAGTGCTAAGGTTAAGAACTATAACCTTAGGGGGTTCGAAAAATGAATGAACACGAAAGTGTTGAATTTTAGTGAAATAAATAAAAGGAGTGGTTGGCAAGTAGCACCACTTAGGCGATGAACGGGTCAGTTCATGGTTATTAAGTCTATTAGTAATTGGCATGTGCATTACTAGTTAGACTGAAATGAGATTAAATAAAGTTTGTTGCCATTTGACATGTGTAGATGGCAAGATTCGAAATTTGAGACGTAGAATTAGTCCACGGTGTTAGCCAAGCATACTAATATTTGACCAGCGGGCCTTTGTTGAAGTGTTGGGGTTGCCGGTTGCTTCCATTGCATGCTAGTCTTATTTGGTAGTCAGGGAGGTACGAGTAACCTCCAAAGATTTAAGTCACATCATCCTTCGACGTTTATAGGGGGAGGGGATCCGATGGTGGCAGACCATTGGTTCCGGAAGATTGAGAAGGTATTGGAGGCTATGGATATTACCTCCGATGCGGCCAAGATCAGGCTAGCTGCTTTCCAGCTAGAGCGTGAGTCCCAAGTGTGGTGTGGGATGGGTTGGTGCCTCTAGGGATTTAGGAGGTGGCTTGGGGCGGTTCGCTGAGCTCTTTATAAGCGAAGAAATTATTTTCAGGCCACTACTGAACGCATGCAGGCTTAGAAGTTCTAGATTTGAGCGGGAGCGATGGCAGTGATGGAGTACATGGCCAGATTCACTAAGTTGGCACGTTTTGGTGATGACTATGTGGCCACAGATATGGCTAAGGTTAGGAGATTTGAGAATGGACTGAAGTTGTCCATTCGGGGCAAGATTGTGGGCCTCCACCTACAGGACATGGACAACTTTGGCCATAAAGAGAGAGATGGAGGACGCACAAGGCATTTGGGATGCGAGTGCCGAGTGGGAAGAGGAAGGAGGATCAACCTTCTTTGAGTTTGGGCTTAGAGGTTGAGGCCTATGGGAAAAGCCATTGTATGAGAAAATTCTCCCTAGGATCCCCAGGGTGAGGATTGGTCAGATATGTCGGGATTGTGAGTCAAGATCTCAGGGATTCTAGTCATGGTGGACCTTCGAGTGGTAGACATATCGGGTTTTGATATCATTCTTGACATGGATGAGTTGACAGCCCATCGGGTTGTCAGTGATTGTGTTTGGACGGGTTATCATGCGACAGCGGTCTTGGAGTTATTAATAGGTTGCATAGCATGTGAGGTGATGCATTGTGTGTGTGGAATTTCGGGATGGGAAATTCTTTTTAAGGGGAGAGTGTGAAACCCGAAGAATTAGAATTTTGAAAAGGGTAAAGCGATAATTTATGTTGAAAAGCGGAAATTCTACAGATCTCGGATGGCAGAAGCAGTTGCGCCCGTTGAATTCGTCTCACGAAATCTAGTGACCCATAAAAGTTTCGTTAAATTATGAGACAAGCGGAAAATTTTACGATTTTCTGGGTGATAAGTCATCAGTGACTTTAGGGACGAGATTTTTACGAAAATCTCGGAAGTCGTGAAATGGCTTGAGCTAAGTTCATTTAAAATAAAGTGAACTGAAAAAAAGCGAATTGTTTCGGGGTAGAAACGAACCCGAATTAAACAATATGAAACAAGTATCCAAAATAATAATAATAATAATAATAATAATAATGAAGGATAAAAGGAAGGTCGGACGAAGACGGATGGAGCGTGGAGAGAGTGAGAGAGAAGTTTATTTATTTTATTTTCTTCTTTTAAGCTTCTTTCTCGGATCTACGAATCGGATCGTGGGTTTCGTTGGCGAGAGGCAAAGTTGATCAGCGCGTGAGGGCTACGCGTGCGTACCGAAATCTTAGAGTTTCGTCAAACTCCACGAGGTAGAGAATTTTCCTGCTTGTGTTATTTCTAGCCTAAAGGCCATGTAATGACTTGGGATTGGCTTAGAGGCCGTGAAAGGCCGTAAATTTCAGTCCTCAAATTTTTGGATTGAGTGTAGGAATTTTTGGGACTGTTTTCGAACAATCTGAGATTAATTTCGGAATTTGTTTTCGCACGAGTTCGAGCTGGTACTACCGGGATTGTTGCGGGCGGTTTAGACGGGATTTTGGGACTATTTTCGGGTAGTCCCAGACTATGTTGAGTTTGGTTTTGATCTTGGGACTGATGTCTTCGGGTTTTATGGTGTGTTTTGGTATCCCAATAATTCGGTGACGAACCGTGAAAGGATAAAGAGGTGCCCTGTTGTATATGGGTCTGAGATTTGGGCCGTTTTGGGTTGTTTGTTTTGTGATGAAATTATGTATGGATGCATGGAACCAAACCGGTTCTTGTTTGTGGAGAGGGCAGAGTGAGGTACCACGATTGGATCAGGTCAATTGTGACCTTATTTTGTGTTATTATTTATATGAATAACATGATGTGTGAAAATGTCATGTTAGTGTATGCTATATGATGTATTAACATGGATTGCATGGATGTTAATTATATGTATCAATTATAATTATCCATGGTATGTGAATGTTTCATGTAGCACTCATATATACATGTAACATGAAGGAGAATGCATTGGGATCATGCATTTCATATGAACGGGCACATCGTGTTGAGTCGGGTGTGGGTGCATGGTATGGTTTATTCACCTGTGTTGGTGAATGGGTTGTGATATGGAAAAATATGGAAAAGCCCAAGGTAGAGACTCACGAGTGTGTAAGGCCATTTAAATGGCAAGTCACATGTGTTGGGTGAAGCAAGTTGGGTGTAAGAGACCCGTGGTATGATCCGGAAAGTTCTGTATGGGTGTAAGAGGCCCGTGGTATGATATGGAAAGTTCTGTATGGGTGTAAGAGACCCTCGGTATTATCTGAAAGTTCTGTATGGGTGTAAGAGACCCGCGGTATCATCCAGAAAGTTCTGTACGGGTGTAAGAGACTCGGGGTATCATCCGGAAAGTTCTATGTGGGTGTAAGAGACTTGCGGCGTGAGCCGAAAAGTTCCGTTGCCCAAAGGGCGGTCATGTTTATCACATAGACTTCGGGTTGTGTATTGATAGAATTCGGGATTGACTTGGGATTTGTTACCCATTGACACTTGCATTGGGTAATGGAGCGGTGAGACTCGATAAGCAGGTCGTGGTAATACCCGGTGGCGGTTGTCCTGATTGGCATATGCATGTGAGACGAGTCGGTGAGTGACTCGAGATATATTACTCAATGACATATTGAGTGATGGAGCCGGCGAGGGCTCGGTACATGGGGCATGGTGAGTCGAGTCTCATTCATGGCATGTTGACATTCAGGTAGACATGTGTATGTTGCACTTGGATGTGTGTTTGATTATGCGACCATTGCATGTGCACTTAGGTGGGGAGTAGCCCTTGTAGATTATCCTCTTGGGCTGCTCGCACGTCGGTGGGACCCCGCTTTCGGGTGCGGGTCGGTGCGGCGGTGACCCGCATTGGGGGCCACACATATGAAGAAATCCGGATTGTGACTTTGATATATATTTTATAAATATATATGGGTTTTATTTATTTGTATAAGAGTGATGTAATTTAAACTCTTATGGGCTATGGTTTTATAGTCATGTGCTTATATGTTTGAGTATGGATAAATGGGCCCTACGTGGCCATTTTTACTCATATGTGGACCCGGTGTGGTCGTTGTATAATATTGGGCTATGTTGCCATGTAATTGTATAGGTTGTATTCTGGGTAGAGCTCCCCGTACAAAGGAGAGTCTGCTCGATTGTTGTTAAATCATGGGTCCCGGAAAAGGGGACACGATGGTGTGGTGTTGGGTTACTTGACATCCATGAGTATTCCGCGGGTTGACGGGTTGTCAACGGGACCTCCCCAGGAGAGGGGTGTCACAATTCACTAATTTAAAGTCCCAATGTTTTTTCTTTTAAGGCTTTCACCCTGCACCATTGCCACCATTAATTAAAAACAGGCCTACCTTTCTTGATACTAACAATAATGATTCCCAACATGTCCAAGTCAAAGCCTTTATATCTAATTCTGAAATTGAAGACTTCATAGCGAGATACCTACCTATTTAGTTTCAAGTAACCTTTCTACTCTAGGTTCAAGTACTAGCCACACATCTCATAAGCTAATTGGCAAGTGTAGGGTTGCATTAATCCATTATAGTGTGCTTGAGCTCGGGATAAGGTACACAAATGTCCTTGAAGTTTGGTCATATGTCTAACGGTCATAACCTTGTTTGGGTCCAATGTTGCCTTTAACTTTTTGTTCGTATCTCGAATATGCTCCTGCAGTTAACAGACGACAGGCGGGAAAGAAGCGAGAGGCGATACTTATTGCTAACGTGCTACCCATTGGAAGCGATACATGTTAACAAATTATGATACGTGAGGGTGACATTTAGCGGTGTTAGATGCCCATATATTTACTCCATTGATGGTATGAGCATATTTAAGTAACGGAACAAATGTTAGGTTAAGGCGACGTGAACTCAAAAGCGTTTAAGGACCAAATTGAACATGTGTTCTTCGAGGAGCATTGTATACGTTATCTACTGACTCAAATACAGCCACCTCATATCATTTAAAGGTATGTAAAAACAATACAATTTTTAATAGAAATTGATGGAACCAAGTATAACAAAAGCTACCTAACAATGGTGAAAATCACAACAAATTAGTATAACTAAAGTAGTCTCTTTTTCACTTGCTATTCATTTTATTTAGGTGTTGCAGGCGAGAAATTTCATAGAGAAGAAAATGAAAAGGAGAAAAAATGAGGTATGTAGGCTAAATTAGCTAGTTTAATTCAAGTTAAAGATTTATTTCCAAATATTTCTTGATCCACTGCGCATACTTCTTTGGAACTACGTGGTCATCAAAGATTTGGGTGGATCAATTTGTATATATCTTTGATATGCAGTGAGTATGAAATAGAAGTGGTTAGTAAGCAATGTAACAATTAGACCCAACAGGTAGATATTATGCATTTTGGACCCAAGGACTCTCACAATTTTAAAACGTGTTTACTAGATTTAGAGAAGCTTATGTTTATATAGTGCGAGGAACTTTTTCTCCTAGTGGGATGTGACCCTTAATGACAAACAAAAAGGCATATGATCCCTACTGGAATTTTTTCGAGCCTTGGGAATATAGTTCTGTTACGTGCTAGAACTTTATTGTCTTTATGGTCTCTCGTATGAGGATTAGTTTGAGTATGGTATGGTTTAAAGATGTCTTTCGTGTATCTGTGAGCCCACTTATGACACATCATGGTCGACAAAAAAAAAAAAAAAAAACAAAAACAAAAGGAATATGATGGTTTATGGAAAAAGTGGGCCAACTTGCATGGAGTGCTTGAACTCAAGTGCCCTTGATATAAACAATAAATTAAGCCATTTTTTTAAATGAATGGGTGAAAAAAGAAAAAAGAAAAAAGAAAAAACCTTGTCATACCCAAAGCATGCTTGGGTTTTTGTAACATGGATATGCCTTTTGGAGTTGTTAATTAAAGCCAAGTTCGCCCCACTATGGCGTTGTAAGGCCCCAAATCTTTAACATCTGAGAACAAAATTTCTTGGTATTTAGTCCCTGTTCTGAAGTCTGACATCCCATAATGTTATTGTAGTTGCCTGTTGAAGCGAGAGGATTAAACTCATTGAGTTAACATTTATGAGGAAAGCTTCATTTGCCTGAAGGCTGGTAGTTATAATAAATTTGTCGTACTTCCAGAGTCCCACAAATACCTTATGTACATCAAAACCATTATCTGAGTGAGCACTAGCATCATAGTGGGAGCCTGTGATGTTTATTCGGGTTGGCGGAGGAAATGATATAAGGTCATCTATTGGCTCAGTTTCTACATGGCTACTCCTCGTATGGATGGCGTTCACCCTTGCCTTAATCATGGCTGCTCTCAAGAGTTTCGTGCTTTGTTTGATACTAGTCATCAAACGGACCGCCCAGTATATAGTTTATGGTTGGTCTAGGTTATGGCAAGGTTGTTGCTTTCAGGTGTGATTAATGCGCATCTTGCACTTGGTTTCGTATGGTCAATTTCGCCCGACATACCTCTGAGGTGCCTGCTTTAATAAGCTTTCCACCAAGAACTTTAGACTTCGACTTTGTCGATCTCATGCCCATGATCTATGATAGTTTACTGCCAAGTAAGGTTGTTTCTTTTGGAAGGATCCGTCTGGATCGGGGTAGGCCATTTAAATTTTGGCAAGTCGTGAATGATTTACAATAGCCTCTCATAAGAGATGTTTAGGGGGGTGAACTGCGGGGGTTCTCTCTTCTTTTGTGATTGGTCACTGGATCCCTTCCGGTCTCTATTCTGACCCTCCTTGGATTTGGAGGGCTCTTTCCCAGACGGAATATTTCCTTCCCACGGTTGGCTCGTAATCATGACAATCTGGGTCGCTACACGAATATTGTCCTCCAACATTGAGTACCTATCGGCCCGTCTGTATAATTCTTCCATTATTGCTGGTGGGTATAAGAATAGTGGTTAGAAAAAAGGAGTAGATGGAGCAAAGCTTCTCCTAAAGTTTTGGAGGATTGCATCCATGCTACATGACTCTATTTGTTGGACGGCTTGCCCAAACCTCCTTGTGAAGTCACAGATTGATTCTTCTTCCTATTTGAGAATGGTTTGTAAGGAGCTAGTGTTTCTTTTTTGTCACATCGAGCAGAGATACTATGATATGAATGCAGCCCATAGTTCGTAGAACGAATTTATTGAGTAGTGTAGGAGCTTGTGAAACCAAGCCAACGTTGGCCCATGGCCCAGTGGGAGCTACTTTGCATAATAGCTGGTCGTTTACCCGGCATTCGAGTCATTGCTGGTTATGAGTGGAGCAGCAATTCGTAGGGGATCAATCGGGCCATCAAATGTGGTGGCTGGAATGGCAAACCAGCGAGGCAACTCGTAATCAGGATGTGTTGCCCCAGGGTGAAAGAGAGCATGTCATCGGTCTTTGGTCTTAGGGTGGAGCCGATTGGTATGTAAAACGCTAGCATTATACCAAAGGCAGGCTGCGCAGGAGACATTGTTGACAAAGTGCCTGAGGGCAACACTGGCAGGTTCCCCAAGACTTGACCTGACCAGTACTGTCTTCTACTTGCCTCTCTCCTTTCCCTCCGAGATGCACCACTAATAGCGTCACTAAAGGCAGGGTGAGGCGAAGGACTTTTGTGTGATCTGGTCCTTGTGCTTTCCCGAACATTCTTTGTCGGCGACAGATTCAAGGATGGGGAGATACCTAAGGATAGTTCATCGTTCGCTTGGGTGTCAATGTTGTCAGGAGGAATAGGCCCCTTCCCTTCTCCTTGGGCGATCGATTCTGGTCGCGGCTGCTTTCCCACGTCGTCTTTTAAGGATTGTGACTTTTTTCAATGCGGGTACCATGTGGTCATTCTCATTAAAGTAAGCACTTGACGATCACAGCTCATACGTCTTACTTGTTCCTCTTGCTTTCTCTCCATGCCTTGAAGCCAATGGAGGAATTAATCTTCTGATGATTGATTCATCGGAATTCTCGTCATTGCGTCTACCTCGGGCAAATCAAACGTAGAATGGGGGATCGATAGAGCTCTAAGTGATGAAGGGATACTTGATAGCCGTTGAAGCGAAGCTCTTGCAGCTTGTAAACGAGACTTTTTGTTCGATTCCCACAGACTGTGCCAATTGTTGTTACCTTGATCGTCTGATCTTTGGAGCATCAACGGTGCAATGTCAACCTGCAAAAAGGGCGATCCGGTGACGATGGGCCGACCACGTCTCCGATGATTAAGTCAGCAAAAACATAAAGAGGAAGAAGAAGAGGTTCGTATAGTTAGGATTGAATACCTTCTCATCATGGAGATCCTCTTGATTTATAGAGGGTGGTTTCGAGAATCCCTCAATTTTTCTCCGTAGATAATCTCCATTTTTTTAGGAACGAAATCTCTCTTTCCTTATCAAAGACTAATTCTTCCTTATTAGGGATTAATCTTTTGAGAAGTAAGAGATTTGGAAGCTAGGAAATTAGGGGATAAATACCTTTTATGTATTTCTCGCCTTTATCCATTCGTCCATAGCGAACTTGCCATAAGCAAGAAGATGGTTGACTGAGGGACTCGGAACTCTAGACAGGCTGCCCTTAGGCTGAGCTTTGGGAGGTTACTTTTGCTTTCACAGATGGGCATCCAGATTTCCCGTCTAGGTAATGCCTACCAGTTTTGATATGGAAGGTGGGCTTGGGCCGCTTTATGTCATGGGCCAGCCAGACCATGGACCTGGCTGGCCAGGCCTTAGGCCCATTGAGTGGTGGGTTTTAAAACCCATGGTACTCATAATTTACTTGTTTTAGAGTTTTTATTATGTGAATATGTTGGAAATGCTATTCACCACAATTCAATGAATTATGTCGATATACTTGATTGACTCTCTCACATGAGTAATTGCCTCTAGCGCTATAGAGCAAGTAGAGATGAGACCAAGATTGAGATGACTAAGGTGCGCAGTGGGAGCGACTTTGGTCACATTGTCACTTACAAGGTCGCCTTGATGAGAATCAAGATGAGACTCTTTATATGAATCGATATGAATGCATTCCCCACCATTCATCTATCTGTTTAGAGGAAGTTGGGCGTGAAACTTTTTGTTTAACATTATTAAATGTGTAGACAAAAGTTTCAGGTTTAGCGCTGTTAGAAGCGACATGACTAAGACTCATATGATGTTATTTATTTTATAATAAAGAGAAACATAGACACTTTTTTTTTTTGACAAAGAAAAGTGTTGCTCCGTCATAACATGCATTTCATACTGCATTTCCTTACCCTTTGTGATTTTTGACTATATCATGATGTGATGAGTTAGTGTTGGCTATCTTAGGATGTTTCCTATAGTCATGGAATGATTCGAATTATGAGCATTCCTAGAAAAGCAAGTTAACTCAAATGCGGTGATGAGGGAGAAAGAAAGAGTATTCTTTGTTTATACACTCGTTACTTGTATTCAATGGCTAGAGTTATTTTGCTTAATAGAGCTTGAAATAACTTAAAATATTGAGTAATTGTAAGAAAGATTTGAGTATGGATTCTTGAGGGATTGAATAATACTTGATCATGTGTATTAAGAAAGATACTTAGGGTAAATAAGCACTTCTTTTTCTTTTAAGGTTGATGTCTCCTATATGGCCTATGTAAGGTTTGTATTGGAGCTCCCACCATTAGTGTGCTTTAGGTCCCACAATCCGTTCACTATCCCACAATCTATTCACCTTTATGAATTATTCTCTGTTTGAACTATTAGTATGATGCTTGTGATGAGCCAAGCCTAACATGAGTGAGTGGGAGATGTTGGATTATGGGCATGGGTCGCTTAAGTGGGCTTGACCCGACCCGTAATCCAAGGGATGTGTTTGTAACTCATGAGACACATTCAAGTGATGTGTCTTCCTGAAAGGGTATCTCAAATTCATATAAATGCAGGAACCAAGAATACCCTATGATATACATCAATGAACGTTGTTTTCTCCCTCCTAAAAAGATACATTTTAGTTAAAAATCTCCTATGTTTGTGAATCATCCTAAGCACAGAGAAAGGGTGTTCGTACTATGGAATTTTGGATACATATTCTATTCCAATGATCTGATTCTCGCCTGAAGCATTGAAACGTCATTTTCACCAGACTTCAACAGGCGTAGTGCCCTCTTATGTTTTCATTTGCAAATGTTCTGAGTTACACAATGTACTAAACTATACCCATTGAGACTTGAACCTGGGACCCCTCCTCTCCCTATGCCCTGCCTTCTTAAAACGTTGAATGTTCTACCATAGGAGTTAAGTATGATGAACAAAGTTGACTTAATATATTTGAATATTGATCGGTATTATCAACAAAAAGAATCAAATCTATTAAGTTTGTTAATAATATTTATTGAATGTTGAGGGGACCTTTTAAGGGCAAGAAGGAATAAACTTGAGCGTTCAATCGATATTGCATTTTGGTCTATGGAGAGGAATAATTGCATCATGTTTAGAAGGGAGTATAGATGCTCGAGATTAAAATTTTTTTGTGTATAATTTGTGGAGTTGGAACAGATTGTATCTAGGTGGAGAGACCCTTACCCTCTTTGGTTTTTTCCGGAGTGATTGGTTTCCAATTAAGGGTTGATTTGTTTTTTGTTCTTCTCAGCTCTTTTTGTTTGGTGTGGCTACCTGGTATATTTCTTTTTACTTTTTGGGTATTATATGCTTTGACTTATTTAACAAAAAAAACATTGAATGCTTATTTAAAAAAAATATGAATGTGTTTAACCTTTTAAACAAGAAAAGGTGAATGCTGCCCACTTTGGAGATGGGTATGGTACCTTCTGATTTGTCTCTTTGTTTGCGGTACATATGCACGTTCAACGCAAAATTTAATGTAGAGGATATAATAAACTTTTATACTTCCCACTGTTTTATTATATAATAACTATTATTATTTTTTGACATCATATAATAGTGATTATTTCAAGTATATAAAATTAAAATATTAATTAGAAATTTAGATACTTCGTATTCAATAATTAATTTTATAAAAATAACACTCAATTTTAATAATCAATATGTTATTTTTATATTTAATGATGAATTTTTAAATGAAAATAATTTTATTGATTCAAATTAGCGATAATAAATAGAAACATAAAAACAAATTGTTAAAAAGCATGGAATAATGAAATATGTGGCACCAGTTAATAATACGATTAAATGGCTCAAAGCCTATAATTTTAATAATACTATAGTGACTACAATTCATTGTTTATAGTTCTGTAACATACGATCATAATCTGATTTATTGTCTTTGTCTAATCGAATATGTTTTATTTGTCTGAATCGCTCACATATAAATAAAACATCGTAACAAGACGATGAAAAATAAAATGTCATAACAAGACTTTTAAAAAGTGCTTTCAATATAAAAAATATTTTGTAAAAATGATAGGAGTTTAATATTTGTAACAAAATTTGTAGAATTATGTATAATATTTTATGAAGTAATATTTTTAGAGAAAACACAAACTAAAAAAACATTTCAAGTAAAATTGCTTTCAAATAAATTCTTAATATTTTAATCATCATAACTTTTCAAAAAAAATATCTTAATCATAATTTGTTAACAATAAAGTTTTCATATATGATGACCGATTAATTTAATTTCTCAAAACCTTTGTGAAGAAAAACGTAGCTAGTGCCAATGCAATGCATGAACATACTTAAGATTCCACATAGAAACAGGAAAAATAAATAATACAAAATATAGAAAGGAGGAAATAAAAATTAAATTTAATACCATAAAGAACGACTTCCCCAAAATCTCTAGTTCCGTAGACCAGCCTTATCCATTGGGCTATAAAGTCTTGATGTAGGTTGCTTTTGGTAATAAAATTATATTATATTATTATTCTTTCTTTTTAATCATATATTACCTTTTTGCCAATATCTTTTTATTTTATTGGTGGTTTGATTAAAAGACATTTTTTTGAATAAATTAAAAGACGTTTTGAAAACTTGATTTTGGAAATTTGACACTTCATCCATTTTGACATAATTTTAATAAAAATGTCCTTCTTGTTTTTTTCCAAAAATAACCCATTATTTTAAAAGTTAATGTAAATATATGAAATGGATAAGAGTATTTTTGTCCAAAATGAATTATTTTTTCAAAAAAACAAATATAGGGAAGATTAGATTCACAAATTTTGAGTTCTTTGATGTCTTTTAAAAAAATATTTATATTTTTATTTGAGTAGTGTTCAGCTTTTCAATTTCACGTGTTTATAAATAAATAGAGGTGGATTGTTGTTTAGTTTATATTTGTATTTTGTTTTGGGATAGTCAAGAGGAGGAAATTCATGTTGTTCTAAAATTATTTGAAATTAAATTAATAAATATGAAAATTTGAGTTTTGTGTTAAATGCACATTTGATTAATTGTCCTGTAAGGCCAGAAATTCGATTTACGGAATAAGGGTAAAATCATAATTTTGATTACAAGAATTGTAATTTTAGTTAAGAATCCGTAATTAATTTTCTAGATCTCGGATAATGAAAGCAGTTCATCGTTGGAATCGTCTCATGTGAAATCTAGTTATACGTGGGCCGTAATATCAGAGACGATCGAATGCGCACGTTTTTCGGTGACATCGTGTTTGGTCTTAGTAAAATGGTTCGATCGACGAAAGTCACATATAGCACGTACTCATGTATCATAAGTGGTATGAGTAAGAAATGATGAAAGTGGAATGGCCGAGATAGTCTTAGAATATCGGTCCCCAGTAAGGAGGGACGTAAGGGTCGTTATGAAAATTTGATTTTTAAGTCGCGAAGGATGACAAGATAGCGAATAGTCTTCATCTCGCCGTTAAGCTGAAACAAAACGTGGGGAGTGAACATTTTGAGATCCAGTAGCCATTTCTTTGAGAGCTTTTTAGAGAGAGAGGGTGCTTCTCCCCAGATCTACGGGAATCGGACCAGATTGGATTTGTGAACGAAGAAAGCGTTCTATCTGCGGCGAACTCTGCGTGGACCCAGTTTGCGAATTTTGATGACTCAAGAGGTAGGGGTTTCTCCCTACTTGTGTTTTATTCCCATTTTAAATGTTTTTCGATGTTTTGGTTGGTTTGAGGTGTGAGGGCAGGTTGGTGAATCCCAAAACTTGGGACCGGAGATGTTAAATTTTGGGAGCCAATTGGGAATGCGAGGCCTTTATTACGGATTTGCTATGGGTTCTCTTGTGATAATTTATTGAATAAATTATGCTTTGGTGTTTATAAGATCGGAAATGGGTAAGAAATTCGGTTCCAAAAAGTGAAACCGAGGTTGAATGAGTGAGGTACGCCCGTGGACAGCCTTTGCTGGGACCCCAGGGACTGTTAAAATCAGTCTCGGGTTGTGTGAATTGGATAAGAATTGTCCATGTGTTGTGTGCTTGAATTGTTGAAATGAATGACTTGAGTTGTGTGGAATTAGATAGGTTAATACATGAATTTAATGTGTTAATATAATGACATAAGTATATAAAATATAATTGTGTTTGTAGGCCATTGAGATGATTTTAAAATGTTAATGCATAAGCTTGATGTGTTAACATGATGTCACAATTATATGGAATATAATTGTGTGTATAGGCTATTGGAGATAAAAATTATGATTTGCTCAATTACCTAGAATATAATTGTGGGTGTAGGCAATTGGAAATTAACATGAGGTCACAATTATGTGGAATATAATTGTGTGTGTAGGTCATTGGAGATGAATTTGTGATTGCTCAAGTGAGCTAATTTGTGTGATGGTTGATATCATTGAATTACATGTGTGTAATTGTAGTTGATTGAAAATATGCATATTGACATATTGTGTAAATGATTTTGAAAGTGGCATAATGCATTTTCTATGCCTTTGGGTAACCTGGGAATTGGGTGTGAGTGCATGACAAGGTATTTTGTAAAGCGGATATGGTTGCGAAAGGAATTCAGGGATGATGGGAGGAGTGGGTTGGGAAGATGGGCCAACGAGGATCATTTCGGATGAGGGTATATTTGTTTCGGAAAGCTCACCCAACCAATTCACCTCGGAGGGTAGTCCCATATTTTCTTGAATATTTCGGTAGTATATTTTCAAGAACAAAGTTTTGTTTTGAAAATGATTTATTTTCTCATACATGGCCAATGAGTGTGAGTGAGTCGGTGGGACTCGTGACATGGGGTGATATGTAGACATTCAAGTAGGATCATGTATTTACTTGAGTGTGTGTTTACTTTGGAGCATTGCACTGCACTGGGTGGTGATGACACTTAGGGCGATTCTCCTGCGAGCTTTAGCTCACCAGGTCGTGGGACCCCCCTTATTTCGGGTACATGGAGGCGCTCGAAGACAGGAATTCATTTTGCGGGAAGCCGGTTCATGATTTTGATGATTTTGGACATAACATGTATTTAGACTTGTAGATGTTAATATATGTTTTGTATAAAGAGAATGTAATCAACTATTAGTGTGGGGGTATAATTGGAGAATAGTTGTGATATCTTGTTTATGAGTATTGGTTATGGGCCCAGTGGCGTATTGGATATATTGCATATATTGAATTTGTTTGGAGACGGTAAATGCGGATGTTACAAGTTTTTGCATTTGGGTAGAGCTCCCCGTACAAAGGAGACTCTACCCGATTTTCTAAAGTGACGTCAGGTAACCCGACATCCACTTGAATTCCGCGGGTTGACGGGTAGTCAACGGACCCCCGGGTTTTGGGGCGTCACATGTCCCATCATATTTAATTGTATCGTATGTATGAATTAGAATTGCAAGATGTGATTGGATTAATATGTGCATGGAAAAAGAAAAAAAATTACCCATAAAAAAAAAAGATGTACATGGAAAAAAGTAGCTAACATAATTATAAGTCTTTACTAGAAAAATGCAAATAATATAAATATATGTTAAGTTTTGAAACCAAATATAATAAGTTTGGATGTTTATAAATAGGGTAGTTTTCAACTTTTTTTTTTTATAAATGTAAGTAAAGATTTGGAAGAAGTTGAAGTATCAACCTTAAGAACTACACTTGATTTAAGATATCCACTCCAATTAAATTGATTGTACAATTCAAACTTAAAAAATAAGCTTTTAGGGTTTATGATTTGGTTCCACGAGAAGGAAATCGATTAACCTAATGCGCCCTAAAGGCCATTTTCCAAAAAATAAAAAAGTGTATTTAGAAGATATTAGATTGCGTGGAGTCTTGAGATTTACCCAATTATTAGTTCAGTCTTCCCCTAAGCCACTAGAGGTTTACTTAATAGTCTTCAAGACCTCGTGGGGATTGAGTCATATATCATTCGAAGCGATGCGGACAATGATTGTAAAAATAAAAGACAAATTTGTTTTAAATTAAATAATATTGTAACATACAATATTCTAAATCAAATAGAATTATATATCCTCACATAACCATGCTTTAATCACTTAAAGACATGCTTTCGAGTTCAATCATATTAGAATCAATGATTTATTAAAGTTTCACTTCATATGGAAGCAACCAAACTCTTATCATCACACATTGCTCTTACTAACACATCAAAATAAAGCAAAAGTAGAGTTTGATGCAAAGAAAAATTAAAGAAAAATTTCATATCGAGAAGAAAGGCATTTTTAATCACTTCAAATTAGCCATCCACTCTTGACCAATGTGACCAAGAAATCTCTATAATTTCAGTGCGGCTTTAATCATCTGTCTCAGGAGCTCCATATTTCGGAATTAAATTCCTTGCAATGTCCTTCCTTATCAACATCGGTTCGGATTATAATAACCCGAGTTAGGGCTTCTATTTCTTGCTTTCGGTTGTACGAGACACTCATTGCTGTATCTAAAATCTAAAATTGAAAAAGAAAAAAAAAGTAAAAATAATTCTAAGAAATAATTTAATAATAATTATTTTTGCAATGTGGTAAAAGAATTTGTCTCCAACTTCTTGAAATATATTGGAGGAGCGCATAAGCGATTAGCGTGTCACAGGCTGTCATCAAGATCCTAAAAATTATGGTGGAAAAATGACTTCTAATAAATATTACCATTGAAAGAATTATTTAAAGTAGTATGAGAATGAAAATGAAAATGAAAATGAAAATTTGGATCCTACCTTTTTTTAAAGAAGAATTTTTTTAAAAACCCAACATTCTCCACTATGGTAAACAATATATTTTCCTTATAATTGTATCTTCATGAATTTATAGGTTAAATTATTAGCAAGTAAATATTTCAATCCTAATCACTTCTTAGAATGCATTTGGTATGTGAAAAAGAACAAAAAATAAAGATAAATCATAGTATCATATAAGGACTTATAAAGTATTATGTAAGAAGATTATATGCTATTATGGAATAGTGATAAGTGATTTGCAAATAGAATGAACTTTGTGGACTAAATAGCAAAAGGGAAAAAACTTAGAGCCAAAAATGAGATTTTGCGAACATGACCTTATAACAAAAAGGGATAAGATCACATTTTGTCTCATAGAAGAAGGGGGTTCTCATTTTGGCTTAAGGGAGAGCTAGGGCACGGTTTGGAAGAAGAAAGGGAGAAGAAAGTAAGAAGGAAGAAGAAGAAGAGAAAAAGGAAGAGAAAAGCTAAAAAGGGAAGCTTTGAAGCTTTAAGGTTAGGAAATCCTAACTTCCTCCATCTATGGGTATAATTTGATTTAGGATTTGAAGTTTGGCTAAGGTTTGGAATTTTCTTCTTCTATTTTGTGTTTGTTTGTGTTGTGCTTTTGTTTTGGATCTTCAATGGAGGAGTTTGGTGTGAAAAACGAGTTAGGGTTCATATGGGTTGGAGGTGCTGTCCGTTTTTTTTTTTTTTTCGACCCTTGCTCTTTGTCTTGCCATAACTTGGTCATTAGACCTCCAAATTGAGTGATTCCAATCTCTGTGTAATCTAGAGTTCTTGTAGAATAACTCCAAAGAAGGAAGTGTAATCAATTTGCCCCCTATGGTGCCCAGTAAATTTTGGAACCTGAATATGAGCTTAAAGGTAAGCTTATGGGTTTATCCTCTGATTTTGGTACAGTCTTGGTGTTTTGGTCGTAAGTTGAGTTTTACTCATCCAAATTTCTGTGTAATCTAGACTTCTAGGAGAACAACTTTCATGAAGAAAGTATTGTAGAATTGTGTTGGGAGTGTCCTTTTCTAAGGAGCATTTTGTAAAATGGATATGATAGAATTATAGGGGAAGTACTATCAAAATTTCCCCAGAATCCGTTTTCTTGTATTGGCCATAACTTGGCCTCCTGACCTCCAAATCAGATGACTCTAGTTGGGGAAGAACCCTAAGAGGTAGACCTACAAAAATATAGAAGGTACTAAGAAGCAATTTTGAACCTAAGTCCTCTGTTTTTGAGATTGAAGTGAAGATACAGGTTTTGATTTCTTAACATGGGTAGGTTCTGTATTTTGGCCATAAGTTAAGTTATAATGATCCAAATGAGATGATTTCAATTTCTACTAAAAATAGACTCATAGAATTACAACTTTCATGAAAGAAGTTTAGGTAAAATATGTCTCGTTTTTTCCTAGAAAATTGTGCAAGTGAAGGTGAAAAAAATATGTTTCTAGGTGGGAAGAACATTTCCCATAATTTGATCTCTTTGGAAAAAATACATTGTTAACGCATGATAGTTATGATTTGAACATGTTGATATGTATGAAAGTACAGTTATAAAATTTATTGGAGAGAAATAATAGGAATGAGGTTAGACCTATGTAAAATGTTCTAAATCATATAATTGTATGCACAGGCCAGGATAGTGAATAAATAGGGATGAGTGCTACGACACTCACGATTGATGCTAAAGCGGCTCCTGTTGAAATGCTTGTGGCTCACGATTAGTGCTATAACACTCGATAGTGCTATAACACTCTGATAAGTGCCGACACTCATATGCGCATCTTGTACCTACGAGTACCTACTATACTATGTACTTGTTAATCATTCTTACTGGTCTATGTAGACAAACATTTATATGCGCCAAAATCCACGAATAAAGACCGGTACTCTTATGAAAATAGAATTTATGATGTATCCAACATACTTTTATATTGTACGCGAGTATTACTCTCGAGTACCTTTTGTTTTAAGGCTTGTATAATATATTGCTCCCCTACGAGGAGATGAATATGATCATGACCTGCAAAAGCTACGAACATGTTATGTAAAACCCGATAAAATTCTAATTTTCTGAAAAAAGGTAAAATGGTAATTTCGGCCAAAATCCGAGATTTTTTTAGATCTCGGATAATGAGAAACCAGACTTCATCGTTGGAGTTGTCTCGCGAAATCTAGCTGCCACGTCGAATTTCGTGAGATTCCAAGACGGTCGAATTTCAAGTTTTCTAGGCCTTTGGGTGTGTGAGGGTCTGAGTAAAGCGACTGTAAAAGACATGTGATGTGAAAAAGGTCACCTACTACATGTACCCATGTGACACATGTTGCATGATTAGTGAGATGATGGAGATGAATGGCTTAGATTAAGCCATGTGTCAAAAATCCAAAACTTAAGGACACAAATGAAATTATTGAAAAGTTTAAGTGAATAAGACAAAAAGGAAATAGTCTTCTTCTTCAATTGGAAAGCAAAAACAAGCAGTGAGGTGTGGATCTAGTTTTTAGAAAGAGAAAGAGTGACTTATCTCTAGATTTCCCGTCGTTCGGATCGTTGGTTCTCGGCGGGCAGAAGCAAAAGTTGGTCTGCGCGGCGGGAGCTGCGTGGACCGATTTGGTGGAGTTCCGACAACTCCAAGAGGTAGGGATCTTTTCCTACTTGGTTTATTCTTTGGCTAAGAGCCATTTTTATGGATGGGGATTTGTTGAGGCCTGAATGGTCGTGTTTTCGGTCTCAAAAATCTTTGAACCGAGTGGAGGAAATCCCTATTGTGTGGACGTGAACAGTGCCGATCCGAGGGTTTCACTGTTCACGTGATTGGTTGTGTGATTTTTGTGTGTTGGGGTGATTCAAAATGAATTGCTTGGACTTGTTAATTAGCCCATGTGAGCTAATTTTGATGTTATTATTGTGAATTGAATTATGTGATTAGTATTTGAATTAATTTTGTTAATATATACATGTAAAATATATTAGCATGAATTGTTGGAATTGACATCATGCATTCCATATGCGGGGCACCCTAAAATGATAGGTGTGAGTTATGACATGAAAATGAAAAGAAAAAGTGAAAATGGTTGTGAAATGAATTTCAAGGATGATTTTCGAAGAATTGCCTTAGAAGAGTGGTCAGCCAGTTTATCTCGGAGAGTTGACCCGCGGATTAATTTCGGAAAAATGATCTAGCAATTCGCCTTGGAGGGTAGTCGATATATTTGCGAAGCTTCGGTGGTGTGTTTTCGAGAACAAAAAGCTTTTGTTTTGAAAATTGTAATTTTACTCGCATTTTGCTTAGGCATGTGTGAGAGAGTCGGTGAGGACTCGAGACATGATTGGAGCATCCTAGACATTCAAGCGGGATCATGTATTTGCTTGAGTGTGATTGTTGCCATGACATGTGCACTTAGGTGGGGAGTAACCCATGTAGGAAATTATCACTACTAGGCATTGCTCTCCCTATCGAGGGATCACTATTTCGGTGCGGGTGTACGAGGAATGACCGCTCACAGGGCCAGCGTTTAGAAGAAAGCCAACTTGTGGCTTTGACATGAAATGCATATAACATGTATTAAGAATTTGTTTTAATATATGTTTTGAATTCGTGATTTCTTAACTCTTGACCATGTAATATAGTTGGTTGGATATTTTTAGTGAGTGATGATGTATGGGCCAGCGTGACCATTTTTTACTCATTTAATTGTATAGGGACGGTGGTCTTTGTAAATATTGGGACCGGGTTGGCATGTGATTGGGACAGGTTGTATTTTGGGTAGAGCTCCCTGTGCAAAGGATACTCTGCCCGATTTTCACTCAAGTGATATCGGGTGCGAACTATCATGATCCTTTATGAGTTGATGGGTTTCATCAACGAGACATGGGAATCGGGCGTCATAATGTATATATATATATATATATATATATATATATATATATATATATAGTAAACAAGCATAAAGAGAAAAACACTTATAACTATTCTTAAATATAGTATAAGTGTTTTTTCTTTTATGTACTTTCCTTAGTAAGCTATAAGCTTAGCATGAGTGTTTAATCCATGTAGGTGATGAAGAAGTTGTTAAGGACATCACGTGCGTCAAGGCCAACACACCCTTAGAAGCCCCATTGTATGACCCTATTCTTTTGTACTAGAAGTGGTTGTGTAATATATTATTTTGTTATAGGGAAGCGTATTAATACAAGTAATTTTTTTTGAGACTCAAGCATATGTACAAGACTTTTTAAACACCACTATGGTGGTAGTTTTACTTAGTTATATTTTGTAGTCTTGAATTTCTATAATTCAGACTTTTAAAGTATGATTATGTCATTTTTGACTTTTTGCTTGAGTTGTTCTCAATTATTTTTTTAAGAGGATGGTTCACCAGGTCTCAGTTACATTGTGGTGTCCCCTCACTTGCCATAGTTATGGGGTAGGGGTGTTATAGGATTGTTGTTTAGTTTTATATTTGTATTTGTGTTTTGGGATAGTCAAGAGAGAAATTCATGTTGTTCTAAGATTATTTGAAATTAGAATTAATAAATATGAAAAAAGTTGAGTTATTTGTTAAATGTACATTTGATTAATTGTCCTATCTATTTAATTGTGTATAAGTATAATAATTAAATTGCAAGATGTGATTGGATTAATATGTGGGTGGAAAAAAGAAAAAAAATTACCTATAAAAAAAAGACGTACATGGAAAAAAAAGAACTAACATAATTATAAGTCTTTAATAGAAAAATGAGATAATATATGAATATATGTTCGTTTTGAAACCAAATATAATAAGTTTGGGATGAACATAAATGGGTATAGTTTTTCAAATTTTTTTAAATGTAAGTAACATTTGGAAAAGTTTAAGTATCAACGCGAAAGAACTACAGTTGATTTAAGATAATATCACTAGAATTAAATTGATTGTACAATCAAACTTAAAATAAGGTTTAGGGTTTATGATTTGATTCCACTAGAAGACAATCGATTAACCTAATGCACCATACATGCCATTTTTCAAAAAATAAAAAAAGTGTATTAGAAAGATAATTCGATTGATCTAAGATCTTAGGATTTACTTGATACTTATAGTTTCAAGTCTCCCTCAAGGCCATTAAAGGTTTATTTGGTTGTTAACTTCAAGACCTTTTGAGATTAGTCTATGAGCATGCAAGTTGATCCGGACAACACCATAGTGAAAAAAAAAAAAAAAGACAGATTTGTTGAAATTAAACGATACCGTTACACAATATTCTAAATCAAATAGAAACATATATCCTCACATAACTATGCTTTAATCACTTAAAGACATGCTTTCGAGTTCAATCATATTAGAATCAATGATTTATTAAAGTTTCACTTCATAGGAAGCAACCCAACCCTTTTATCATCACACATTGCTCTTACTAACACATCAAAATAAAGCATAAGTAGAGTTTGATTCAAAGAAAAATTAAAGAACAAGTTCATAACGAGAAAGGCATTTTTTAATCACTTCAATTAGCCATCCCTCTTTTGACCAATGCGACCAAGAAATCTCTATAATTTCCAAGAGCTGCAGCTTTAATCCTCTCAATCAGAGGAGCTCCATATTTCCTATTAAATTCCTTAGCAATGTCCTTCATATCAACATCGGTTCGGGTTACAATAACCCGAGTTAGGGCTTCCATTTCTTGCTCGGTTGGACAGACACTCATCGCTGTATCTAAAATCTAAAATTGAAAAGAAAAAAGTAAAAAAATAATTCTAAGAAATAATTTAATAATAAAGATTATTTTTGCAATGTGGTAAAGATAATTTATCTCACCTTACTAAAATATATTGGAGGAGCGCATAAGCAGTGTTGTCTCGGAATTTGTATGTCATCAAGATCCTTAAAAAATGGTGGAAAAATGACTTCTAATAAATATTACCATTGAAAGAATTATTTAAAGTAGTATGAGAATGAAAATGAAAATTTGGATCCTACCTTTTTTTAAAGAAGAATTTTTTTAAAAACCCAACATTCTCCACTATGTGAAACAATATATTTTTCCTTATAATTGTATCTTCATGAATTTATGAGTTGTATTATTAGCAAGTAAATATTTCAATCTAATTACTTCTTAGAATGCATTTGGTATGTGAAAATAAGAACAAAAAATAAAGATAAATCACTTAGTATCATATAAAAAGAGAATCCAAAATCCAAGAAAAAATACAAATTTTCATACACAAGATTGAAATTTTAATTTCAATATTATATTTAATAAATAATTTGGACTTAGAAATGAATAGAAAATGAAATGAGACATTTTATTCCCATTCTCATTTCTATTATAATGTTATAAATATTATATAATTCTTCTTTAGCCTTTTGAAGTGGTAGAGTGACTGGTAATAGAGAGAAAAATATAAGAAAAGAGGAAAATGAGCGAAAGAAAGAGGAAAAAAGGGAGATGATTAGCAATGAGACCTAGCTCAAATGATTAAGACATCGAGTTCGAGTTATAGTGGAGACAAATTTGTAAGGAACAAAATTCTATCATATAATGCAAAGTGAAAAGTTGTCAAATAAGAAAATAAAAAAGAAGAGGAAGAGGAAAAAAAGAGAGGAGAAGATTTAAAAAAGATAAGAGATTAGTCTAATAATAATTATCAATTTTTTTCCACTTTATTAATTTATTATTTATGATCAAGTAAAGAATAAAAGTGCCTTTAGTTTGATGTGCGGGAACTAAAAATATGATAGGAAGATTGCGTTATGTAAAAAAATAGAAATCAATTTTTGGGTAATAATTTTTTTTTAAAACTATATTTCTATTTAAAAATAATCCAAGAATAATGATGAATAAAAAATAGAATATATATTTTATTCAATTTGTACCTAAGATTATGTTTAGTTCTTGAAAGTATTGTGAAAAAAAAAATATTAAGAAAAATATTTTTATATTTTTCTTCGTCTTGAAAAGTATGAAAGAAAACAAAAAATAACTAAAATTAAATAAAAAACTATGAAATTTTTGAATTATAATCATCTGTGTATATAATAAGGAAAATATATGAAATGAGTTTTAAAAAATATACAAAAATACAATTTTCGATCTATTTTTATTTTCTACTTTTTCTAACTACCGGTTATTGTGTATTATTTTTTTCTTAAATTTTGGAATCAAATGAAACATTATATTTCAAGACCCTTTAAGAATTTACTAATATTTGTCATTGTACCTCTTCCAAGGTTGCTATCATAAACTCTTTATACTTGTTGTAGATGGTCTGAAGATGATGCTTGCTTTTTGTTATTTAGAATCATAGAACCTCATCATCGTTTTCAATTTCATTCTTCTGATCAGTTTTAATGTGAAATACCAGAGTATGTGACACTCTAACTTGATCGCAGCTTCATCAATTCGCTTTCCTTCGTATCTATACGTACTTACAAGTGCTACCAAAAGCTGTTGATACAAGAAGCAATATTTCAGAACATTATTTAATGTGGATAATTGTTGTGATTCGTGCAACAGATGGTAAAGAAATTAGAGAAAAAAATGAAAGAGAAAAATAAATGCACACGGATTTATGTGGATCGGGTAATGTGCCTAGATTCATGGGATCCACGGAAAACTTTTACCATATTCAATTAGGGTTACATAAGAGATTATTTATAACAGCTTGAGATATGATCAATTTGCAAAAATACCCCTATAAATAATATAGGACTTCCTAAAATTCAACTTCAATTGTAGAAAGAGTAGGCTTTAACCATCATTTATGAAAAATATGTTAGAAAGAAAGTCAGAAGAGGAATGCTATTTTTAAATAAATAATTGGTCAAAATGTTTCAATAAATTTATAAGATAAAAATTAATGGTCTTAGATCACTTTATAAAAACTTGCATAATCAATCTCCCACCAATTTTTATTTTCAAATATAACGACTAACAAAATATGCTCATACACTACAAATATAGTTTGATGTAAGAAAAAAGAAAAGAAGTTGGTAAAAGTGGGACTAACCCTGCGTTTGAAGCCTTCAACTCGGACAGCAACAAATTCCTCGACGGATTCGCTATAGAGGCATTGGAATGCTTTCCTAGCTCCCAAGAACTCATCGGAAGTTCTAGTGCATGCAAAGTTCAATAAGTAAATTATATAATGGAGGTTTTCCTCCAAAGACTTCCCTTACCAACAAGAGCATCTCGTTCCCAAGGATGCATCGTCCGTTGAATCACAGCTCTCTGACCACCAAAAATGTAAAATCATATATATAATTACAAAAAACAATAGTAGAGGGCCTGTTGGTTTCATGTTTTTAAAATGCATTGATAACCATTTTGAAAACATAGAAAACACTATTTTAAGACCTATTTGTTTTACAATTTTTGCAAACTAGTTTTTGTTATGAAAAATGAGGAGAACAAGAAAACATAGTGAATACATTTAGTTTTTGACAAAAACATAAAGAACACGAGAAAAACACTAATTTCAATGAACAAGAATAGTTTTCAAAGACACTTGTGTTTTCAAAAATTGTTCTCAATTCTAAAAAACATGAGTCAAACAAACCTTTAGTATTCTCTAAAAACTGTTCATCTTCTCTGAATTTTACTTTTATCAGCGTTCTTCGCGTTTTTCAACATAAAAAAAACTTGAGAACCAAAAAGTGTTTTTGTTTTTGTTGTTATCCTTGTTTTTCAAAATAAAAATCAGTTTTTGAAACCAATAAACTAAAAAGCCTTAGTCTCTCCGATCTTTTGGAACCCAATTCTAATAAAATAATATATAAATATCTTTAATTTTATATCAGAAATAGATACTTGAAAGCGCAGAAATTCGATTTCGAGGGATTTCAAATGAAAAGGATCCCATTTCTCGAAACAGTATCCATCATCCAAAAATATGTACGGACTGTTCTTCCTAAAAGTTGTCAAGTCTGCTAGATTGCATTTTACTAAGATCTCCAGCATTGATTTCTCTTCAACCCCATGTTGTCCTGGGAATGTAAATATTAACATTGTAAGAGAACAAACAAAAAAAAATGCTTGAAATTTCTCTAAACAAACCCATAACAAAAAAAAAAAAAAAAAAAAAAGAAGAAAAAAGAAAAAAAAAAGAAGAGCTAAAAGAAGGAGAAAAAAGAACAGAAAGCCTTTCTGAGAGCTTCCACACTCTTCTGGGGAAGTCGTGATTTTTTCCCCTTCTTTGTTTAATTTTTTTCCCATTCTAACAAAAATGGTATTCTTTCTCTCACCCATGGCATTAATTTTATAAGTAAGCTAATGGGGTATTTAGGGTAAGTAAGATCACGAGACTGATGGAATGACTTGTGGGAGGAGGGAAACTTCTCACGGTATGTCAACATCATAGGGAAACTTCTCATCCAACCTTTAACAACTGAATTAAGTCTCATTGATTGGGATTCTTAAGTTAGTTTTGAAGTTTTATCCATTTTTTAGACTTGAATCTTTTTCATTTTGATTTTGAGCCAACTTATGTTAAAAATATGATGGCTTTTTTTGAAGCGAATTTTATAAGATGGGTTTTGGTCTATAGGTTTTATAGAGACTTGTTTAGTATTAATAGAAATTAAAAATGAAATTTTGATAGTGTTTTTAGTAATATTGAATTTTCTTTAAGTATCTATCAATGCTATTAGTTAAGAATCATTTCAAGCGATTCTTCAAAAATTTTGTCAAATGCCTAATTTATACGAATTTTCCAAAATATTTCATTTTTGGTCAAAAGTGTCCATCAAGCTGTAATAGTTCGAGAATCATTTCAAGTAGTCCTTCAAACATTTTGAAGTGATTTATTTATTTATTTTATCAAATTACTATCTTTTTGAAAATTTCTAAAATTACTTTCAAACTTATTCTTAACTCGGTCAATGAATTGATTTTGTGAAATCCGGGAAAAACGTATTTTTTTTTCTTTTTTCTGAAAATGAGTGAATCGGTAATTCTTACCCGGAACGATACAGACAAAACCCTAGATCTTTCTCTAGACCTCGGATGACGAAACGCATCACGCCGTTAGAATCATCTTGCAAAATCTAGTTGAACCAAACGAACTACGTCGAATTCCGAGACTATCTGTTTTGCACGTATTTCGAGATGGAACGGGCCAACCATGGGGTGCCATGTGGCACTTGCATGGGAGACACTTGGCACATGGGCCAAGTGTCATGCTATAGAAGTTGCATGAGTTGGGTGGGGGCCAAATGTCAAGCCACCCTCATGCATGAGCATGAAAGTGGGTTAAATTGTGGCATGGAGAACACTTGGTCTTGAGTTGACCAAGTGTCAAACAAATTGTGTTAGGTGTGCTCCCACCTAGGTCAAACAAACTTTGGGTTGGAGGAGAAGATTCAAACAATTCGTAGAGAAGGAGAAGAAAGAAAAGAGAGAGAAAGAAGAAAGAAAGGAAGAAAAGGAGGGAGGAAGCTTTTCCTCCATTGTTTTCAGACCGAGATTGGATCCAGAATTTGGTCCTACACACTTCAAAGGCGAGGATCTTTCTCTTTGGTTATTTCCTTGTTTGGGGCCATGGAAATGGCATTTGGTTGAGTTTGCTATGTGATTGTTTGAATGAATAACATGCTGAATTTGTGATGTTGTCCATGCTGAATTTTCTGGGTTTTAAGACTGAATTTGTGATGTTGTACTTGCTGAATTTTCTGGGTTTGAAGACTGAATTTGTGATGTTGTACATGCTGTTTTTTTTTTCTGGTTTTTAGGACTGAAAACCCAGTTTGGTGTATTATTGTATGCATGAAAAACATGCCGAATTTCCTGGGCTTTCATGCATGACTAACATGTAGAATCTTTTGGGTTTTTAGATCAAAGAAAACTCAGTTTGAGGGTATTATTGTATGCATAGAAAAACACAGAATTTTCTGGACTTCCATGGGTCATACAGAAATGTTCTGGAGTTTTTAGACCCCAGAAAAATTCAGTTTGGTGTATTATTGTATGCATGAAAAACATGCAAAATTTCCTGGGCTTCCATGCACAGCTAACATGCAGAATGTTTGGGTTTTAGATCAAAGAAAACTCCGTTTGGTGTATTATTGTATGCATGACCTAACATGCAGAATGTTCTGGGTTTTTAGACTGAAGGAATTCAGTTCGGTGTATTGTGTATGCATAAGAAAAACATGCCGATTTCCTCGGATTTCATGCACATGACTAACATGTAGAATCTTTTGGGTTTAGATCAAAAGAAAAATCAGTTTGGTGTATCATTGCTTGCATGGTTAACATGCAGAAATTTTTCTGGGTTCTTAGACCGAGAAAGAAAATCAGTTTGGTGTATCATTGCTTGCATGGTTAACATGCAGGATTTTTACGGGTTTAGCCACGGTTTTAGGCCATAACTTTTCCATCCGAACTCCGATTTGGGTGTTCTTGGACTCTATGGAAAGTTCATGGAGTCCAGAATCTAGCCATAAGCCATTCAGTTTAAATAGGTGTTCACATCTGTGTCGAAAAACTGAGTAATTGTTATCAATATGGGTGTTTAAAAAACATTGGGTTGTAATGTGTTGTGCTTGAACATGGCCACTTCTTGGCATGTAGCAGGCTATATGATTGACATACTATGTCTCAACTTGGGAATATGAGTTATGGCATTACTTGCCTAAGTAATGGTAAATTATGTTAATACATGCTTGAAGATGTGTTGATATGAATATGGCCCGGAATGATAGAAAAGATGTAGTGCATGCTTATGTGATGCGATTTGAATGTGTGGAATATTAACATGGCTGTATGTTTGTTGATGTTGAACTGAATATATGAAATCATTGCAATACACATTAGACATGAGTGTTCATAGCACACACGTAGTGTACGGTGTAGAATATCCATGTAGGGTCTTCATACATTGGTCGTGGGTTTGAGTGCGGTGACCTGAGTGCATTGCATTGGTGTGCGCGGTAACACGTATTATGAGTGCGTACATGGTGCTTGATTTGACGCTGCGTTTGGTGTTGAATCGTGTGGGCTTGGGAATGGGACGAAGTCCAATTGAGTTCAATCGTTAAGCGAAAAATGAAAAATGAAATATTAATCGGCGGTAGCAAGTAGGGGATAGATACCCCCTCAGGTGAAAAGCCTGAAAACCTAGTTAGACAGCGTATCCACCGGTGAAAGCCCGAAAAATGTCGGAGGGTGTAAGAGACCCGCGGTGAGACCGAAAAGTTATGTTGCCCAAAAAGACACGAAACGATTAAATAAATATCACATAGACTACGGGTCATGAGATGGGAGTCGGACTGACTCGGTATTGATTTCCCATTGGCACTTGCATTGGGTGGTGGGTCGGAGGTTGACCCGGTACTTGGGGCATGTAGAGTGTCGTCTCATACATGCATGTAGATTTTTCCATGATAGGATAACATGTATGCACAGATTGGTTGTTGGTTTGACTGTGAAATGATCATTTGCATGTGCACCTAGGTGGGAAATAGCCCTTATAGGATTTATCCCTATTGGGCGTTAGCTCACCCCGTCGTGGGACCCTCCTTTGGTCTGAGGACGGGGAGCGGTGGGGCGGCGCTCCTTAGAGGCCCGGGATTATGAAGCGGGCGAGCGTAGTATGATTCTTGTTTGTGTATATATTAGAGCGAACTAGTTTTAATATATATTTTTGTATTAGAAGTGATGTAATAACTCTTGGATCTGAGAATGTATGGTCTTGTAACCATATGGATGAGTATGGATGATGGGCTATTGGGTCATTTTTATATGTATGGGTCTCATGATATAGAGACACACACCGGAGTTTCTAAACGAGGTTGACGGTGGTCAACGGGACCCCCGGGTTTTGGGGTGTCACAAATTTTATATCACGTATTTGTTTCAACCATTTTGTTTAATCCTCAATTTCTATTTCTTATCACTTAGCTCTTCTCTTCTCTTCTTTAGTTTCCCCCCTTATTTTCCTTGTTTTCATCTTTATATTGAATCTGAATGAATACATTTTCTCTTTACATAGCATACATATCTCCAAGTGGACAATAAAAAGGTGCATGTATTGGCTACATGGGGTGAAGAATAATGGAATGCTATGTTTGCTCACATTTAGATTGTAATATCTCACAAAAGTTTTAACACTTTCGTAAATGTTGTTGATTATATTTATATATGCACTTCTTAGATTGGAAGGATAAAATTTGTTATAATTATTGAATATATATATATATATATATATATGCATACATAAGATAAGTGAGATACTTGATAAGCGATGTCGAAAAGAGGTTCAAAATTTTCTTAAGTAGAAGCCCCTTATAAGGACTATTTAGAAGAGATCCCAAAGTTTAGAACTTTTAAGACATTGAATGGGATCTGTATTTGGCCAAACTTGAAGTTGGAGAAGGGCTGTTATCTAACTTGGTGAATTAGGAGCAAGAAAGGGTTCGGTTAGATTTCTTCTTATGATATGGTTGGCGTATACTCAGAATTTCCACATTAGTTAGATTTAAGGTGGATTTATGATAAAGAAGCGTACAATATCCTATTGATGAGATATTTTGGAAGGACTTTAAAAACAAAACCATAAGGACCTCAAACCTAAAATGGAGCAATATCATACCAATGTAGAGATGAGTCCCTCGGTTTTTCGAATTATGGATGTTTATCATATAAGGTGTTAACCGAATGCGGTAAATGACAAGGGGAAATCATGGCTTGAATTGTTGGGTGTGCACCCAAAGCAAAAACCATGAGGATCTTGGGTCCAAAGTGTATAATATCACCCGTTAAGTTTCCAACGGATATGGGGCTCTATATTTTTAGTTTTGTTTTGTCAAAATTTCAAGAATATTTCCACGGAAGATGCAAGAAGGTGTTTATCGGAAGTGTCTTTGCATCCCTTTTATAAAAGAATAAATATTCGAAAGAAAGGCAAGTTTATTGTTTCATTGAATATAAAAAGGTAGAACTTAAGTAATTTCATTATCAAAATATTGATGAAACTATGGTGGGCTCCATTCATGAAAGCGACTAGATGTTTGAAACACTTTTGAAACATTGAAATAAAGAGGTAGATTTAAAATTCATTTTACTTTCTTTACTACTCTAGATTACCGTAGAAATAAGAGTGTAGGAATTAAAAACTTGTTCTTGTTGAGACTATAATCCATTCTAAATAGGATTGATTCCCTTTATTCTTTTAGTACTTTGAGTACTCCCTTTATACTCATTCTATTCTTATATAACTAATTCGTCACTTCTTATCTAACTTTAAAACTGTTTGGTTTCTATTTTTAAATTGTTTAGTTCTTGTTTTGAAATTTTTTTTGGTTCTCGTAGTTATATGTTCTAGAAAATACAAAAGAACATAACAAAGTTAAGAATTTAAAGAACAGAACAATTTTTAGAACACTAAAATGATATTATTTTATGTTTTTCAAAAAATTGTTCTTAAGAACAATTTAAAAAGCATGAATCGAACAAGTCCTTATTTCAAATATATTCTCGATTTCAAAGTCAAAAAGCTTATTTCTTGGCTAGGAGGGAAGAACATTTTTTGAGATATATATTTTGTACCCTCGGCCATTTTCCTTCCCTAAGGGAAACAACCATATAACTTTGAAAAAGACTTTTGATTCAATAATGAAAGAAAAGATGTTCTTTGCTCATAGAAAATGACTCATTAATTTGTACCTCCCTTCTCTTTATATAAAATTAATAAAGTCTAGTACAATCACAATTGATGACGTTGAAGATTCACCTAAAGATGACGTATAGGCATAATGAAGATAGAGCAAGATAAAGTTATAAATCTATAAATATGAAAAACAACCAACAACTGGTACGGACCATATGCTACACCTAGAGTTTAAGTACACATTTTGCTTTATAAAGATTAGGCAAAAATTTAGATTATTAATTTTTTGATGGATTCACACCCAAAAATCAGAAAACATGGCTTAATCTATACTCAAGGCCTGACCATGATTCCAAACTTTGAAGTATGATTTAGAGGAGAGATTATCAGATTCATGAGGGGAAGGAGTCGGGATTTAATATTAGTGGGGATCGAAAACTTGGATAACATATGAAGCAATGGTTTAGTATTCATAAATTTTAGTGGTGATAGAGTGTAGGAAGTGGGTTGGAATCACCTGGGCATTCCCCCGGGATTCATGTGCACTATCTTGTTGCAATGGAGAAGCTGAAACCAAGTTCAGATCATAAATTGCACTATGGCCCGCAATGAATTAAGTGATATGAGGCCTGGTCCCAATGAAAAAAAACAACCTTATAATCAAAACTGCATTGAGGATATTTGCTTTCTCGCTGATCAAAATATCTACAATTGTCGTTATATTTATAGGAAAACGAATAGAATAATAGATTGTTTAACTAAGAAATGTATTTTCTATACTTATTCAAATATTTGATGGTCAGAATTTCCTAAAGATATTAGAAAATCTGTCTTTTGAGATTATTGTGTATCATTGTTTAAATGCTTTGGTAGGTTTCCTCAAGTCTTCCATCTTTTATTAAAAAAAAAAAAAAAAAACTAATTGCATATTGAGCCTCAAATGTGGATTATTCATGTGAAATCCCGAGAAAATCTAATTTTCTGAAAAATGTCAAAATAGTAATTTCGGTCAAAAACCTGAAATTTTTCTAGATCTCGAATGACAAAATGGACTTCACCGTTGGAATCGTCTCGTGAAATCTAGTTACCACGTCGAATTTCGTCGAATTCCGAGACAGTCGGAATTTGCATGTTTTTCGAGGCAACGAGCATAATGCGGAACACTTGGCACATTTTGAGTGGCTCATAATATGCCACGTGTTAAGTGCAAAATGAGTCAACTTGAGCTCAAGTGTGGGGCCATGTGGACACATGGCATCTCCTAATTGGAGGAAAATCAAAGGTAGGTGGATAAGTGGATAAGAAATCCAAATAAGCCAATGATGGCTTGACATGTAGATGAGAATAAAACAAAAGAGAAAAGAGAACACTTCTCTCATTTTTTTGCTGGATCCGGCAGTGGAGGAGGAAAAATCATATTCTAGAGAGAGAGTGTCCAACTTCTCTCTAGATTTCTTGGCTTTCGGACCATCGGTTCTCGTCGGGTCAAGAAGCAAAGTTGTTCTACGCGGCAAGGGCTACGCGTGGGCACAAGTTTTGGAGAGTTTCGACAACTCCGGGAGGTAGGGGTTTTCTCCTACTTGATTTAATCCATTTTAAGAGCTTTGTTAATGCTTTGGGTGGTATGAGGCCGTGAGAGGCCGTTTGATCAGTCCCGAAACTTGGGACTGAAATGCTGGAAATTTGGGACACGTGTTGGATAGTCCACGGACTGTTTGTGTGGCTTGTGTTATAACTTATGCAATAAATTATGGTTTGGGTGTTGTTAGGCCGAGAAATTGCCATGGATTTCGGTTCCACAAAGTGGAACCGATTCTTGGTGAGAGGGCTGCCTACAGATAGCCCATTGCACGGATATGGGACTGTTAAAAACAGTCCCGGTTTGCTTGTTGGACCGAAAATGGTCCATGTGTGTTGTAAGCAAAATATTGCTTAAGATGAATGGCTTGGAGTGTGTATGGAAAGAAATTGTTAATGCATGAAAATTTAGTGTGTTAACATGAGTGTTTGAATTATATAAAAATATAATTGTGTGAGAGCCATTGGAATTAAATTGGATTGTTGATTAGCCCATGTGAGCTAATTTTGATGTTATTGCTAAGAATTGAATAATATGATGTTGTGAGTTAATTTTTGTTAATATATGCATGTAAAATATATTAGCATGCATAGTTTGGAAATGACATAATGCATTCCATATGCACCGGGGCACCCTAGATTGGTAGGTGTGAGTGCATGACATGAAAGAAAATAAAAAGGAAAATGGTTGTGAAAGGAATTTCAATGGAAGATTTTCCGGAGAATTGGGTTGGGAGATTATCTAACAATTCACGTCGGAGGAGCCAGCAGATCGGATTTACGAGTATCAATAAATTCTCCCTCGGAGGGTTGTCGATAGATTTTTACTGGAAACTTCGGTAGTATGTTTTCGAGAACAAAAAACCTTTTGTTTGAAAACGTATTTTCTCACATTTGGCTTAGGCATGCGTGAGGGAGTCAGTGAGGGCTCGAGAAGTGGGAAAGGGTGAGTCACATTCTCATCCATATCATGTAGACATTCAAGTAGGATCATGTATTTGCTTGAGTGTGTTTGGTTGCCATTACATGTGCACTTAGGTGGGGAGTAACCCATGTAGAAAATTATCACTACTGGGCATTGCTCACCCTGTCGAGGGAACATCATTTTAGGTACCGAGAGTGTTCGGGAAGACGACGCTCATTAGAGCCCGCTTTTGAGAAGAAAGCCGGATTGTGGCTTTGATATATGATGCCAACCATCATGTTAGATTTCTAAATTTTAATATATGTTTGTGTTAAAAGTGATGTAATAACTCTCTTGAACTATTGTAATATAGTTGGTTGGAATTTGGTGAGTGATGTATGGGCCCCGATGGCCGTTTACTCATGTATGAGTCTCATGATATGAGACACGGGTATTCGCATGTTGACGGGTTGTCAACGGACCCCCGGGATTTAGGGCGTCACAGCTTGGTATCCGAGCATAGGTATACGACTACCTGGGAGCGAGGACACGTGGGCCCAGGCCATGGCTATTGCGGTGAAATTGATACTAGGCGTCATAGCTTGGTATCGAAGTTTAGGCCGCGAATACTGGAGTTCATGGGACGGGTTTGAACATTGCATGCATGGTGTGTTTCATGTTGTGTTCGGATATGTGTTCAATGTTTGTGATTGCGTGATTGTGTGTTACACATTGCGTGGAAAACTTATACCGCGGGCTAGTGTATATGGGAAATGTGATTGCGTGGTTGTGCGAGGAAAAAATTATGCATGGCATATTGTATATAGGAAGAAGTGGAATGCTAAGGTTAAGAACTATAACCTTAGGGGTTCGAAAAATGAAATGAACCTAAAAGTGTTGAATTTTATTGAAATAAATAATAGGAGTGGTTGGCAAGTAGCACCACTTAGAGGCGATGAGACGAGGTCGGTTCATGGTTGTTAAGTCACATTAGTAATTGGCATGTGCATTGCTTTAGTTAGGCGAAATGAGAATAAATAAAGTTTGTTGCCATTTGACATGTGTAGATGGCAGAGTCGAGATTTGGGACGTAGAATTAGATCCACGAATTGTAGAAGCACTACTAATATTTGACCCGACGAGGCCTTTGTTGAGAACATTGGGGGTTCTGTGCTTCCATTACTTGCAGTGGTGCGGAAATTTGGTGGTCGGGAGAATACGGCCTCGAATTTGATCACATCATCCTTCGGCGTTTATAGGGAGGGATCCGGTGGTGTGAACCATTGGTTCGGAAGATTGAGAAGGTATTGGAGGCTATGGATATTACCGTCGGCCCGAATCAGGCTAGGCTGCTTTCACTGGGCGTGAGTCGAGTGTGGTGGGACCCGGGTTAGACCTCTAGGGATTTAGAGGTAATGACTTGGGCAGAGTTCCATGAGCTCTTTATGAGCAAGTATTTTCCGGCCACTACTAGACATGCAAAGGCTTAAGAGTTCCTAGAGCCGAGGCAGGGAACGATGACAGTGATGAAGTACATGGCCAGATTCACTAAGTTGGCACGTTTTTTTTTGTGATGACATGTGACCCCTGCCGGATATGAGCTAAGGTTAGGAGATTTGAGAATGGGCCGAAGTTGTCCATTCGGGCAAAGGTGTGGGCCTCCACCTATAGGACATGGACAACTCTGGCCATAAAGAGAGAGATGGAGGACGCACAAGGCATTTGGGATGCGAGTGCCAGTGGGAAGAGGAAGGAGGATCAACCTTCTTCAAGTTTGGGCTTAGAGGTTACGGCTTATGGGAAAAGCCATTGTATGAGAAAATTCTCCCCTAGGATCTAGGGTGAGAGTTGGTCAGATATGTCGGGATTGTGAGTCAGAGATCTCAGGGATTCTAGTCATGGTGGACCTTCGAGTGGTAGACATATCGGGTTTTGATATCATTCTTGACATGGATGAGTTAATGACCATCGGGTTGTCGTGATTGTGAGCCTAGGCGGGTTATCATACGGAGCACGGTCTTGGAGTTATTAATGGGTTGCATAGCATGTGAGTGATGCGTATGTGTGTGGAATTTCGGGATGAAATTCTTTTAAGGGGGGAAGAGTGTGAAACCCCAGAAAATTCGAATTTTTGAAAAAGGGTAAAACGATAATTTATGGCCCAAAAAGCAGTCTCTAGATCTCGGATGTGAAGCGGATCTGCTTGTTGTTGAATTCGTCTCCGCAATCTAGTGACCGAAAAAAGTTTCGTCGAATTACGAGACAAAGCGGAAAATTTGCGTTTTACGGGTGATAAGTCATCGGTGACTTTAGGGGCGAGATTTTTTTGCAATCTCGGAAGTCGAAATGGCTGAGCTAGTTCATTTAAAATAAAGTGAAATGAAAAAAAGCAAATTGTTTTGGGGTAGAAACGGACCCGAATGAAACAATATGAAACAAGTATCCAAAATAATAATAATAATAATAATAATAATAATAAAGGATAAAAGGAAGGTCAGACGGAACAGATGGAAAGCGTGGAGAGAGTGAGAGAGAAGTTTATTTTTTTTATTTTTCTTCTTTTCGCTTATTTCTCAGATCTACGAAAATCAGATCGTAGGTTTTCGTTGGGGCTGAAGGCAAAGTTGATCCACGCAGCGAGGGCTACGCATGCGTACCGAAATCTTAGAGTTTCGTCAAACTCCACGAGGTAGAGAATTTTCCTACGTGTGTTATTTCTAGCCTAAAGGCCATGTAATGACCCAGGATTGACATAAGGCCTTGGCCCAGTAAATTCAGTCCCTCGAATTTTTGGATTGAGTGTAGGAATTTTTGGAATTTGTTTCGAACAATACGGGCTGAATTTGGAGTTTGTTTTTAAGCCTGATTCGAGGGCTAGAATTCGGGATTGTTTGCGAGACCCATTGGACGAGGATTTTTGGGACTATTTTCGGGTAGTCCTAGCCTGTGTTGAGGTTTGGTTTTGATCTTGGGACTGATGTCTTCGGGTTTTATGGTGTGTTTTGGTATCCCAATAATTTGGTGACGAACCGTGAAAGGATAAAGAGGTGCCCTGTTGTATATGGGTCCGAGATTTGGGCCATTTTGGGTTGTTTGTTTTGTGATGAAATGATGTATGGATGCATGGAACCAAACCGGTTCTTGTTTGTGGAGGGACCGTGAGGTACCCTGTTGGATGGGTCCAAGATTGTGACCTTATTGTGTGTTATTACTTATATGAATAACATGATGTGTGAAAATGTCATGTTAGTATATGCTATATGATGTATTAACATGGATTGCATGGATGTTAATTATATGTATCAATTATAATTATCCATGGGTATGTAGATGTTTCATGTAGCACTCATATATACATGTAACACATGAAGGAGGCGCATTGGCATCATGCATTTCATATGCACGGGCACATCGTGTTGAGTCGGGTGTGGGTGCATGGTATGGTTTATTCACCTGTGTTGGTGAATGGGTTGTGATATGGAAAAATAGGGAAAAGCCCAAGGTAGAGACTCACGAGTGTGTAAGGCCATTTAAATGGCAAGTCACATGTTGGGTGTAGGGCAGTGGTATGATCAGGAGAAAGTTACGTATGGGTGTAAGAGGCCGTGGTATGATATGGAAAGGATTACGTATGGGTGTAAGAGAGACCTCGGTATTATCTGCGAAAGTTCTGTAGATTGTAAGAGACTGCATTTATCGTAGGAAGAGTTCTGTACGGGTGTAAGAGACTCGGGGTATCATCCGGCAAGTTCTATGTGGGTGTAAGAGACTTGCGGCGTGAGCCGAAAAGTTCCGTTCCCAAAGAAGACACACGGTCATGTTTATCACATAGACTTTGGGTTGTGTGATAGGAGTCGGGATTGACTTGGGATTTGTTACCCATTGACACTTGCATTGGGTAATGGAGCCGTGAGGGCTCGATACTTGGAGTCGTGGTAATACTAGTGGCGGTTGTCACGGTTGGCATATGCATGTGAGGCGAGTCGATGGTGACTGAGATATATTACCGATGACATATTGAGTGATGGAGCGGCGAGGGCTCGATCACATGTGGGGCATGGTGAGTCGAGTCTCATTCATGGCATGTTGACATTCGGGTAGACATGTGTATGCTGCACTTGGATGTGTTTGATTATGCGACCATTGCGTAATGCTGACTTAGGTGGGAGTAGCCCTTGTGAGATTATCACTCTTGGGCTTTGCTCACCGTCGTGGGACCCCCTTTCGGGTGCAGTGGTGCGGGCAGCTGACCACGTGGGGACCACACATATGAAGAAATCCGGATTGTGACTTTGATATATATTTTGTAAATATATATGGGTTTTATTTATTTGTATAAGAGTGATGTAATTTAAACTCTTATGGGCTATGGTTTTATAGTCATGTGCTTATATGTTTGAGTATGGATAAATGGGCCCTACGTGGCCATTTTTACTCATATGTGGACCCTGTGTGGTCGTTGTATAATATTGGAATATGTTTCCATGGTATGCGGGTTGTATTTTGGGTAGAGCTCCCAGTTACAAAGGGAGCTTCTGCTTTCGATTGTCGTTAAATCATGGGTCCCGGAAAAGGGGACACGATGGTGTGGTGTCGGGTTACTCGACATCCATGAGTATTCCGCGGGTTGACGGGTTGTCAACGGGACCCCCGGGAGAGGGGTGTCACAATTCACCTAATTTAAAGTCCCAATGTTTTTTCTTTTAAGGCTTTCACCCTACACCATTCCCACCATTAATTAAAAAGCAAGAACCTACCTTTCTTGATACTAACAACCAATGATTCCCAACATGTCAAGCAATTGCTATGTCAATTCTAGAAATTGAAGACTTCACTTGTAAAGAGATACCTACCTATTTAGTTTCAAGTAACCTTTCCTACTCTAGGTTCAAGTACTAGCCCTACATACCATAAGCTAGCTGGCAAGTGTAGGGTTGCATTAATCCATTATAGTGTGCTAGAGCTTGGGATAAGGTACACAAATGTCCTTGAAGTTTGGTCATATGTCTAACTTGGTCCTTAACCTTGTTTGGGTCCAATGTTGCCTTTAACTTTTGTTTCGTATCTCAAATATGCTCACACCGTTAACGGAGCGAATAGATGGGAAAACGGGCGTCTAACGTCGCTAACGTGCTACCCATTGGAAGCGATACATGTTAACAAATTATGATACGTGAGGGTGACATTTAGCGGTGTTAGATGCCTGTTTACCCATATATTTACTCCATTGATGGTATGAGCATATTTAAGTAACGGAACAAATGTTAGGTTAGGGGCAGCATTGAACTCAAAAACGTTTAAGGACCAAATTGGACATGTGACTGAATTTCAGGGGCATTTGTATACGTTATCCCACTAGAGCTCAAATGCAATACATATATACATGTTTGAGGAATGTAAAAACAATACAATTTTTAATAGAAATTGATGGAACCAAGTATAACAAAAGCTACCTAACAATGGTGAAAATCACAACAAATTAGTATAACTAAAGTAGTCTCTTTTTCACTTGCTATTCATTTTATTTAGGTGTTGCAGGCGAGAAATTTCACAGAGAAGAAAATGAAAAGGAGAAAAAATGAGGTATGTGAGCTAAATTAGCTAGTTTAATTCAAGTTAAAGATTTTATTTCCAAATATTTCTTGATCCACTCTGCATACTTCTTTGGAACTACATTGGTCATCAAAGATTTGAGTGGATCAATTTGTATATGCTGTGTACGAGTGAGTATGAAATGAAAGTGGTTAGTAAGCTTAATGTAACAATTAGATCCAACAAGGTAGATATTTACTAGATTTAGAGAAGCCTATGTTTATATAGTGCGAGGAACTTTTTCTCCTAGTGGGATGTGACCCTTAATGACAAACAAAATGGCATATGATCCCTACTGGAATTTTTTCGAGCCTTGGGAATATAGTTCTGTTACGTTCTAGAACTTTATTATCTTTATCGTCACTCGTATGAGGATTAGTCTGAGTATGGTATGGTTTAAAGATGTCTTTTGTGTATGCACAAACCCACTTATAACACATCATGGTCTGACAAAAAAAAAAACCAAAAGGAATATGATGGTTTTATGGAAAAAGTGGGCCAACTTGCATGGAGTGCCCCAGAACTCAAGTGCCCTTGATAAACAATAAATTAAGCCATTTTTTAAATGAATGGGTGAAAAAAGAAAAAAGAAAAAACCTTGTCATACCCAAAGCATGCTTGGGTTTTTGTAACATGGATATGCCTTTTGGAGTTGTTAATTAAAGCTCTCTGCACCCGAATATGACAAATATTTTCTATCTTGCCCATTTTTCTTTCTTATGAAACAATCATATGACTTTGACAAAGACCTTGATTCAATGGTGAAGAGAAAGATATGTGCCCCGTTGTTCATGGAAAATGAGTTACTTGTACCTTTCTCTTTACTAAACTTGATAAAGTATATATATGTAATATTGGGCTTTAATCCATACAAGCCAGATGAGTGTGGATACAATGGGGGCCTCGTATGGGGACCCCTGATGCTCTAGGGGCCTTTTGTTCCCTATCTGATCATCTCTATAGCCTCTGGCAGCAGGCTGCCAGTTTTTACCTGTAGCATGAGCATGACCTACCATTAATGTTTCCCCAATTGGCTTTCATTGGTCCAACCATGCATGTGAACCACACACGAGGACGGTTTGTTGACCTTGTTTTTATTCTTGAAAATCCTTTGACAGTCATATATATATGTATAAACAAAGACACAAGACTCCAATGGCCATACACAGCAAGGTGATTGTTGGATGATGAGTACTGTTCCCTATCTTCACCATATATATAGATATCCCAATCTGCACTATATTTTGTGATCAACATGCAAAGGCCCATCAATGACCAAATATGCAAAATTAAATTTGATTGAACCAACCTGCCAAACAAAGATTTGATATCATGTTAAACAACAAACTCTTCTAAAAAGGAGGATTGGGTTCAATATGAGTATCATGCTTCTTAACGTAAACCATGATCAACATCATTCATATGTAGAAACCTTAATTAAGTAAAAAGCTGCACTCCATGATTGTCAAGTGTTATAGTTTGATAAATTGAATTATGTTTTACCCTGCTCCAAAAAAAGTCGTGATATACGTGATGAAACTATAATTATGGGATTTTGTGATAACTACTCAAACACACTTATCCCTTACACCAAATTAGATGTAGTAGATTTTTTTTTCTTATTTAAGGTATTTCACATAAATTTACATGGGGTGATTGATTGAATTGATTGGATGACACCGGAGTGCATATTATAACGACTCTTTGTAAATACTCCTAATATTCAAGCTATCGATAGCTCATTAGGATTAAACAACTCTCGATGAGAATAAGCTACATATAGTAACTTATTATAATATGATCTTATTAAAATATTAAAATTTCATTTTTTTATCATTCTCTCCTTAATTACGTAATCACCTTCAAGCATGTCTATATAGGTAAATTAACTTTCAATCATCTACTTCTAATCAACTACTTTACCAATCAATAATTTATAATAAGCTGATAGTTGATTCACTCTAATAAGCTCTTTGTAAAGGCTCTTAACCAAGCTATTGATAGTTCTTCAAGGTTAAATATCTCTTGATGGCTTAGACGGTAACTTATTCGGATATGATCTTATTTTTTATGATTCTTTATTTATTTATGTAATCACTTTCAGTCATATCTATACATGTGAATTAACCTTCAATCATTTACTTCTAATCAACTACTTTATCAATCAATAATTTATAATCAGTTATTAGGTATCAGTTACCAACTACCAGCTATACAAACTACAAGTTGAACCAAATAGGCACAAATTGTAATGCCATTTTTCTCATTGTCTACCCTTATATATTTTGTAAGATCGAGTAACATAAAGGCTCATATATTAAATTCACATTATGGCTCCCTTTTTTTTTGTTTTTGTTTTTAATTTTTGAAGGATCTTAAACAATTAGATAAAAGAAAAAAAAATCTAAATATTGAATTAGACTAATTAAAAGAAGAAATTTCTTATATTTATCTGAAACTTCATCTTGCACATCAAAATTTTCACTAAAAAAATAATTGAATAAAGAACAATAAAACAAATAAAATTCTCAAAACCTAGGTAATCTTGATATCGGAAAAAGCAGATCAAACAACTAGAAAAGCAACTAGGAAACCATGGCTGCCACAAGAAGCTGATAACCAGACACCGACATCCCATTATAAGCAGAACTGGGTGCTTGTGCCATGGGGGTGGCTGCTTCAATAGCAGAGCCGGGCGTTGTTGGCATGGGGAAAGAGGGGGCTGGTCCAGGAGCCGCCGACTCGGCCAATACATTGATCGCAAGCTTCTGCCCGTAGCGGGAACAATGGTCGGCTACTCCACAAATGTACCACTTCCTTCCCGGGCTGGTCAGAGTAATCACATCATTTCCGCTGGTAAGACCTTCATTCGGTGGCGGTACGTTGCAGTTCGTGAAGGCGGTACCGTTAACTTTGAAGACATTGTGCCGTCCGGCAGTGTATTTGAAGACTGATTATTGTATGGGGATTTGACAATATTAGTATTTTTAGCAGCTTGAATCAAAAGTTCATACTACAAAGGGAAAATACAGGAGTTATGTGTGATTTAAAAGTAACCTGTTTTTTTAAAGAAATATTGATTTTATCCCATTCTTCGATCGAACTTATGTGAGAGACTAGTAATTACCAGTTTTAATAATGATTTTTTTATGTCAAATTATGGTCTTTTCTCCTATGTGTCACTCATATTGAGAGGGTAAATTTGAACATAAGTTTGGAGAATATTGGTCTAAAATCAATATTTTTTCTCTAAAAACAGATTACTTTGACACATAACTCAAAATTAAGTGAGAGTAAAAGCTACATCACCTAGTTTATCACCAACCCGAAATACTTTGTCATTGGCCCAACCTTGGTAGTCGAAATTAGTGGTCCAACCTGATTCATCTCCGACGGTAAATTCATTTGCCATGGCTACAGCGGGAAGAACAATTCGCGAGACTGCCAGGACAATATTCAGCTGTTTGGAACGCCATTAATATTGCAGCTGATTCAATTTGAGGAGTAGGAGTATTGCAATTCTTGGGGATAAGCTAATTCAATGGTTTCTTGAAATGTTGATATTCATATGGGATCCTAAAAGGGTCTATTTGTAGTTAATCTTGATCAGAATATCTACCAAACAGGCTGGGGGTCTGCAGGCCACAAAGCGTTGCTGCGGAAGCGGCTTTGATTAGTACGCAATTATTCTATATGACTAGCTAATACATTATAAGACAACTATAAACCCATAATTCTGTAGTGGGTTTTCATCGGTACAAGCACGTGCAAACCAGCAGTGAATGCAGAGTGAATTGGTTTACCTTTTAAAATTAAGCACAAATGTGCCGGCTCGGTGCAAGGTGGACAAGCGCATAAGTACCAAGAGTACTATGTAAACCGCCGCGCTTTGTGGCCTGCAGGCAGCTGCAACCGGTTCTTAATTACGTTTTACTGCAGCTTTCAACAGTATTCTGATCCAAACATTAGCTTATATATAAACACCTTTTAGGAGACCCCCCAGATGAACATCAACACTTCAAGAAACAATTGAATTAGCTTGTCCAAGAATTACAATACTCCTACCCGATCCTCCACTTTATTTAGCTCCAATGGCGTCTATACAGTTTCCTTTCCTTGCTTTCTTCACAATTGTTCTCCCCGCAGTGGCAATGGCAACTGAGTTTACTGTTGGAGATGCCTCAGGTTGGACCATTAATTTTGACTACAACGCTTGGGCCAAGGACAAAGTATTTCGGGTTGGTGATAATCTAGGAAATGTATTAGTTCAAACTGTCAATTTGGGCATGTTTGATTCCAATTTTTGAAAACTGTTATTTGCTTTGAAAAGCAACGAGAACAAAGGAAAACATTGAGAACACGTTTAATTCTCATTTTCTTTCCTGAAAAACAAGGAGAACTTAAAAAATATAAAATTCAAATAACAAGAACAATTGTCAAATAAGTAAGACCAAAATAGTGTTACATGTGTTTTCAAAAATTGTTCTCAATAACAGTTTTAAAAAACAAAAACCAAACATACCCTTGGGCTTGTCTGGTTTATGTTTTTTAAAGCTGTTTTTTGTTTTAAAAAACACATGGAGAACACTTTTGGTTCTTTTTTAAAAAAAAAAAAAAACACTAAATTTAGTGAACAAGAACTTTTTTAGAAAACACAAAAATTATGTTATCTGTGTTTTCAAAACTGTAGTGGACAACCTTTTCTAAAAAAAGAACTAAACATGCCCTTTATTTTCCCTTTGAGACTTCTTGGATTCAAGCTGCTAAAAATGCTAATTAATGTCAATTCCAAAATACATTCAGTCTTCAAATACCCTGCGGGACAGCACACAGTGTTCAAAGTCAACGGTACCGCCTTCGCGAACTGCACTGTACCGCCACCAGATGAAGAAAGGCCTTACCAGCGGCAATGATGTGATAACGCTGTCCACGGAAGAAAGTGGTACATTTGTGGCGTAAGCGACCATTGCGCCAGCCATGGGCAGAAGCTGGTCATCACTGTATTGGATGAGTCGGCGTCTCCTTCGCCAGCCCCCTACACCCCCAAGCCGTCAACGCCCGGCTCTGCTAATGAAGTAGAGGAGTCTCATGCGCCAGCCCCCTCCTCCTCCATACCATCAAAACCCGGCGGCTCTGCTAATGAAGTAGCGGCGCCGTCCACCCCCGCAGCACCAGCACCAAGTTCTGCTTATAATGATATATCGGTGTCTGGGTATCAGCTTCTGGTGGCAGCTATGGTTGCAGTTGCTTTTCTATTTGTTTGATCTGATCTGCTCCTCCGGGATCGCCTTTGATCATCTAGTTTTTAAGAATTTCTTCTGTTTTATTGTTCTTTTATTCAATTCATATTTTCAGTGAAAAATGTGCCATGGGATGAAATTTTTAGTGAAATGCCCAAAATTCCCTGTTTTTGTTAGTCTCCTTAAAATTTTCATATTTGTTTAATCGGTGTATGTTATACAGCTTTAATAAAGCCTCTTTTCTTTAAGCAAGGAGGAGTGATTTTTTGGTCATTCTTGGTCTCAAATCAACCCTTTACACCTATTTTCCATATTTTTTTTCTCAATAAAGTGATTCTTTCATACAGATATAAGTTTTTATATGTTTATTTTTAGTGAATTAGTTGTCACTTTGGTGTGCATGCGATTGTCGTCTTCTTTGTATGAGTGTGATTGTCGTCGCCTTTGTGCAACGGGTAGTTGTGTCATCTCAGTACAACGATTTGGTTTTCGTTGGCGTTTATTTGTGTTTGGGTGATTTGAACGAGCAAAGTATATACAATCAGAGACAAGAAATCAAATCATTAGTCATTGGTATGCTGTAGAACTGGAGTCAAATGTATAATAGTCACAATAATAATATCAAATGTATATGCTTTGAGTCATTTCATTATTCTATTAACTTGAATGTTATTTCATCCTTTATGATTTTTAGCAGTTTTGATTATATGTTTCTATTGATGTATTGCTAGTAGGAATCAATGAAATCGTTTTTCTGAAAAAGAAAAACAGCTTTAATAACAAAATAATGATGTATATAAAATTGATTATTTAGTTGTAACTTAAATACCTTAGGGTTTTTTGCCCTTGAGGCCGGACTCTAGTAAAGGTAAAGAGGTGGAATAGGTTTACCGATATCCCAGGTTCGAATCCAAAACTAGGATACTTCAAAGATGTAATGCAAAGTGAATAAAAATAAAGAAAAAAATAAATACTTTAGGATTTTTAGTTTTTTTTTTTTTAAAAAATTGTTTAAAAAGTTATTTTTAAAATTAATTATATTTTGATATTAAAAACAAAGGTTTTAACTATGTCGTCTCCGTCTCGTTTGGTTAGTATGCTACAGATTTGAAATTTTAGATATTTTAGGCATTTTTGGATTACTAAATGTGTACGTCTTAAGCCGTTTATGTTTGCTTTAACCTACATGTTATGCCATCCTCTAAAGGTTTTAACACTTTTGATTATGTTTCATTGAATTTATTGCTAACCTGAATCAACAAGTTTATCTTATTTGAATTTATTGATATTAAAAACATAAGCTTTTAACATATCATCTCAAATCTTGTTGGTTAGTATGCTGGAGATTTGAAATTTTAGATATTTTAGGCATTTTTGGATTACTAAATGTGTACGTCTTAAGCCATTTTTGTTTGTTTTAACCTATATATTACGTCATCCTCGTTATTATATAATAATAGCAATAGTAATAATGATAATAATAATAATAGTAATAATAATAATAATAATAATAATAATAATAATAATAATAATAATAATAATAATAATAATAATAATAATAATAATAATAATAACTAACAATAAAAATAATAATTTTATCATCTAATATGAAAATATTAGATAATATTTTTTCAAGAATTTAAGTGAAATTTAATTATAACATTTAATAAGTAATTAAAGTTTGTCATAACTTAATTTATTATAGATTAATAATACAAAATGACAAATGAAGAAATAAACTAATTGATAACATAGTTATAACACATAATTTATAGTATTCCATCAAATATCTAAGAAAGTTTGTTATATTTGCTATAAAAAGACAAATTATAACAATTAGTATCCACATTTATAAAATATGATGTGGTCTAAAACTACAAGAAAAACTAGCACCTATACAAAATATGATAACATAAAAAATTAGTAAAGACTAATATCCAGATTTGTAAAATGAGATAACTTCTAAAATAAAAGAGTAGAAGCAACACATGATAAACATGATAACGTCCAAAAAAACAATAGTTGATGGAGGCATGGCTAAGGAATGAAGTGCGAACCCACTGGAAATTTCACTTGGCCCGATAACACGAGCCAGGGCTAAGAGATTTAAAGAAGCCTTTAATGCTTTAATTCGTGATGCCCAAGTGGAAGAAGCTCACGTGTTCATATGGGGCCCCAAAAGTCGGGGGGTCATTTTTTTTTAACAGTAACTCATGAATAGTGTTCCAAACAGTGACCCTAAATAGTGCACAATACTGTACTCTATCGCAGGTTTGGGTCGTGAGCACAGTGCGCACGCCACACACTGTCGATGCATGCATTGCGCGCGTTGTACGTCTTGTGCCTTAGTTGGCTGTTAAGTGAGCATGTCGGCTCTGTCACCCACACGCACTACGCGGAGTTGGCGTGCACGCCTGTGCGGTGATGAGATCCCGGGTTGCGCGACTGACCTAAAAGCCATCCTTGTGCCAACCTTGTCGTGACAGAGAAAATCCTGTCGCGACAGGCTTCTGCTTCCCCCTCTGAAGCGCCTTTGTCGCGACCTAGAATTTCAGGTTGCAACCCAAAACCACCCTACTTGCCTAGGGCCCTGTCACGAAAAAAAAAAAAAAAGGTTGCGACCAGGCAGCCCCAGTCCCAGCCCAAACCTTGTCGCGATATAGAGCTTCCTGTAGCGACACGGGGTCAGCCAGTCTCTGTCGCGATAGAGAATTCCCTTTCGCAAACCAAACCTCCCAGTTTGCCTAGGAACAATCGCGGCAGGCGATTCGTATCACGACCTGACCACTTTGCAACCTAATTCTCCCTTGTCGCAACACCAAGACTAGGTGTTGCAACATGAATCCTCCCATTCTGTCAGCGGCGAGAAACTCCTGTTGCGACAAAGCTCTTACAATCGAAATACGAAAACCTTGTCAGATTCGCGCGTATGCGGCCCTACGCACATTCTTGGCTTGTTGTGCACGCAAACGCACGACCCTGAGTGCTCTATCGCGATCGAGGGCTCCTTTGTCACATTCCTGGCAATAGCCCATTCCATTCCTTCATGCATTTACTGATTTCACCCAGAATCAGTATTTTCAATACTGCAACCTATTTCACTCATTTTTCAGGCACTAAAAAAATATTTGAAAATAATAACACTTCACTATAACACCCTAGAACTCAATTTCTATTACAAAACACATTATTACATGCATTTAAAACTGGATTTTCAATCCAAAACACTTAAAAATAACTGAATAGGCCACAAATCAACCTAATTCACCACTGAGCTCTAGAACCAGTTTCCTCCCCTACGTAGCTGGAAAATAGTTCCCATGGGGTGAAGCGATACTTGATGAAAATTTTCCTATAAGGGTTACTCTACCTAAATACACATCTTGATAGCTTACATAAACATCAATCACACATTTCATACAATTTATGCAACATTATATGAAATGTTCCATGTCACATCATGAGATGTGACTCCTCATGCCCACAACTGGTCTCTTGAACTCCCTCACACTTTGCAATTTGCCAAGTGTGAATACCCAAACCCCTTGGTATTTAATCGAGGACTTATACCGATGGATAATCCTCCGATATGCTTTTCTTGACTCACGTGTGTTTTACATTTGTGAGCCCGCAGTTTTAGGGTTTTTCGCGAGAGGATACGCATGCCTTTTCAACATTTTCGCGAACTTACATTGCCGGGAAATCATGTCTAATCGTGAATAAAAATCTTGGTCTTTCACCCTTGAGAGGAAGGGGAGATTTACCCCAACTTGCTTCACCCAACACACGTAACTTGCCATTTACATGCCTTTACACCCTCGTGAGTCTCTACCTTGGACTTAGTCCCATTTTTCCGAGCTCACGACCCATTCACCAACACTGGTGAATAAACCATGCCATGCACCCACACCCGACTCAATGTGATGTTCTCATGCATATGAAATGCATGAGGCCAATGCATTTTCCTTCATGTTACATGTATATATGAGTGCTACATGAACATTTACATACCATGGATCATTATAATTGCTACATATAATTTACATCCATAAGCAACACATGCTAATACATCAATAGCATACATTAACATATTATTCTTCACACTACATGTTATTCATATAAGCCATAACATACAACAAGGTCACAATCTTGGACCCATCCAACAGGGTACGTCATAGTCCCTTCACAAACATGAACCAGTTTGGTTCCAAACATCCATACAACATCAAACAAGTCACGAAACCTGGAAATTTTTAGTTTGGGATCAAACTAACCCATCTGATTTAGGTGTGACACCTGTCAGGGGGTCCCAGTTGGCAACCACGTCGGCCTATGCGGAAGCTTGTGGATATCGAGTGTCCCAATATCACATTCATTTGTCTCAATATATTGAGACCTATTCCTGCATATTTAATTCTCAAATATACAAAAATATATGATAAACTATTTAATCAACAGTCCATTTACAGTCCTTTTATACAACAAAAAGGTATACATGAACCTCATCAGAAGCTCTCATCCCATATGCGGGTCGGCCGCTGCACTAGACCTATACACGAAGGGGTCCCACGGCGGGGTGAGAGCAAAGCCTAGTTGTGATAATCTCCTCTGAGGGTTACTCCCCACCTAAGTGCACATGCAATGTGACGAAACAAACTAACAAACATTAGTGAATCATGTATGTCCTACTTGAATGCACACATGCCATGGATGAGAATATGACTCGCTATCCCATATTTCGAGTCCGCACCGACTCCTTCACACATGCTATTTTGGTGTGAACTCTTGTCATTTTCAATGACAACCATTTTCCAAACAAAGGTATTTGTTTTATATTTTAAATCCTTTGGACATTCTCCGAAACTCTGGGACACACTCCGACCATGGGAAATCTCTGAATTTGGACATCCTCCGAACACTAGACATCCTTCGAACACTGGACTTCCTCCGAACCTTGGACATCCTCCAAATCATGGACATCTTCCGAGTCATGGACATCCTCCGAGTCATGGACATCCTCCAAATCATGGACATCCTCCGAGTCATGGACATCCTCCGAGTCATGGACATCCTCCGAATCATGGACATACTTTGAACCATGGATAATTCCCAATGAGACTTTTATTTTAACAGTGGACATTCTCCGATTACTTTAAAACCATGCGCTCAGTTTGGACGAAGTCTCATGCCACTGAGCCCACCATCGACACCAACCACAGGGTCGATCTCACCATCTCCCCACGACAGTCTATCATACACCAAACACGGTGATACTCCGATTCACCCAAAAGCCGACCCTAAACATAGAATCGACCCAAACCATGCACTCACACCCAATGTCATGCGATGTTCTTGTGCATACCAATGCATGATGCCAATGCATTTATTTTATGTCACATGAATATTTACAATCTACATGCAACATAATCAATAGCATACATTAACATGTTATTCTTTGCTTTGCATGTTATTCGATCAAGAAAAAACACACAAAATGGCCCAAATCTCAGACCCATATAAAATAGGGCACCTATTGGTCCCTTCACGGTTCATCACCGAATTATTATGATACCAAAACACATCACAAACCCGAAGACATCAGTCCCAGGATTAAAACCCAAACCTCAACACAGTCCAGGACTGCTTGAAAATAGTCCCGAAAATCTTGTCCGGACTGTTCGCAAACAATCCCGAAAATTTAGCCCTAATTGTACGATAAAAGTCTCGAAATTAAGCTCGGACTGTCTGAAAACAGTCTAAAAAATCCTAAAAATTCCTACACTTAGCCCAAAAATTTTGAAACTAAAATTTACGGCCTTTCACTGCCTCTAAGCCAATCCCAAGCCATTACATAGCCTTTAGGCTAGAAATAACACAAGTAGGAAAATTTCCTACCTCGTGGAGTTTGTGAAACTCAAGATTTTGGTGTCCATAGCGTAGCTCGTCGCCTAGATCCAACTTTGCCTTACGCTCAGATGGAAAGCACATTGAATTAGATTTTTCGTAGATCCCAGAAAAAGAAGCAAGAGGAAAGAAAAAATAAAAATAAAAATATCTCTTACCCTCTCTCTCTTCAAATATCTTATCTCTCTCCTTGGTTTGACTTTTATGCCATTTTTTAAATTTAATTTAATTATTATTATTATTATTATTATTATTATTATTTCATTTTTTCTTATTATTATTATTATTATTTTGTTCCTATTATTTCTTTCACTTCCACTTGACACCGGCAATGTGAGCCATTCCCACAAATGCACCACATGTGTCATGTGTCACTCGATGCAGATACTTAGCTTATAAAATTATTTGTCTTGGGGTGATGGAAATTAGCGGGTTAACTAGATTTCGCGAGATGAATTCAACGATAAAGTTCGCTTCGTCATATGAGATCTAGAAAATTTTCGGTTTTCAACCGAAATTACCATTTTACCCTTTTTCGAAAATTCGGATTTTTCTGGGGTTTCACACTATGACTGTGTGATAATCGATCATGAAATCTCTACCTTCGATTGCAGTCTTGGGCCTGATGCATGGCCTCTTATGGCCTCCACAACAGCCCTATACCATTATATGGCCTTTAGACTCAAGTAAACCCGGGCCAATTCCCGCATCTTATGGGTTTGTCGAAACTCGAGTTTTTGTAGTATCCACATGGAAGTCGTCTTTGCGATGTACCAACTTTAATTCTTAGACCGTTGAGCTTCGACTGTCAACATGCCGGGAAATCCTCCATTTTCCTTTTTTTCCTCTCTCTTTCCTTTCTCTTTTCCCTTTCTACGAACTCTTTATTTTCTTTCTTTCCTTTTCTTTGTTTTTATTTTCCTTTTTGCTTTTCTTTATTTTGGATCACATTGACCATTCGGTCAAGAGAGGAAACTTCCTCCTCTTTTCCTTCAAGCCGCCCCCATTGTCATCCACATATTCATATTTTCAAAATTTCTTTTTTGTGCATCATCACACACATGGCTTAATGTGAGCCATGGGATCATGCAACCACATGGCTCGTGTGAGCCATTCCTTTCCTAGTGAACCACATGGCTCTTGCCATGTCACTCCTGGGAGTGCCAGTGGCATCGCCAATCACACCATGTGGCATCCGACACCCACGCCTCGGCGTGAAATCGGTGTCTCGAATCAACGAAATTTGACGTGGTAGCTAGATTTCGTGAGACAATTTCAATGGAGAAGCCCGTGTCATCATCCGAGATCTAGAAAAATTCTGATTTTCTGACCAAAATTATTATTTTACCCATTTTTAGGAAATTTGTATTTTCCAGGGTTTCACAGTTCAACTCTAAAGAGGAAACAAAGATGGTCCATGTCATCAAAGTAAATCGGGATTTGGACCACGAGCCAAGGCGTTGTTGATTTATTCTAATTTCTTTGCTATTTTGGAGCGGTTGTTCCTAATTTCTTCGCTAAATTGTTCTTGATTTACTGCGATTTGTTTCTAATTGCGGCTAATTTGATTACCAAGTCTTGTCATTATCTAGTTTCATTTCCTTATGGATGTTTTTTGGTGTGCATAATTTAGGAAAGAATATGTTAGTTCCTTTATAGTTTTATTGATATTTACTTTCCTTGTGGCCGAATATTTAGTTTATTCTTGATATTTTTGGGCATATTTATGGCGTGCTATCCCTATTTTCTCTGAGTTTATGCATTAATAGGTGAGAGTTTAAATTTCTACTTTGGTTCTTGAAGAACTCTTTTGAACTTATATGTTATTCCATGGTGTTCATCAAGGCTTATCAATAAGATCTCCGTGCCGATTGTGGCGTCATATATTCCAAGATTTTTGCTTCCACATGAAACGAAAACGGGTCAGAGTCATCCATCGAGCCTATCACGAGTAAAGTTCTTAGAGCTAAGTCGATGCTTGGTTTCCTCTGGGTGTGAGGGTTCGTATCATTTGGTATCAAAGCAACAGGTTATATTTTCTGGTTTACCTATCTTTTACGTTCTTTTTTTCTTCATTGTCCGAACCTAACTTAGTCACCACTTTCATCCGTTCCTTATAAATTTCATTCACAGCCTATTCTCTACCCCATCCAAAGTCCGATTTTCTTCATTCTTGATCGGATATAATTTTTGTTTATTTCCTTTTTATTGAACCGTCCATTGCAAGTTACAAAAAAAAAAAAATAAATAAATAAAAAGAAAAAAAAGGAAAGTAAAGGAAAAGGATTTGGTTTAAAAAAAAAGAAAAAAAAGAGTCTAGAAGTCGAGAAAAAAAAATCCCTATAAGTTTATTATCATTCTAGTTGCTAGAAATCAAGTCCCCACCATAGTATAAAAAAAAAAAAAGTCGGTAACAAACTATTTGCTTTGGTGTCACTTTTAATAGCCTAACCTTTTTGTTTAAAATAACAAACTGAATATTGGTTAACTTCACCAACCCATTCATATTTGTTCAATGGGTGTATGTTAAACAACTTTAATAACAAAATAATGATGTATATAAAATTGATTATTTAGTTGTAACTTAAATACCTTAGGGTTTGTTGCCCTTGAGGTCGGGCTCTAGTAAAGGGGTGGAATGGGTTTACCAATATCTCGGGTTCGAATCAGTACGATACTACAAATATGTAATGCAAAGTGAATAAAAGTAAAAAGAAAAAATAAATACCTTAAGGATTTTTTAGTGCTTTTTTTTTAAACTTGTTTAAAAAATTATTTTAAAATTTTAATTTTATTTTGATATTAAAACAAAAGGTTTCAACATATCATCTCAAATCTTGTTGGTAAGAATGTTGTAAATTTGGAATTTTAGATATTTTAGGCATTTTAAGATTACCAAATGTGTATGTCTTGAGCTATTTATGTTTGCTTTAACCTATATGTTACGTCATCATCTAAAGGTTTTAGCACCATTGATTTTGTTTCATCGAATTTATTGCTAACTTGAATCAATAAATTTATCTCTTTTGAAAAAAAAAAGAAAAAATTTAAAGGTGCAAAAAAAAAAAAAAAAAAAAAAAAAAAGGCTTGAAATATGAAGACACCATTATTTTGTAATTATTCTCAAACTTTTGAAAATAATTAGCACAATTAAAGAATTTGGAAGCGTTTGAAGATAGAAAAATATAGAAGTTGAGAATTCGAACCAATCCTATTGACGAATTCAAAAGAGTAGTTAGGGTTATCCCTTATTGTGTTGAATAGTTTGTTACATTCTTTTTACTATGTAGATGAATTTAAGCCTTAACTCGGTGTTGTTTTTTATCAGAGAAATAACATACTCATAAAACTTCTATACGGCAGTGCTTGTTTTTCCTTTTTGTTTTTTTACTTTTATGGTATCAGAGCATTAAAAGTATAATTCGATTAAATTTGGAATGAACACTTTAAGAGTAGCGAGAGGTGATGGTATAACTTTTTATGTGTTTATGACCTTCCCCTACGACCCCAGTACAATTACGAAGGACAGGGTGATCCTCCTATACGCCATGACCAAGGGGTTCTAGTTTGACATCGGGTCTGTCATTGAGTGAGGGTTGATCGAGTCGACCCAAGGGAGATGCACAGGAGCCCTGACACACCCCTCCCTCATTACACAGCTATCTTGGCGTAGGGGTCCCAGTGTTTGGATGCGAGGGAGCGGGTGCAGCGAGCGCCTACCGTGGCCTTCAGGCGGTTCGGGAGCGAGGCGATTGGATGAGGGGAGACCGGGGAGGATGCTTTCGGATGCCACACCAGTGCGAGACAACGAGGAGTGGCAACCACTGGATCCCCCCTCGGTCGGCTTCGATTCCCTTGGCGACCAGATTCATGCCCTTACCACATGGTTTGACACCTACTGGGACGAGTCTCAAGAGCATCGGGTTGCCCTGAGTCAGGACATGGACACAATCAAAGCTGAGATGGCCACCATTCGCGCCAGCCAGGACCTTATCACACAGCAGCTGGCTCAGCTCCTCTCTCTCTACGCACCGCCACCCCCACCCCCACCCCCACCACCACCGCAGTGATCCTCTGGGATGTATCTCTTGGCCTTTATTGTCTTTTTCTTATTGTCAGTGAGGACCCTGTCCGTTTTAAGTTTGGGGGTATATGGGTAGGCTTAGAGTTATTTTGTTTCTTTTGATTGTATTTTTTATTTATTTTTACTTTCATCTTTGCATGTTATAGGTTTTCGATTGTTTTAGTTTGTTTTGGTTGTTTTAGTGTGTTTTAGCATGTTTAAAGACCGAGCCTCATCCCTATGTACCAACATATTTGCATTTGGCAATATTATGATATGGTGACTTTCAGATTTAGTTCTAATTGTTCTCAGCTCTAGTTGACCATGATTACAAAAAGGGGAGTCATAGTAATCGCAGAAAGCCTGTGTTCCAATGAAATAGGGAACCCCAAGGTTGTTTGACAATTGGGACTGCATTGTATAACGTCAAGAATAACCATGTCTGGCCACCCCTTTTAGATCTCAAGAAATCAATTCTCGAAGTAGGCTATCATGCATACACACACATGATCTCCGGGGTATGCTTTGACTCCAGACTCACCATGTAAGAGTTCTACGAACCTTAGGAAGTTAAACACCTAAGTGATGGGACACCTTAGAAAAACAGGATCGCCTTTGAGCCCCAATTGAAAAAAAAAAAAAAAAACAGAAACAATAATAAGTGGATCATCCAATCGGAATCCAGGAGCACGATTTTGGGGGCTTTCAAAGCTAATGCCACACGAGCCAGCGGCCGGGAGCCAATGACTTCACTGCCCGCTACATGGGACAGAGGATGGATGATCTCCACAATCTAGGACCTCGAGGTTTGGTTGAGTGTTCAGGGTGAAGTTCTAGGGGAACTGAATGCTCGGTGACCTTAACCAACTGGTGGGGAGTCACCAATGGATCCCCACTACAGGAACCCTCACCTAAAACCTCTTAGTACTAGTATTCTTCCAAGTTTGTCTTAGAGTTAATCCTTAGGAGTAGTTGAAGTGAATAAATTGGTGCGTTCTCTCTTCCTTTTGTGTTAGTATTCAAGAAGATGGCGAGTTAGATTCAAGTTTGGGGTATTGCAGCCGAACTATACATTGGAGATCACACTCTTACCGCATTTAGACTCCTTGGGAAAAAAACTATTGAGCACTAAAAATGGGGTTGACCTGCTTGGTCAACTGAGACTAACCCAGTGCAGATTCTTGAAAGTTGAACAACCAAGGTAGTCCCTGGATTTGTCGAACTGGTTCTTGTTGACCCTTTCTTACTGGTATCATGTGTACTAGAGCCATATCGTCAATGTTAGTTGTGCTTTATCCTTACGGGCCCTAGTTAGAGTCTGTTCTTACTTGAGGACAAGCAAGAAGCTAAGTTTGGGGGTGTTGATCGGAGTGAATCATGCATATATTATAATGCAATTTCTATGTGTTTTTATAGCTCAACTTGCATGATCCACATTCATATTCACTGATATTGCGCTAATCCCCTATTCTATAATGTTTCATAGAACATGGCGATATTAGAATAAAAAAGGAAGCTAACAATAGAAGAAAGGACCAAAGAAGAGAATGCAACAAAGAAGTGTAGCATATGGTCTCGAGTATGCAGTAGTGAAGGAGATCCACGCTGCGGTCTACGCCACAGCGAACCTGAAGACAAGATTATGGTCATCTCGGGTACGCCGCGACGAACTCCCATTCCAAAATGGGAGCTTGAAAAGTTATGATTTTCTGGGCCATTGATGGGCCTTTGAGGTATAAAAAGGGAGCGATTTCGAGGCAAAAAAGGGGGAGATTGGAGACAAGGCGAGAGAGAAGGAGACGGATAGAGAGAGATTAAGGAAGACGGATTCCGGGAGATTGCGAAGATGACTTCTTTTGTATTTCTTTCTCTATTAAATGGGTTCAATACCAAATCTTCTGGGTTTATAATGAAAATCATTATGTTGCTTTTCTCTGGGTTTTGTCAACCCTAAACGCACCGATGGATTAATACTTTGTGTGTTTTATTTACTATCGATATGAATTTCTATGGTTGTTTTATCTTAGAGTTTAATCACATACTATTATTGGCCCAATTGTGGCATCTTAATGCTAAGATGCGATATCGAGAGAAGATGACTCATAAGGACATGGGTAAAGCAACACTTGGTCAATCTAGGAATAGAGATATCCCGCATTCCAAGTGTAGCACAAGGGTTTTCACTTTCATTCATCTCGGAGTCGAGAGGTCGAAGAAGAGATGCAATATAGTCCACTCCTTGAATGGAGTTATATCTTGAGAGAGAATAAGCTTGTAAGAGCATGATCAACCGCTAATATCAAAATCATATGAATATTAAATAAGTACTATCTAGGTGAAATCCGTGAGTTAATGGTGGCGAAAACAAAACCACTAGTTTTCTCATCATTACCTTAAACACAAACTTTAGATTGGGTCTTCTTTAATTTAGTTGATTTATTCATAATTAGAAGCTACAAGGCGGATCAAATATTGATAGGTCACTAAATCTCGTTACTTAGCACGCTTCTCTTAAGTGGGAACGACACTTGACCATACTACTGTGCTGAACTTGGCCCAGTATGCTTGCGCTTGATTACAAAATTTTTGCAACTTTTACCGCCCCTTAATAACACGTCGGAAAGCTTGGGGCGGGGTGTCTATGTCGGCCCAAAGTCCCCGACTGCAATTTGTAACCAAGCTCCCCGACTCCCCTAAAATCGAGGCGAAATGGGTCGTCTTGTATCTGCTCCCTTTCTTTATTGGATAGTAAGTGCGTGTATGTGAACTTCTTTGTGATCCTAACACTCTGTAGTGCAAAGGGATCTAGCGATGGGTCCCTCTCTTAGCTAATCGGCGCTTGCATGTTCAATTTCTATGTGAGGTATGATCTTTGAGGGGAGAATTCTCATAATTGCTAGCCCCTTTCTGCACCTACATAGACAATTAGCCATTGCCTTGTAGATTTGGCTGGCAAAGGTCAAACTTGCTCAGTTAATCAAATAGTGATAGTTGATGGTAGGTGGATAAGCTTTCATTGAGGTGCAACCAAGTTCCGCCCCTATGGCGTTGTAAAATTTAAATCTGAGCATTTGAGAGGCAATTACGATGGTAGGTCTGCCATTTAGTGAGGAGTCGGCATCCATGATAGTTGTTGTGGTTGCTGCTGTTGACCTGGGAGAGGGTTCTCTCGGCTGGGTTCAACATTGTGAGAAGCTTCATTTTGCTGAAGGCTGGTAGTTATAATATAGATTGTGTCTTTGATCCCCAAATACCTTGTCTTATCAAACAAATAATAATCTGAAGAGTGAGCTTCAGCGCATCGCATAGTGGGGACATGATATTACTGTTGGTTGACAGGAGGAAGGATATAAGGTCATCTATTGGCTGGGATTTCTGCAAGCTACTCTCTGTGGATAGCATTCACCACCTTAATGTTTGGCACTTTCAAAAGTTGCCTTTGTTTTGTCTTTAGTCATCAAACGGACCGCCCGATATATGGTTTATAGTTGTGGTCCTAGGTTATGGCAGATTTATTACTTGGTGCGGTCACCGCCTCTTGCCTTGGTTTTGTATGGTCATTTCATGACCATACCTCTGAGGTGCCTGGCACACAATAAGCTTTCCACCAGAACTTTAGACTTATTTGTGGAGTCCTCATGCTGTGAATCTGTTGATATGCAGAAAAGTTTGTTTCTTTTGGAAGGATCAAGTGGATCGGGGTGAGCCATTTAAATTTTGGCAAGTTGCAAATGATTTACAATGGCCTCTCTGAGATGTTTAGGGAATTGGCTGCGGGGTTCTCTCTTCTTTTGTGATTGGTCCAGCTGGATCCATGGTCTCATTCTGACCCTCCTTGGGTTTGGAGGGCTCTTCCCCGAGCAAATATTTCTTCCACGATTGAAAACTGTGAATGTGACAATGCGGGTCGCTACCCTGAATATTCACCTCTGACATTGAGTACTGCTCCCATTATCGTATAATTCTTCATTATTGCTAATTTGGTCTAGAATAATCAGTTAGAAAAAAAGAGTAGATAGACAAAGCCTCTAAAGTTTTGGAGAATTGCATCCATGCTATAGAACTCTATTTGTTGGAAAGCTTGCCTGAACCTCCTTGTGAAGTCGGATGGGGTTCTTCTTCTGTTTGAGAATGGTTTGTAGGGCTGGTGTTCTTTTTTGTCGCCAGTGAGAGATACTATGATATGAATGCGGCCCATAGTTCGTAGAACGAATTTATTGAGTAGTGCGGGGCTTATTGAGCCAAACTGACGGTAGCCCCTGAGCTGGTTGGGAATACTTTGCATAATAGCCGGTCGTTACCAGCATTCAGAGTCATTGTCTGGTTATAATGGAGCATATGGTCGTAGGGATCAATCGAGCCATCAAACGTGGTGGCTGTGTGGCAGCGAGGGTAACTCGTAATCAGGATGTGTTGCCACATATAGGGGTGAAGAGAGCATGTCATCTGAATCTTTATCTTTTGAATTAAATTCGTCGGTGGTATGTAAGCATGACTATTGCCAAAAGGCGAGGTACTTATTTGGCGACAGATTGACAAAGTGCCTAAGAGGCGACAGCGGGGAGTTCCCAGGCTTGACCTAACCAGTACTGTCTTCTCCTTGCCTCTCTCCTTTCCCTCTGAGATGCACCACTAATAGCGTCGAGGCGGGGTGTGAGGCGAAGGACTTGTGTGATCAGATTAGCATTGCTTTCAGAGACATTCTTTAGTGGCGGCAGTTCGAGGATAGGGAGATACTAGGATAGTTCATCGTTCGCTTAGGTGTCAATGTTGTCGGGAGAATAGGCCCCTTCCCGCTATCGCGGGCGATGGTTGCAGTGGCTGCTCAGTCGTCTTCTGGGATTGTGACTTTTCAATCTGGGCTACCATGGCGAGTCATTCTCATTCCATAAGCACTTGGCCTGATCCTGCAACTCTTTCATCTGTCTTACTTGTTCCTCTTGTTTTCTCTCCTGTGCCTTGGCCTTGATGGAGGTGGATCTTTCTGATCAGTTGGTTCATCGAATTCTCGTCATTGCGTCTACCTCGGGTAAATCAAACGTAGAATGGGGGATCGATAGAGCTCTAAGTGATGAAGGGCTACTTGATAGTCGTTGAAGCGAAGCTCTTGGAGCGTAGGACTTTGTTCGGTTCCCACAGGCGGTGCCAATTGTTACCTTGATGATCGATCTGCGGGGCATCAACGGTTGCAATGTCAACTGCAAGAGGCGTCCGGGTGACGATGGGCCGGCCGCCTCCGATGATTAAGTTACTTAAAAAAAGCAGAGAGAGAAAGAGTTTCGTATAGTTAGGATTGAATACCTTCTCATCGTGGATATCCTCTTGATTTATAGAGGGTGGTTGAGAATCCCTCGATTTTCTCGTGGATAATGTTTTTTAGGAAGAAATCTTTCTCTTTCCTTATCAAAGAGTAATTCTTCCTTATTAGGGATTAAAATCTTTTGAGAAGTAAGAGATTTGATGATAAGATCACATCTACTATGTATTTCTCATCACCTGTCTCAAATGATCTCATGAGCCATAAGCAAGAGGATGGTCGGCTGGGGGACTTGGAACTCTAGACGGGCTGCCCTTAGGTAGAGCTTTGGGAGATAAATTTGAAAAACTCACAGATGGGCATCTAGATTTCCCGTCTAGGTAGTGCCTACCAGTTTTGATATGGAAGGTGGGCTTGGGCCGCTTCATGTCATGGGCCAGGCAGACCATGGACCTGGCCGGCCAAGCCTTAGGCCCATTGAGTGGTGGGTTTTAAAACCCATGGTACTCATAATTTACTTGTTTTAGAGTTTTTATTATGTGAATATGTTGGAAATGCTATTCACTTTGGTAAAATGAATTATGTCGATATACTTAGTTGAGCTCTCACAAAGATGGTGCCTCTAGAGCTATAGAGTGAGTAGAGATGAGACCAAGATTGAGATGACTAAGGCGCGATGGGCGACTTTGGTCACGTATCTCATAAGGGTAAGCCTTGATGAGAATCAGATGAGACTCTTTTACTTATGAATCGATATGAATGCATTCCTACCATTCGTAATGCAATTTAGAGGAAGTTGGGCGTGAAACTTTTTGTTTAACATTATTAAATGTGTAGACAAAAAGTTTCAGGTTTACTGTTGTGAGAAGCGACAAGACTAAGACTCATATGATGTTATTTATTTTATAATAGAAAGATATACACTTTTTTTTTTTTTTTGACAAAGAAAAGTGTTCTTTCCCGAATCTAGCTTATGCATTTCATACGTATTTCCTTTACCCTTTGTGATTTTGACTATATCATGATGGAAATGAGTTAGTGTTGGCTATCTTAAGATGTTTCCCATAGTCATGGAATGATTCAGTGCGAGATCATTCTTAGAAAAAGCAAGTTAACTCAAATCTGATTGATATGAGGGAGAAAGAAAGAGTATTCTTTGTTTATACACTCGTTACTTGTATTCAATGGCTAGAGTTATTTCGCTTAATAGAGCTTGAAATAACTTAGAATATTGAGTAATTGTAAGAAAGATTTGAGTATGGATTCTTGAGGATTAGAATAATGCTTTGATCATGTGTATTAAGAAAGATACTTAGGGTAAATAAGCACTTCTTTTTTCTTTTAAGGTTGATGTCTCCTATATGGCATTACCTATGTAGGTTTGTATTGGGCTCCACCATCGGTGTGCTTTAGGTCCTGATAAGTTCTATATCCCACGATCTAAATACTGTATGAATTATTCTCTTGTTTGAACTATTAGGATGATGCTTGTGATGAGCCAAGCTAACATGAGTGAGTGGGAGATGTTGGATTATGGGCATGGGTAAAACAAGTGGGCTTGACCCGACCACGTAATCAAAGGGATGTGTTTGTAACTCACATGAGACACATTCAAGTGATGTGTCTTCTGAAGGTATCTGGAATTCATATAAATGCGGGAACCCGAAATACCCTATGATATACATCGATGGCGTTGTTTCTCCCTCTAAGGCCATTTGGTGGAAAATCTCTATATGCAGCAGATCATCCTAAGCACAGAGAAAGGGTGTTCGTACTATGGAAATTTGGATACATATTCTATTCCAATGATCTGATTCTCGCCTGAAGCATTGAAGACGTCATTTTCCGAGCTTCAACAAGTAAGTGCCCTCTTATGTTTTCAGCACAATGTTTGATTTACAATGTACTAGAAACTATCTGTGAGACTTGAACTTTTAGGACTACTCACTGCTCCTTTATGCCACGCTGCTTGAAAGCGTTGAATGTTCTACCATATGAGTTAAGAAGTATGATGAGCGAGGTTGACAATATATTTGAATATTGATCGGTATTATCAACAAAAAGAATCAAATCTATTAAGTTGTTAATAATATTCAATGAATCATTGAGGGGACCTTTTAGGGCAAAGAGAAGAAAAACTTGGCGTTCAATCCCAATACAGTTTTTGGTCTATATGGAAATAGAATTGCATCGTGTTTAGAGAAGGGAGTATAGATAACTCGAGAGATTAAAAAAATTTTGTGTATAATTTGTGGAGTTGGAACAGATTGTATTTAGGTGGAGAGACCCTTACCCTCTTAGGTTTTTTCCGGAGTGATTGGCTTCCAATTAAGGGTTGATTTGTTTTTTGTTCTTCTCAGCTCTTTTTGTTTGGTGTGGCTACCTGGTATATTTCTTTTTACTTTTTGGGTAATATATGCTTTGACTTATTTAACAAAAAAAACATTGAATGCTTATTTTAAAAAAATATGAATGTGTTTAACCTTTTAAACAAGAAAAGGTGAATGCTGCCCACTTTGGAGATGGGTATGGTACCTTCTGATTTGTCTCTTTGTTTGCGGTACATGTTCACGTTCAACGCAAAATTTAATGCTTAGAGAGAGGATATAATAAACTTTTTATACTTCCCACTGTTTTATTATATAACTATTATTTTTTGACATCATATAATAATTATTATTTCAAGTATATAAAAATTAAAATATTAATTAGAAATTTAGATACTTCGTATTCAATAATTAATTTTATAAAAATAACACTCAATTTTAATAATCAATATGTTATTTTTATATTTGACGATGATTTTTTTAAATGAAAATAATTTTATTGATTCAAATTAGCAATACATAAATAGAAACATAAAAACAAATTCGCTAAAAAACATAGATAATGAAATGACACTCAAGTTAATAATACAGTAAATCGGCTCAAAGCCTACAATTTTAATAATACTATAGTGACTACAATTCATTGTTTATAGTTCTGTAACATACGATCATAATCTGGTTTATTGTCTTTGTCTAATCGAATATGTTTTATTTGTCTGAATCGCTCACATATAAATAAAACATCGTAACAAACAGTGAAAAAATAGAATATCTTAACAAGACTTTTAAAAGTGCTCAATATAAAAAAATATTTTGTAAAAATGATAGGAGTTTAATATTTGTATGGATTTGTAGAATTATGTATAATATTTTATGAAGTAATATTTTTAGAGAGAAAACACAAACTAAAAAAACATTTCAAGTAAAATTGCTTTCAAATAAATTCTTAATATTTTAATCATCATAACTTTTCAAAAAAAATATCTTAATCATAATTTGTTAACAATAAAGTTTTCATATATGATGACCGATTAATTTGTTTACTCAAAAACCTTTGTGAAGAAAAACGTAGCTAGTGCCAATGCAATGCATGAGGAACATACCAGATTCCACATAGAAACAGGAAAAATAATTAATACAAAATACAGAAAGGAGGAAATAAAAATTAAATTTAATACCATAAAGAACGACTTCCCCAAAATCTCTAGTTCCGTAGACCAGCCTTATCCATTGGGCTATAAAGTCTTGATGTAGGTTGCTTTTAGTAATAAGTATATTATATTATTATTCTTTCTTTTTTTATCATATATTACCTTTTTTGCCAATATCTTTTTATTTTATTGGTGGTTTGATTAAAGACATTTTTTTAGAATAAATTAAGGCGTTTGAAACTTGATTTTGAAATTTGGCACTTCATCCATTTGACATAATTTTTAATAAAAATGTCCTTCTTGTTTTTTCAAAAATAACCATTATTTTAGAGTTAATGTAAATACCACATGAAATGAACTCTCAGTATTTTGTCCAAAATGAATTATTTTATCAAAAAACAAATAGGGAAGATTAGATTCACAAATTTTTGAGTTCTTTGATGTCTTTAAAAAAAATATTTATATTTTTTAATTTGAGTAGTGTTCAGCTTTTCAATTTCACGTGTTTATAAATAGAAATTGAGGTGGGTTGTTGTTTAGTTTTATATTTGTATTTTTGTTTTTTGCAGGATAGTCAAGAGGAAATTCATGTTGTTCTAAAATTATTTGAAATTAGAATTAATAAATATGAAAAAAGTTGAGTTATGTGTTAAATGCACATTTGATTAATTGTCCATCATATTTAATTATTGTATACGTATAATATGTAATTAAATTGCAAGATGGACTGGATTAATATGTGCTTTTTGGAGAAAAAGAAAATTACCTATAAAAAAAAGATGTACACGGAAAAAAAGTAACTAACATAATTATAAGTCTTTACTAGAAAAATGAAATAATATATAAATATATGTTCATTTTGAAACCAAATATAATAAGTTTGGGATGAACATAAATGGGAGTAGTTTTTCAACTTTTTTTTTAAATGTAAGTAAAGTTTGGAAAAGTTGAAGTATCAACCTTAGAACTACACTTGATTTAAGATATCACTCAATTAAATTGATTGTACAATTCAAACTTAAAATAAGCTTTAGGGTTTATGATTTGGTTCCTTGAGAAGGCAATCGATTAACCTAATGCCCTAAAGGTAATTTTTCAAAAAATAAAAAAAGTGTATTAGAAAGATAATTCAGTTAGCCTAAGGTCTTGGGATTTACCCAATAGTTATTAGTTCAAGTCTTCCCTAAGCCACTAGAGGTTTACTTAATCATTAACTTCAGGACCTCGTGAGATTAGTCTATATATCATTCAAGCGTGCGGACAGCCGCGATTGTAAAAAATAAAAAGACAAATTTTTTTAAATTAAATGATATTGTAACATACAATATTCTAAATCAAATAGAATTATATATCCTCACATAACCATGCTTTAATCACTTAAAGACATGCTTTCGAGTTCAATCATATTAGAATCAATGATTTATTAAAGTTTCACTTCATATGAAGCAACCCAACTCTTTTATCATCACACATTGCTCTTACTAACACATCAAAATAAAGCAAAAGTAGAGTTTGATGCAAAGAACAATTAAGAACAATTTCATATCGAGAAAAGGCATTTTTTAATCCCACTTGTTAGCCATCCCTCTTTTGACCAATGTGACCAAGAAATCTCTGCGTTTCCCAAGAGCTGCCTTTAATCCTCTCAATCATAGGAGCTCCATGACTCCATATTAAATTCCTTAGCAATGTCCTTCATATCAACATCGGTTCGGATTACAATAACCCGAGTTAGGGCTTCTATTTCTTGCTCGGTTGGATAGACACTCATTGCTGTATCTAAAATCTAAAATTGAAAAGAAAAAAGTAAAAAAATAATTCTAAGAAATAATTTAATAATAAAGATTATTTTTGCAATGTGGTAAAAGAATTTGTCTCAACTTACTAAAATATATATTGGAGGAGCGCATAAGCAGTGCTTGTGTCCTCGGAATTTGTATGTCATCAAGATCCTAAAAAATATGGTGGAAAAATGACTTCTAATAAATATTACTATTGAAAGAATTATTTAAAGTAGTATGAGAATGAAAATGAAAATTTGGATCCTACATTTTTTTAAAGAAGAATTTTTTTTAAAAAAAAAACCCAACATTCTCCACTGTGTGAAACAATATATTTTTCCTTATAATTGTATCTTCATGAATTTATGAGTTAAATTATTAGCAAGTAAATATTTCAATCTAATCACTTCTTAGAATGCATTTGGTATGTGAAAATAAGAACAAAAATAAGATAAATCATAGTATCATATAAGGACTCAAAGGATATTATGTAAGAAGATTATATGCTATTATGGAATAATGATAAGTGATTTGCAAATAGAGATAACTTTGAGGACTAAATAGCAAGGGAAAAACTTAAGCCAAAATGAGATTTTTGCCAAACATGATATATAACAAAAG